>JAGFMF010011445.1:2646636-2786632 GCA_019455555.1 Galemys pyrenaicus | reverse complement strand
ACTACATCAAGATAAAAAGCTTCTGTACAGCAAGGGAAACGTTAAACAGAACAAAAAGAAACCCCACTGAATGGGAAAAAATCTTTGCGCTCCACACAATAGACAAGGGGCTGATCACAAAGATATACAGACTCAAAATTCTTAACTTTTCTTACAAATTTGAGTTCCTTCCCATCTTTTCCTTTCTTCTATGTGTATATATGTTTGTTTTAGCTAATTTTTAAAAATGAATCTTCTAGAGGTAATTACCCTTTATTTCTAAATCTTTAATCAGGCATTTATTAATAACAAAGGCTTTCTTCCACATAACCATGATAGTATCTTTATATCTAAGAAATTAGTATCAGTTAAGTAGGACTAATGGCTATATTATGCATGCCTAGTCAATTTTTTTTAAAATTAACTCTACAGTAATCTCTTTCGTTTTTATTTTAAATGCAATACTAAGAATGTTGCTGTAAAAATCTCAGGTTTTGAAAAAATTATAGGGAACTTTATGATTTATTGTAAATGTTCTCTGGATATATGAAAATAACTTGTATTTCAGTATTTTTGTAATAAATGCAATAAATTTAGATTTTAAACTCCTTTATTCAGTTTTATTGTTATCCCTCCTTTCTCTATCAGATTTGTACATATTTTAAAGATGGATGGGTTCTGAATAGAAAAATTGTCTCCTTTGGATCAGCCTGATTATGATATTCCTCTAATCCGTACGCATGGACAAAATGTTGGCTTTTTGCTACTTTATGCCACATCACTTCAAAATTCCAAGTAGCTGAATGCTGTGGAATAGAAAAATTATAATTGTATGTCTTTTAAAATAGTCATAGTGGCCAGAGAGAGAGAACAAGCAAAGGGGAAAAAAAGACCCTGACAAAGTAGAGAAGACAAAAGATAAGCTGCAAAACATTATAAATAATAAAAATTATTTTTAAAGATTTATTTATTTGTGTATACAAGAAATGGGGTACAGACCAGAGCTGTGTGGGGGTAAGAGGTTTCACCAGAGACAAAGTGGGGAACAGGACAGGAAGATTAACTCAGATACACTGCTGAGGGAGCAGCAGCCAAGACAGAACAGATCTGTTTTGCCATGTGGCTCACATCCTTGGCCAGGGATCAAACTCATGCTACAGTGGCTGTGGATGTTTCATAGTATGGAGCTTAACCCCTTATGTCACCAGGGATGTCCCAAATAATAAAAATTATGTCAAATATAGTTAAAAATAAGTGTTCTTTTAATAAAAGCATTTTCAACTAAAATATAATAAAGCAGATTTTCCAAGGGGACATAGTCATAATTACCTAAGAACCTTAGAAATCAACCTAGAAATCACATGCAAATTTCTGTTATTTGGCACAGAAAACTTCATGATAGTAAACATAGATGTTACTTTTTTTTTCTCTTATTACTTTTCAAAATTTTGAAGGGGTAATTTCTCATAATACTTTTTTATTTACTGTTTTTTTCTTTTTCCTTATGTATAAACACTACCACAAAATACCCCTCCCCCCCAAGTTGGAAGATTTTTATCTAGACCATTTGAGAGACCAATATTTCTAGCTATATAATTGGGTGGAGATTTTATGGTCACCAGATAGTCTTAAATATGTTTGCTTAATGATAATTAAAAAATAATTTTGTTAAAGTATTCCCTCAGATACTACACTATAAGTGTGCTGTGAGACATTACTTATTTTAAGTGTATCATACACTGGGAAGGTACAAATAGGGACTAGTCAAAATGTTCTCAAACATTGCATGATAAATTCTGTAACCTGAATATGTGAGCATAAATTATTCTTGTAATTAGAACAAATAATTTATATATGGTGCATGGTGTATGTGTTTATATATATTGTATGCCCCACAAATACGTGTATATACATCAAGATTCCAATTCCTTGAGTCTTTGTGATTGTCATTATTAACTTAGTCTTCGACAGACCATTTTATGAATATCTTGATTTTTAATTAGAGGTCTCTACATAGCATCACCGTATCTTTGTATTTTTCTATACATGTGTCAATAATGTCATCACCATGAACAATATATGTCAGCAATTAAACCATTCAAATATTCATTCCATAAATGTAAGAATAACTACTTAATCCTAATTGTTCTAATACCATGAGGATTTAAATTAGAGTATTACTGGGATCATGTAAAATATGTTTCTCCCAATACACTCACATTTTTGGAATGATAGGTAGAATTCCCTAGAAAATTCCTTTTCTGCTCACTCTTTTTCCGTCCCTCTCATTACTTTCTTCCACTCTAGCTTCCTCTTCTTCCTCCTTCCCTCCCTTCTCTTTTGCCTCCCCCACCCCTTTCTTTTTCTACTCTAACTGCATGTATTTGAAATTATTTAATTTAATGGCCATAGAGGGGTCCTCCCTGGTGGCGCAGTGGGTTAAGCAATGCACTATGAAGCAAACTTCAGCCAGCCACTGCAGCATGAGTTCGGTTCCTGCTGCCGACCAGGGAGGGGACCAACATGGCGCTGCATACCTCTCCTGCTTTGCCCGCTGCTCCCCTCAGCAGTATGTTTCAGTCAGTCTGCCTATTCTGCACCCCACTCTGTCTCTGGTGAATCCTCTCACCAACCTGGACTCTGGCCTTGTACCCCAGCTCTTGTATGTATAAATGGGTAAATCTTAAAAAAAAAAAAATAATGGCGATAGAGAACATCAACTTATTACATCTGGTACCATAGAATAGTAAAAAGCCAAATGAGGTTCCTTATCACATGTAAAATGAAAAATAAATATTTGTGAAAATAAATCTGATTATAAAAATAGGATTTATACCCATAGTGACTGTTTTGCCAACAGTTCTGTTATTTCTTGATAATCCAATGCACAGTTTTAGTCTTCCCCCAAGGCTTCATTTTTCTTGAATAGATGCCAGTTTTCAGATATGTTGTACAAGTATATCAATTTTTGTGATGTTAAAGAAAATTGCAACAAAACTAACAACTCTGGTGATAAAATCCACAAAGAAAATTTTGACCAGTGGATATTACTGGAGACAAGGACATTGTAGTATGGCGATAATACTGAATAAAATTTCTGGTGATATTCGGGCAACTTCACAAGTGTTATTTCCAAATAATGGAGAGTGAAAATGGTGTTGATATATCTGCCTCACTTTTGCATAAATCCTTGATTTTTCTCCATTTTTCCTTCAGGGCATGACATGTGGGTATATTTGTCATAGAATCTGGTGTAGCTACAGCTTAAACCTAATAAAAACAAAAAGCAGTAGGATTGGAGGGCTGGTGGGAAACAAATGTCCATCCAGTAACCAGTAAAATATTGCTTAATATTTCATTATCTTGGAAACACATATAAGCAATACATAGGAAATCATAAAAATCTATATTGTGTCTGTATGTACCAAATAAGGCAAATATGCCCATTAGGTATAGACAATAAAATACTTTTCAAGGAAAGGAATGCAATTCCTTCAAACTTGGTTTAAGCTTTTCTCCAGTTGAGTTTTCAAACATAAGTCATTAACAATGATTCCTAGTCAACTGTGGAATTCCTCTCCTGCATCTTCTATGCCTTTAGTTACTCTTCTTTGGAATAATAACGATGGTGTTCTTTAAGAGTGGACTGTATGATCTACCATATGCTATCTGACTCTTAGAATGAGAAGTGTTTTACATTATATATTACTTGAATTTTTTTTCCTGTTAGATACCATTGCTTGATGTGATTTTTTTATGCGGTGGCTCTATGCTAATAATAGTTATTTTTAAATATTTTTGGAAGAATCGAATCTTATTTTATATGTACCAGAGATGTTTGTTATTATTAGGTACCTTGTGATGAACACTTCTTTAAAGTGAAATATTCTAATTTCTTTTCTAAGTTGTGATTTTCTATACTGTTATCTAAAATTAAGTGTAATTATACTGAATGGATTTTTGAAGAAAATGATATGTGGCATGTGAAAAAGCAGAGGCTTTTAATAAGGATAAAGTCAGCTGCTCCCCCTGATGACCTCACATTACCTTGGGTGATGCTATGATAACCTAGTTTCTGAATGAAACTTACAGTTCAGAAATTTGCATTTGGTTTTACTATTTTTATTGATTTCTATTTTGTCAGAATATAACTGAGTTATAGGTATGAAAAAATTGTTCACATATGAATGTGTGCATAGCTAGCAAATATGCCAGAAGTATCCTGTCTGCCAAGATGAAGCATGCTTTTTGTGAATTGAAATCACTGCTAGAGAATTATTTGGTGCAGTTGGACTCAGAATAAGGAAGTTGAAAGAGGGATAACATATAGAATGTTCTTTTTCTGCTTTTCCCACTCAAACCTCAAAGAACTTTTTAATTGATCAAGGTACTCTTTCTCATTGGGAGCAGATGCAACTTGAGAATCCTCAAAGAAGTGGTCTAGGAAGTCACCTCAGTTGATTGGGGTAAGGATCTGAGTAGCCTCTTGAATTTACCTTTTTCCTGATCTGCAAAATTAGTGGATTGGACCATTTTTTTTCTTCCTGGTACCGTTTTGCTCTACACATAACTTGGCTGATGTGAACATACTACTTCTCTGTGCTTGGCTCTAATTCCTGCATCTTCAAAGTGAGAAGGCTGTACTAAATATTTAAAATACACGCTTTCAGTTATGTCATTCTCAATTGCATCTGAATCAGTGTAAACCAGAAAGTTTATCTATCATGATCATTGAGAAACAGATATAGCTCAATTGCTAGTCACTGCCTTGCATAATGTTTTCAGTCATTTGAGTTCAAATACTGGATTTGTGGGAGAGAATCATAATGAATTATGATGTCTGTTCTGAGAGTAGAATGGGGGACTCTTGGCACATTTACCAGGTGTTTGGCATTCTTGATCTGTAGATTAATTATTATCCCAAGTATTTGTTTCACTACAATAGTCATTATCTGTCAAGTCTGGGAGCAGAAAAAAATAAAGCAAATTTAAAGTCAAATGTACCATATCCTAGAAAATGTTTTTCTGTAAAACCAGACATATTTCCATTATCCTGGATAAATACAAATAAAGGATGAATGCTTTGTATTATATTTATTGTCCATATGGACATTTACTTGCAGCAAATGTCTTTTAGTTATAGAACCTCCAGAGCATCATGAAATAATTCATATTTTAATGATGAAAAAATCTCTCATAACTGAAATGTGTTCTTTTATAATTCAGGGTCTATGTCACTCTATTCATCAGAACAATCACACAGACTGTAGACCACAAGTCCCTGAGTATCTAGTTAAAAAAAAAAAAAAACTGACATGTTAAGAAGTGAATCTTTAGACACAGATAAAGGTACAATGGAGAGTGATCATTCTTATCTTCACTTTCTTTTTGTTCACTTAAATTATTTCTTTCATTTTGAAACTTTTCATTTAAGGAGACTATTTATCAACTATGTTCATTTAATAGACATTAATGTTCTCACCCTTTTTCCAGACTTTTATTCTCATGCAAGACAGATACTAAATGTGATTGGAATGAATATAGCCATATTAGCTTATTAATAAATGTCTGTGTGGCCCATGAGGGGGTGTTATCCCTAAAATAGAACTTTCAGACATCTCTGTGGAAACAGCGGCCAAATTCTGTCTGATGCCTGACTGAACTATAATTTACATTTTGTATAATATGGGCAGAAAGCAATTTTAATTTAATATATAAATGTTAAACTTCAGCTTCCACTCGCTCTTATATAGACTCCATGATTTTATTTATTTATTTATTTTATCAGCAAAGGCTGCACCTGAGCTTCTGTGATGGAAATCCACACTGTGCAGACTATATTAGGTTTTGGGAGAGGATGAAAATAGTTTGAGATAAATAAAAAAGCAATTACCTAGGCCTAGGAAAGAGATACTGCACATTTATTCAGGAGGCATTTAACTTACTCGGGGCTCCATTCCAATGAACTGTTGTTCTTTTTTCTATCTCCCTAATATATGCCAAGTCAAATGGAAAGAAACAGAATGGTGCTTCTTACCCTAACAGTAAGAAATCAGAGAAAGTTGAAGACTTAGGAAAACTTCCATTAGGGGAAAGACAAAAAAACATTACTATTTCCCCTTTTCCATTCTAGTGTTAGACACCAAGAATGAATCATTTGAAATTGTAACATAACAACTTATAACATCCATGAGGCAGATAGACTGGAGTCTAAAAACATTTCTGCAGAGTTGATGAACATGCTTGCAGCTTCAACCTAGGGTCCTAGTTCCAAGGTTTCTAACCTAGGTTGAGGGATTTAAAAAAAAGAGGGAGTAAATGAGCCTTTTAACAATTACCTCTATTTCTGTCTCCCTTTCTTCAGTGAACCTATTTCACATTTTATTCTAGCTTATTTTCCTTATATCTCCACTTACTCATCTTTATCTCAGAGATCAGTAAAACTCTTTTTGTCCTATTGAATAATTTGATTTTCCATAGTGGTATCCATTCAAGAGGGAATGGGTAAAATGGAGCAAATAAAATGAAGACAGTAAACTACTGAGAAAGGCTTCCCTACAGTTTTAGGATCTGTAGGATCTGTCATAAATCATGCAGCCTTAACAGTGTCTGTAACCATTTTCCTACCAAGAGTTGTGGAAATAATTTTTCTTTCCTTTATATATGTTTCTCAACAATGCATTTCCTGTGCGATTGTTTGGAACCATCAATGATGCTATTTTTATCCCTGAATTTCTTTGTCTTATAGCCTTACTCCTTTGTTTTATAATATTACTCTTATTATTATTTTTTTTCTTACAATGTTTGCTTTCTTTTCTAGGCGTAGTCTCCATGGGGTTTCCACCACCCATTCGCCCATGCACCATCACCGTAGCCCCTTGTGTTCTTTCCTCCCATCCCTGCCTTGTTCCTAGTCCCTCCCTCTTCCCTGTAGAATGTTTCTGATTTGTAATTGTCTATTTTTGTTTTGTTGTATTGTGGTGTTTTTTTGGTGGTTATTGATATTATTTTCTCCCCTTGGTCCCCTAAATCTCTCCTATAAGTAAGAAACATCAGTATTTTTATTTTTCCTTCTGATTTCTTTCACTGAGCATAGACCCTTCAAGCTCCATCCAAGTTTCCGTGAGTGGCATTAGTTTATCTTTTTTGATTGATGAATAGTATTCTGTTGTGTTTATGTACCACATCTTCTTGATCCAGTCACATAATTTTAGGCATTTGGGTTGATTCCAAGTCTTATTAAAAATAGTGCTGCAATAAACATAGTGGTGCAGGTATTCTTTTGAATTAATAATTTTTTTGCCCTTTGGGTATATCCCTAGGAGTGGGTTTGCAGGGTTATTTGGAAGCTCCATTTTTAGTAGACTAAGGAACCTCCATACATACAGCTTTCCACAGAGGTTGGACTAATTTGCATTGCTACCAGCAGTGTGGGAGAGTTCCTTTTTCACCATCTTCACCATTAATTGTAGTTGCTAGTTTTTTTTTTTTTTTAATATGTGCCATTCTTACTGGAGTAGGGTAGTATCTCATTGTGGTTTTAATTTGCATTTTCCTGATTATGAGGGATGTTGAACACTTTTTCATATGCCTGTTGGCCATTTGAATTTCATCTTTGGAGAAGTCTTTTAAGTTCTTCTGCCCATTTTTGACTGGATTGCTTAATTTGTTTTTATTGAGTCATGTCAGTTATTTATAGGTCTTTGTGATCAGTCCTTTATCAGTCATATGGAGAGCAAAAATTTTTTTCCCAGTTAAGTGGGATATCTTTTTGTTTTGGATAATGTCTTTTTTGCTATACAGAAGCTGTTTAATTGGATGTAGTTAATCTTGGTAAAAGAAGATTCCATCCCTTGGCCATACATGATGTATGTATTTGTTTTTGTTACTGTGCTTCTTAAGTAGGTTTTGTCTCCTGGTATTCAAGGAGCATTTCCGTTGTACAACTGTAGCTCCCTTTTGTTTCTCGTGATCAGTTATGGTGTGACACAATAGTGAGAAGCTTACTCATTTGTATTTACAGGACGTTGCTGTGACAATAGAGAATTTTGTGAGACTATACCGAACACTACAACTCTATAAAAGTGGAAGTTATACTTTATTTGGATTTTAGGGATTTAGTAAAACAGCCTTCCTATAATATTTTATTATAACTCATGTTAATCACATTATGTTAATTATATGAATACTAATGTCAAATATTTTGCAGCATTTGCTTCTGCAAAATAAGAACAGGGCTGCTTTGGTTTGGCCTAAAAGCCATCATGGCATAAATGATGAAAAATATTGTGCTATTTTTATTTTTTCATTTTTCTTGACTTGTAGCTATTTCTAAGCCAAAAAAAAAAAAAAAAAAGGGGGGGGGTATATTTTTATTTATTCCCCNAATATTGTGCTATTTTTATTTTTTCATTTTTCTTGACTTGTAGCTATTTCTAAGCCAAAAAAAAAAAAAAAAAAGGGGGGGGGTATATTTTTATTTCTTCCCCTAAGAAGATTTTAAAGGTTAGTGCCAAAGTACTCTAAGGTCCTCAACTTGATAATATAATTGTTGGAAGAAAATAAAGTTGAAAGCACTGATAACTTCTGGGACTTTCTGAATATCATACCTAGTTATTCTAAAAGGTGCAGGTGCATATAAGAACACACTTTTCTGGACTCATCTGTCAAAAGAACAATATGTAAGATACTGTTTTCTTTCTTTCCTACTGCTTTTCTATTGTTAGTAAATCTGCAGAAACTATGACGTTAAAAAATGTTTTTTGATAATGGGTTATAATAAAAACAATTTTAACTAGAAAAAGCCATCAAAAGCAAGTAAAAATGTGATGGGGATATCATTTTGAAAAAGAAAAATTTAGAAAAAAAGGTTTAAAAAATATATATATGCACACACACAAAATATATACAAAAAGTGTTAGCTAAATTTGTAAATACCAGTGGAATACCAACAAGAAAAGAGTATATATTTTATGTTATTTCTTAGAAATCATGGAAGCTACATCACTGATAAATTTACCAAGATTTATTAAAATAAATATTTTCAAGCTCTACTCATCAACTGTATAAGCAATTTCCAAAATATTCCTCCTTGACCCCAGGTCCGAGTTTTAAATTTTACTTTGGAAATCACTAGTTAGTTTCAATGGGTAAGTTTTCTATCATATTCTCTATAGCATAGTCAATTGGTATATTATAGGCATAATTACATCATTTAAAAGTCCTATATAATACATTAAAAATGCACCAAATGATATATTAAGGTGTAATCTATCTGAAGAAAATAGTAGAATAGAGTTACACAAGATTTTATGAATATCCATTGCCTAAGTCACTACCAGTAAGAATTTTAAACACTACAGAGTATAGTCAGTAAACTGTAATCTTTATGCCAAGTTTGAAATGTGATCTGTTTTTGTGTGGCCTGAGAGCTTAGAATGTCTTACATTTGTAAATGGGAAAATAAATTATATTTACTTCATGAATATTATATAAAATTCTGACTTTATGTCCACAAGAAAAATCTTACTGAAACATAACTATGTTCCATTTATTTCTATTTTCTATGGCTCCTTTGTGTTATAAAAATAGGAAGCCTAAGAAGCCTAAGATACTTCCTATCAGGCTTCTCCCAGAAAAAAAAAATGCTAATTCCCAGTGTAGAGATTACAAGTGTTCTCCATCGTAGGATACATCAAAATTATGAGACATGGGCCCTCCCTGGTGGTCTAGGATTTAGGTCTCAGTGCTTTCATCACCATGGCCTGAATTTGATCCTAGACAGAGAGCTAACAGACCTCACCTGTTTAGTCCATAGCTCCTCTTAGCAGTGTATTTCAGTAGATCATCCTATTCTGTTCCCTACTCTGTGTGGTGAACTCTCTCTCTCTCTCTCTCTCTCTCTCTCTCTCTCTTTCTCTCTCTCTCTCTCACACACACACACACACACTCTCTCTCACACTCCACCCTCTACCCCTGATCTACAGCCCAGTTCTTCTATGCAAAAATAAAAAAAAGAGATATGAATAATGTATGGTATAGACACACATCATACATACTTAGGCCTTATGAAGTAACATTCTTAGTGCTAGAAATGTGAACAAATTTAGTTGTTCCACTCATTCATGACCTGTGTGATTGGGAAAATCACCAAAGCTCTCCAAGTATTTGTCATATCATCTGAAGAATAGGAAAATAATAATATATACCTCCCAGAATTATCCTTAAGAATAATGAAATCTTACCTCTATTCTGTACCGTGTTTTGCAAGTAATAAATGCTAAATACAAATTTGGTAATTACTATTAAATTATAATCAACTTTAAGCATATAGAAAGGATCTTTGGCTTATAATTTTTATAAATAGCAGAAGAGTACATGAAACTTATCAGATCTATATTGAAGAGTGATTATGTCTAGTTTTTATATTATATATATTTTATATGTATATGTAGCTTGTCATTATAGTGATAGTTGCTTTTGACTTTTAATTTCTTCTCAATAAGGATCTCTTATAAAAGAAAAAAAAACTGTATCAATTTTCTCTTTATCGTTTGTAATATCTAGTAAATCTTTCCTGCTACCACCACTTATTCTAGTTCTACACTCTTTTATACTGTATGAGTCCCTCATTGTTGAGAATAATAGCTAACAAAAATTCTCTTTCATAGACTTGGCCTGAAGTGATTTAAAATTCCACTTTTGAGATACTCGATCCTCATCAACTCTTTTCTAAGAAAGATTCTTCAACTTTTATCTGTAAATTTAACATGTAGGAATGTCTTTTTTCAATTACTTTACCTTAGAATTTTCTGTTGGTCTGGAACTTCAAAATGTATCCCTCTTGCCTCATTTTATATGTAGAGTCTATTCCATTTATCAGCACAGAAATTTCAAGAGTCAATCTGAAATTAAAAGCCTTATTCACAAATTTATTAAAAATTAATGGGTATAAATAGGTCATGGACTTTCTGATTTAATTTATGAGTCAAGCAAGATGAATTTAGATCAAAAATATTTAACAGTAAACTGTTAAATTAATTCCATTTTTGCTTATATTTCTATTAAAATGATAACAAAGACATTTCTATATTTATGCTAATTTTTTAATAAGTACATAATAGTCATTTCATTTTATCCTAAAGTAAGCTTAGGCAAATTATCACCATTAATTAAGAGTTTACCTATTTTTTTTCCCTAAAATCAAACACTAAAGGGTGGAATCTACCGGTGTCTCTTTGATACTAAAGACACATTGTTTAAATAGTGTTTCTTGTATATATAAACCTCTAAAGGCTCTTGCTTAGGATTGAATCTCCCCTCCCCAGTCCATTTAATTATTTTAATTATGGATTATGGGAAATTCAACATAGGTCTCTAGAAAACATGGCTAAAGCCCTGTGTTTGTTTCATCCAGTTAGTGAAAATATAAAACCAGGACAATAATAAAACCTGTGGCAACAACAATTTGTACTTTCTTGTTTATTCCTCAAAGTACAGAAAGCCAGGATTCTTTCCTGCCTCCAGCATTATTCCTTATCTTCTGAGTCTCAGCATTTACATTGCATCAGAGGCCTGAAAAAAAAAAAAAAAGTTAAATGCCAGCTTTCAGTATCCTTGAAGAATTATATACATCTGCAATTTTAACTTTATATTCCAAAGTTTCATTAAAGTCATTTAGCGTATGAGACTACAGTGTGCAGGTCTAGAACTTGTTAGAACTTGTTAAATTGGATTATCTGGGTAACTAAGGTGTTAGCAAGAGGTGATAATGACTAATAGCTCTGAGGCTTATTTATGGATGCTATCTATCTCTGCCTTTATATTTACATCATATTGATGGGTGCTCTTGACTAGGAGTTCAGTTGGGATTTGACCACATTTCATTAGTGAATGGGACCATGTTCTTCTTGACTTTACTACAATAAACTTTAAAAGCCAACTAATTGACCACAATTTCACTATATAGGTGTGTTCAGAAATAGTATTGGAATCTTTTTGATTTGGTTGTTTGAGTCCTGTTTATTTTGGGTGGAACATCAGTTAGATATAAGAGACAGCTTTTAAATTAGCACACCGTATTTGTTTCACTGGGAGACTGACATCTGAAGATCATGAACCAAACTATTAAAATGTGCATCAACAGCTTAGCAATCACACCTCAGACAAATGAACTTCTCCTTGATATGTAGAATGATTTACAATGTTTCACTATATTCAATCTGGAAATCATTTTCCTTTCCTCCCTAATAATCATTCTTCTCAAAATTTGAGAGACAATAGCAGTACAACCATGATTTCATATATAAATTTAATAAGATAAAATATAATATCTTGACATTTTTGGTGTAAATTATTTAGTCAAACCAGTGTATCCAAAGTCAGTTAACTGCTTTTGTTTAAAATATTTTAAAAGGAAACATTGCTATCATAACTCTCCCAATCTGACTTTGTAAATTTGATGTCTGGGTTTTCTGGGTTTGTTGTTTCATGTTTCTCTCTTACTATAGTCTCTTATTAAAATCCAGGTATATGTTTCTTTTCTGAATCCCTCCTTGTGAAAATAGCTAACACTGATTTTACCTCTACCACACAAATGGAATTCTCTCAAAGTGGTTCAGAGAACCTTATGAACTTAAGTTTCTGTTGCAAATTTTTCTCAGAATACATCAATTGTTGTCTTTGTTAAGTAACCAACTTCCAAATATAAAAACACATTCTGTTTTGGGGCATTTAGACATGCTCAGACATTTCTGTGTCTCAATTTATGTAATATCTTGGATTCCCAGTAAATAGGTTATTGATTAGAAATTGTCAATATGTTTTTCTTTGATTAATTTGTTCTCAGAGACATACTTAGTGTGTTATAAATGTAATTTAATTATTTTTGGTACTTGGGAACCTTGAAGATCAAATTGCTGTAACTACTTTTTGGAGAAAAGAGAATTAGCATGCACAGATATAAATTTTGTTCAATTTAGAATACTCTTCTATTGATATAGATGAAGAAAATAGGTTTTGTCATATTGAAAAATATATTTAATTTTTAAGGCCTATCTCTCATTTGCCTCATGAGTTGCTATGATGGTCAATTGAGGTAAGCTATCTAAATGCTTATTTATGTGATAATGAACATCTCTTTGTTTTAGGTACACATATAACCATTTACCCCAATATTTTACATGATTTGGATTCTACTTTTGAAATGCTTTACTGTCATCAGAGTATGAGGGACATATGTTGTAGGGAGTATGACTGACTTGGACAAATCCAGGTCAATATGAAAGTCATAAGATAATAGCTGATAATAGCTGATAAATGTGTTGGTGTAAATGAGCATAACAGAAAAGGCATTGAAGAATCTTTGGATCTGTAGCTATTGATTCTGAAAATTATAATGTAAAGCCCATGGGTTAATTAAGTTTGTTTTAGAATTTTTAATAGAAGACTCCGAATTAGGGGGCCCTTTTAAAGTTGTTTATTTTTTCTTACCCTTCCACTGCTCTCAAATTGGCATCCCAACTCATCTGACTTGTTCACAAGTCCTTTCATATGAGAAAAGTCCTCAATGCTGATTGAGAATCACGTGGGCTGCTGCTACCCTTGTGTGATTTTCATTTTCTGGCACTTCTTGCTGAGGGCTGCTTTAGCAGGATGTAGCTTCATCACGTGGAGCTGCCTCTTTTAAAAAGTGTGATGTACATCACCTACAGGCAGGTATCTCAGCTGGTTCAGTGAAAAAGCAAAGCAGTTTCATTTCCCGGCCTGAGGCCTCAACTCCACAGACAGACTTGCAAGCTCCCCTTTAAATGCTCCAAGATCACCTCACAAGCACTAGATGTTTCTGGTAAGTTTGTGATGTTTAGGATGTTTCCTGTTCAAGAATAGCAGTCTGGCAAGAGAATTTGGTCTTGCCTGGAGAGCTAATTTGACAGCAGAAAGAAGGGCATAGTTGTGATGGTAACAGAGTATTTAGCTACTGTGTGAGGGAATTTTATTGTCTATCTCTATTTATGGTTAATGAGGAATAGTTAAATTCTTGTAGAAGAAAATCCTGTTCTATTATTTAGATAATCTGTGGGCTTGTTTTGTTTTGCTTTCCTATCAAGTAGAATGGATTTAAGGGAGGTATAGAAGGGGCACTGATGAAAAAGTGGATTAAGTCCGGAATTGGGGTCAGAGAATGAGTATATTATCTTCAAGAGCTGAACTAAGTGAAACTGGGTAGATATTTTATCATCAGTCATTTCAACCATTCTCATAAAAATAGAGCATCAATTATATAAATTTCCCTGAAGCATCAAAATATTTGCATGCTTGAAATCCTGCAGATGGTACTCACAAGTAAAAATACATTGTATTTATTTGCAAAATATCATAGAGCACATTAGTAATTTGTTGTGGATGGCATATGTGTCCCATTGCGGTGAAAATGACAAAGTAATCACTTTTTGAGTATAGAGTTAAGTGCAGTTTGGTTGTTTCATTTATTTTTAATCATGCATGGAGACAGAGAAAAATAGGCCTTAATTTTAACTACTCTGAAAGGACATTTAGGACTAAATTTAGATTTTTTTCTTTGTACTTAAGAGCCAAGTTAAATCCAACAATTTTTGGCAATTTAATAACTGCAAATCTTTAAAAGAATAACTTAATTACTTGAATGTTAGAATGCCATATTTTTTTATTTTCTGGCATAGTCAGGGAATTTTGTATTTTATGGCATGGTATTTTCTTACTAGTTTCACGCATCACTGCCTGTCACTGCATCAGTTTTACTCAAGATAAAAGCTTTATCATAATCTACTCTCCTTAATTCTGTGGTTACAAAACAGTTTCCTTCAAAGATGATTTTGGCAGTTTTTAGTCAATCAAAAGGAAACCCTTCTCCCTCTGTTGCTCAATATTCCATTTCTGCTGTCCAAACAGTGTCAGCACTGAGACCTTTCAGTTTCATTTTTCTTTCATCTCTGGATTATTTGGTGTTTGGCAGAGTAATGATTTAGGTGACTTGTTTAAAAATGTTTCCAAGCTCTGTCTCCAAACTGCAAAATCAGAATCCCTTGACAAGGAGTCCAGAATTCTGCAAACTCCCCTGTAACACTTATGCACAGTGTTTCCATATTCATATAGCTTATATTTTCAATGGTTTTGCTCTTATAAGTCAAATTACCTGAAACATTTAAAAAAATTCAGTGAAATATTAGCAAACATTATTTAGTCTGTAAAAGTGAACTTTTAAAA
This sequence comes from Galemys pyrenaicus, assembly GCA_019455555.1. Classification (NCBI taxonomy): domain Eukaryota; kingdom Metazoa; phylum Chordata; class Mammalia; order Eulipotyphla; family Talpidae; genus Galemys; species Galemys pyrenaicus. The sequence continues at coordinate 2,771,410 of JAGFMF010011445.1, read as the reverse complement.
GAAAATGGCTGTATATTTTCTCTATCATTTTAAAGTTGCTGGAATACTGGTCTAAAGTAGGATTCCAGGGGCCTCCCTGGGGGGTGCAAGGGGTTAAGTCCCAGCACTATGAAGCTATCCACAGCCACTGCAGCATGAGTTCTATCCCTGGCCAGGGAGCTGACCACATGGAGTGGCAAACCTGATGCTCCCCTCAGCAGTGAACTTCAGTCTGTTCACCTGTTCTGTGCCCCACTCTGTGAAACCTCTCACCTCCTCACCTCTGACCTGTACCCCAGTTCTTGTAAGCATAAATAAATAAATCTTAAAAAAAATAAAGTAGGATTCCTTACATTAAACTTGGCAGATACTAGTGAAAATTTAATAGAGCTTGGAGAACATATGGTCAACAGTTTTATTTGTAAATTCTACTGAATATTAAGACTAAAATACCTCTCTTCAGTGCTTTACATATGTGTGTAATTCAATGATCTGGGGATGACTTGGGTGAGAACAAAGTGTTACTAAATCAAAAAATCTAAACATTTCCCCTGGGGTGGTTGTATTATCATATCTTCAACACAGTTATTATTGCTGAAGAGAAAACATAAAATATGGGAAATTAACTTCCATGTCTACCTAGCTGGACTGTGTTTTTAAATAGAGTATCAGGATTGCCAGTTATTTATGGAAAAATGTATCAATATATTAATAGTTTATTTAAAATATCTATAGTAATAATATAGTTATAAACTAGTTACTAGCCTGTAACTACATTAAACTTTACTATTCAACCTATAAAATAATATCTACATTATAGTTTTGATGTTAACCTGATTCTCTTAATTTTTCAAAATTTATAAATTCTTAAAAATTCTGAAACATTTTATCTTGGACATTCTAGATGTTCATGTTATAAACAGATCTTGAGCATTCTAAAAATACTGAATTTTTCCATTAGAAACTAGTGTTTTGAACAAATTCTAGATGTGGAGATTTATTTCTATTATATGGCCTTTAAAAGTAAGAGAAATATTAAACAATACTATCAATGCAGCAATCAATTCTTGTAATTTATAATAGTTACTATGAACTAATTTTGTTCATTCTTTCATGTCTTTGAACAGCATATGACATCAATATTTAAATTTTTAATTTAATCTGTATTTAGATGTAATATTTTTCTAGGCACGCAGCTAGATATTAGGACTATAAGGATCTATTGCCTTCATATAAAAGCATAGACTCCATTGGAAAACATCAAAGACACATAACTAAAATGAAATACACAGCCCTGAAAGATCATATTTGAAGACATCTATAATACATGCGTTTCTCATTAAATCAGGAAATTATACTAACGCTCTTCCATCATTGGCTCTTAAGCCCATACACAGAGTCTAGTTGTGATGATCTAACAATGAGATCACTTGTTCAGCTAAATTGATCAGTTGACACTAATCAAGCATAAGTGATAATTTGTCCGTAAATTTACTTATGTGTATATTCTCGTGTATTTTCATTAATGTGTATATTATATTTAATTATATTAATATTATTTATGTTATAACATGCATAAATATATGCATAAATATATCTATATAAAGATAAGTAAGTACTAAGATATTGCTATACCCCTAAAGAGTCAAATGAGCATGAACTGTATCCTCTCAAAATATGTCTTGAGAGAAGCATTTACTGAGGATTCATTTACCAAATATGAAACAGACATCATCCTTTCAGAACCATATAAGCAACTAAAGTTTCTGTCTTTTTTTATGTATAAACCAAGTTTTTATAAGTAACTTTGACAAGGTCATTCACCTTCATTAGCAATGGAAAAAAGGCTTAATTTGAGGAAACAGATATAAAGTGTACTTAGCATTTATGATTAAACAACAAAAAAGAAGTGATACAGTTGCACCTTTTCCTGTTAGCTGAGAAAATTCCAAGGTGTAACAACTATTTATAAACTCTGGAACCATGTTCCTAAGAGGTACTCAGAGCTCCTCCTTGTCTGCAAACAATTTTGACCTAAATTTTTGGCTTATTTTTACAGAGGAAAAAAATGGTAAATATGTTCTGTAAGTGGTAAAAAAATAAGTATCTTAAGCTTTGTAAGCCAGACAATTTCTGTCAGTATGGTGTTAAAACATTTATAGACAATACGTAAGCATGGTTGTGTTCAGAAAAAGTCCTAAAAAAAATGTTAGATAAGGTTGAACCTATTGACTGAAGTTTTCTAACTCATGCTTGACAGTTTAGCCTAGTGGTCACTGAACAATGTGATCACATATAGTACTTAAACAGCCTATGCTCATGCCCCAAATACATGTTTTTTTTTTTTTTTCTTATTTACAGGAATTCTCAAGTAGTGAAATAATTTGTGATAGTTATTTGTCAACTCCTGTTCTGACATACTCTGTTCTGTGTGAAACAATGCACACAGATATAGAACAAGGATAAAATGAGATATGTGAGTAGACATTCAAGTTTCCTTCACATCATGTGGATGGTGTTACCACTCTCTGGTGTGTGAAGCACTCCACTGCAGGACACTGCCCTAGAGAGAGCCAGTAAGGCAACAATCAGGGAAAATTCTTATTTGAATAGTTGGCTAGTTTTTAGTAGACATGTTCCTAAAGATACTTTTCTTCACAACTGGATTATCAGATTATAGCAACCATACTACTTCTGTTATCTCCTTTCTCCTTCCATCTGGGCTTTCCTCTTTCTGTCTTTCCCTATTCCCCTCCCTCCTTCCCCCTCTCTCTCTTCCTTCCCCACTTGAGTTAGCAGCTTTGGTTAATATCTATCTACTGGATTTCATTTCCCTTATCACTTAGGAAAGATGAAATTAAAAGAAGTGAATATTTCTATAATGTTTCTACAGAGCACCTTACCAGCTTTTTACTTCTTTATTTTGATGCAAATAAAAATCACTCCATTCAAGTTGATTTTAGATTTTGAGGTACTGCCATTTAAAACAGAAAAGGATAAGTGTTTTTCAAAAGAAATACAGATTATAGAAAATTCATTTACGCATCAATTCTCTTAGTAGCCTTCATTTTCATTCATTTTTAAAATATACATGAATATATGAACATTCATATAGACATCTAAAAATAACATCTTCCCTTAGCTATTTTAGAGAAAAAATAAGCAACTTTTTTCTATTATAAAAATTTTATATTCCTTTATAAACTTATTAAATATTCATCCCAATTCCTTGTCCAATACAAAATATAAAAAATGAAATGCTTTTAACGTGAGTACTTACATGTATTTCCCAACATATTTAAGAAGTTAATAAGTGTTAAAAGAAAAATCCAATATCTCTCTCTTAAGATTTTATAAATATAGTCTAAATATCTGTGATAGTTGTTAACCTAAGGTGAATATAAGTTCTTCCAGAAAATGTGTATTGAGTATGCATTCATGAAAGCAGAATTTCATTCTTATTTTTACGTAAAATTGATGTGATACTAAGTAAATGCTTATGGACTCCCATTCCCGGCTTTTTGAATTATAGGTGAGGTAGGTAGCATGAGGTAAATGCCTTCTAAGTTGCATTCCATCATTAATTCTGTGCTATGGTCTTATAACAGTAGCGTATACAAATAATACTAACTACAACTTATAGGATACCTGCCTTGTGCCAAGAACTGTGCTACAAACTTTTCAAGGATTATCTCTCTCACTTCTCAGAGTATTCCAACTCAAAGAATTCTGAAATCATTTTACTCATTTAACTCATTTAATGTACAGAAAAAGAAGAATAGGAAGTACACTTAAGTAGTCAGTAAGAGGAATAGCTAATAGACTTTGTGATTCATAAGTCTTTTGTGCTTTCAGCACCCTTCAGAACACTCAGAGCATCTATCCACACACAGTACACATCCTAATCCTTTCTGTTAGCATCACTGCCACAATTCCTCCCTTCCTTCCAAAGAATTTTGAGATGTAAAAGAATTTGGATGACTTTGCTAGTAAATACAAGCAATCTTTTAAAATATATTTCACTCAAAAGTAACAAGTAAAATAGACCCCCCAAAAAACAAACATGTTTTCGAGTATACTATAGATAGTTTCTCTAAGTGTTGTATCTTGAATTTCCCTCACAAAAACTTCCTGCCAGGATATGACATTTAGATCTGTCTCTTAGAGCCTTCACTCACCTTTCCTTAGAGCTTAGTGCTCATTTATATCAGAAAACAGTATGGTGCCCAGAACCTGCTGAATTTAAATTTAATCTTCTTTTATTTCTCATCAAATAAAATACAAACTTTAAAAATCACCTTTTACTGTGTTTCTTCTCATTTCTTTTCAATTCATGTTTCCCCCCTAATATTGGCAATGTCATAATTTTATTTTTTTGGTTTCCCACCCCAATGACATAAACCAAGTTATAATGCAAAAATAAACTCATACATATCATTATCAAGTGAATCATATTAACTGTCATTGTAGACTATCTTCTGAGAAAATCAAATTGTAGATCAAAGGAGAAAGTTCCAACAAGTGGAAAAGAAACTCTTAAGTTTGATATATTTTGAGGGTTTGTGTTTTAAATAGAACAGTAACACACTAGAAAAGTATGCAAACACAGAAAATTAACCTTTTGATGATCACAAAATTCTGTTACCTTGAACTAATGACTTTCAGTGTTTGGATGTATAGCTTTTAATGATATTCTAGAAGTATATATAAAATAGTTTTCTGGTGTTGGTATATGTTATATTTAAAGCTACATATCAATATATATCTAAATACAAATTAGATTTCTTTATTGCCCATAACAGAAGGAAGAGTGCTGAAAAGACAGGAGATCTAGTTTCTGGAGTTTCACTTTTTTTTTTTCTGTGTAAAATATATTTTTTTCTTTACTCCATAAAAGTTCAAAAATCTGACTCAGTGATTGATTGACTAAACCTAAAGACATATTCTTATATCCTAAACTCTCTGAATGTTTTGGTCCAGTGGGGCATTGAACCTACTTCTCACACAATGGGAGAATCTTCCAAAAGGAAAAAAAAAAGAACCTCAAGTGTTGAGTATTGAGTAAGATGCACTATTTCCTGACATATATGGAGTTAAAGAAACCTTAGTATTTAATCTTGTACATGTAACAATGTTAGGGAAGATAATATGGGTAGGACTATAATAGTGAAGTATTTTATTTGAACAATATTTTTATGGTACTTAGTGTTCCTGTTTTTAAAGTATCTTACATATATATTATACACATATATATGTATATATTAAGTGATTCAACTCCATTAGAACTTTAAGGCATACATATTTTATGTTTGAGAAATTAAGTCACACAAGATTCACATGACTTGCCTAATTTCATACACTTTAATCAGCATTGGAACCAGGATGTTAACAGAGGCACTCTATGCTGTGTGAAAACATCCCATCGGATCAACATGGGTTTTATCCATATTTCTTTTCACACTCTTGAAAAACATCTATTACTTTCACTTGACATGTTTGATATACTACACCTTTGTTTGATAGACTACACATTTTTCTATTTTATCAAGTGACAAGAAGAGTAAACAAATCATAGCTATTGTGATATTAGTTTATCTCCCTGGGGATATGTTCTTAATATTAGTACCATTTGGTGGCATGTTTAAAATTGGTTCTGGGGCAGCAGTTAGATGAGCATTGGTGAGAGAAAGATCAAGTTGTTGATTGTCTGTGTAGCTGCTATACCTGCTACTATTGCCACAAAGTTAATGAGTCCATTCACAGGTCCAACAGACTCGGCAATAAGGGCGGCTCACACATACTGAGATCATCTTGTCTACCTGATTATTAGGAGTTTCTCCATTCTTCTAGAATTCAAATGATCCTTTAAACATATATATCGTCTCATTCTGGGACTACTCCAGGGAGGTCCTTCCACATCATTCCTCCTAAACGACTTTGCAACTAACCATTGGTTTAATTTTCACAAATCTGCAAGTGTCTGTCCAAACCATGAAACTCTCACTGACCTGGTAGAGATGTTTTACTTCATATCACCTCCCTTTCCAGAGAGATTTGGACAGTAAAATGCACTGTTGAAAGTTTTTCATATACAAGGTTAGATACCTATGTATCTTTAAAGGGTAACTGGATTTGGAATGTACAGTAACTTCCAGTTAGTACTAGACTATCATTCAACATCTTTTGTAAAAGTGCTTCCAGCATTTTCCAACTCTAACTGGTTATTGACTTAATGAGATCAGAGTTGAGTTTTGAAGAGATTACTTTGTGGTAGGAAAATGGCATTGAAAGTGCAGTTTGCTTATATATTTGCTTTAGCTATTCTAGTTGTATTTCATGATGGAGTCTTGAACTGATCACTATAAGCTTTGAAGAATAGATGATTAGACAGTACCTAGCTCAGTAAGGTTACAGGGTCGCAGTTAGGTATGTAGACTTCATCCAACTGTTGTGCAGGCCAAGAGCTGTTTGTGAAAGGAGACTAGATAATTTCTGCAAAAGGTATGGATCTGTTCTAAAACCAGTGTCTTTCATTGTGATTCTCATTTTTGGCCTTGCTCTTTCTGCATTCTCTTATCTCAGTGTGCCAGAGACACTATGTACACCATTGTTTGTGTTCAGTAGCAGAGATTCTTATGCTGAAACTTCACCATTTGGAGAAACTTCTTTTTCTGAGACTACTCAAAATTGACATCCTTTCAGGTAAATGATTACTAGGCCAGAACACTGAATTAAATGTGCTGTTAATTTATCGTATAGACATATAAAGCTCAGGTTTAGTACCTTGTACTTAATGACAGAGCCTCAAGTGTCTTTTACTCTGGAACATAATGTCCTACCGGGGCAAGATCTTTTATTATATGTACATGGTGTTTTTATTATTATTGAAGAAAAATTAGTATAAAACACATATGCTTCATAACTCTTTAGAGGTATGTTACAATACCACTTCCACCACCAAATCACTCCTAATCCTCCACATGTTGTTTGTCCTATCCCTTTCTCGCCCTCTGTTAGCCTTAATTCTGTATTCAGGTTTCTATTATTTGTTTTGGTTAAGTTTTGTCTAGTTTTTAGTTTTGCTTCTGTATATTGTACATGAGTGAAATGATCTAATATGTGTTTATGTAGTTCTGACTTAATTTGCTTAGCATAATCCTCTCCAGTCTATCTTTGTTGCACAGATAGAAAGAGTTCATCTTTTTTTATATACTGAATAATGTTCAAGTGTGTATATATCCCACATCTTCTTAATCCAGTCATCTATCTTTAAGTTGTTTCTGTAACTTGGCATTGTAAACAGTGCTGTAATGAACATAGGAGTGCACATATCCCTCCAAATGTGTATTTTTGCATGTTACTGGCAGATGCCTAGAACTGGAATTGCTGATCACATGGTAGATTTTTTTTTATTATTTTGAGGAACCTCCATATTGCTTTCCATATGGGCTAAACCAGTCTACATTCCCACCAACAGTATAAGAGGTTCCCTTTTCTCCACATTCTCATCAACATTTTCTATTTTTGATTTTTTTTATATGGCTCCTTCTCACAGGGGTGAGGTGGTATCTCATTGAAGTTTCATTTGCATTCACATCATGATAAGCAATCATGAGCATTTTTTCAAGTTGGCCAACTGTGTTTTCTTTGGAAAAATATCTATTTAACTCTTTTACCCATTTTTATTGAGTTCTTTTCTTTTTAATAAGTTGTATGACTACTTTGTAGATCTTGTATTTTAGTCATTTGTCATATTTATGATGGAGAAATACTTTCTCCCATTTCATCTGGTGTCTTTTCATTTTAATGATAACTTCTTTCATAATGCACAGATGTGTAGCTTGATGTAGTCCCATTTATTTTTGCTTTTGTTTTCCTTTCTGTTGTGTCCCCAGAGACATTCCTGAAGCCACTGTCATTGAGTGTGTTGGTAATGTTTTCTTTTAAGTATTTTATAGTTTCTGGTCTGATATTCAAGTTTCTAATTCATTTTGATTTTGTATTGGAGGCCTTAGTTTGAGCAGTTCAGCAAGAGAAAGGTATAGAAGGAATTCTAATTGGAAAACTGTCACTCTATGACATGACAATATATGTAAGAAACCCTAAAGCCTCCACTAAAAAGAACTAGAAACATTAAGTATAGAAAAGTGGCAGGCTACAGAATCAACATATAAATCTGCTGAATTCCTATATGTAAATAAAATAGATGAGAAAGGAATCAAGATAACAATCCCATTTATACAAGCATCAGATTCATTAAATACCTAAGAATAACCTTAACAAGGGAGGTGAAACACATCTTTAATGAAAACTGTAATACATCATAAAAAGACATACAAGATTCAAGAAAATGGAAAGATAATCTCTATTCATGGATTAGAAGAATTAACATTTTTAAAATGGTCATCTTACCCAAAGCAACGTACAGACTCAATGCAATATCAAAATTTCAGGGGCGTTTTTCAAAAAAAAAAAAAAAAGAACAAACACTACTGAAATTCTTATGGAAGAGAAAAGACCTTGAATAGCCAAATTTATCCTCACAAAAAAGAATAACAGTGGTATAACATTCATGCCATACTATGAAGCTATGGTTATCAAAACAACACAGTAGTGAAATTAAAAATATACAGACCCATGTAGTAGATTTGAGAGCCTTGAAATCAACCATATTGATATGGACAGTCTTTGATGAGGGTATACAATGGAGAAAGAAAGTATATTAAATAAATGGTGCCGGAAAAATTTGACAGCCATTTGCAGAGAACTATAAATAGACCATTCTCTCACACTATGTGCAAATATGAACAAAATAAAACTTTGAATTAAGTCAAAATGGTGAACGTGAGCTCTGTCACCAAGTGATCTTATTTGAATACTTTTTCTGATACTTACTATGAGAATCTATGCAATTTAACCTCTGAGTCTGTTTCTTTGTTAGAAGCCACTGATAATCAGTTCTTAAATCATTAATTAATTTGTAGTTGCAAATTATAATAATGTCTGTCATTTGTATTTTATTTTATATATTGCACTAGTCTCTTCTCCACAGCATAAACATTAATTCTTGAAGACACAAGATATTTAAATTCCATTATTCTCTATTGCATTTCTCTCTCTGTCCACTCTTTCCATAGGATATTTTCAAAATAACAATACTAGTGTTATTACCACAAATATGATTAGTAAAACGTTCTTAAATTTGAATATTCTTTCTGAAGTCCCTATTTTTAGGTAAACACATACACAGGCATGTATGTAATAAATGTGTAAATGGGCCAAACTACCCACATCTGTGTACTACAGTGTGTAATATACTCTATTTCAATTTCTATAATTTATGACTTTTATAATTTATATTGGCAGTCATAAAAGCACTATACATGAAACTTCCCTACCTTTAAAGCATCATTTACCTTTAGTTCTATGGGTAACTATATTTAAAATTCTCACCACCATTCTTTCTCTAGTCACTTGAATATCTACAGTTTATTTTATAGATGTTTATCAAGGGGACTCAAGCACGCAATGGATTTCTTGAGTGATGATAGGGTTTTTTTTGTTTATTTTGTTTTTGGTTAGGGACATCTGTGAAAATAGTGAACAAAAGGAACTTGACAAGTGTGTACACACATAGACACATACATACATATATAAACAACCCTTGTATATTTGTCTTTCAAGGATTTCTGGATTCTTTTTTTTTTTGAGTGGTTTGTTCATGTTTCATTATATCATTGACCAAGGATATATACACACCACCAGGTTCCTTTTATCTACCACTTTTTATGTTGAGAATAACTTTTGCATCTGACTCATGGAAGAGGCATGTGTGCTAGCTGACTTGCTAATATATAATTATATTTATGTTAATAAAAAAGCAGGCAATCAGAGGTCATTGAGGAATACTTAATATGACCTACTGTAATCTGCCATCATCACACTTACTTTGTTGTTGCAAGATTTAGAAATGAGTTTTTAGGTTTTTTCAAGTTAGTCTACACAGAGAATTAATTTAAAATCTTTTTTATTTATATGACTTGTCTCCCTCATGATTCATTTTTGAGGTGGCCTTCAGGCAAAAGCAATGTTGGCTTGCCTGGGGGAAGCTCATTTAATTTGATAGTGATAATTTTTTTGACAGCTGGTAATTTGCTTATTTACAGCTTCCTGATTAGACCTTCTAATGCAACAGTTACTCATATAAACTAACAATCTGCATTTTAAGAATCCTTATTTTCTATTACTGTTCCACTAACAAAAACTAAACATGAACCTTACGTGATTGTGATTAATGTAATATTCTCACTTTAATAGTGATTTTTATTTCATACATAGGATATTAGAAATGCATGTCTTATAGTTGTCAGATTCCTTTTCAGTTCACTAGCTACTACTATAAATATGCACCTAACCAAGATTTCAGTAATTATTATAGTATAATCACTAGTTACTGTTAGGATGAGACTTCCTTGAAAAGTTTAAGCAACTTGTTTAGCGGCTCTAGAATGTACAAATGACTTTCTCTTTTTCTTTCCTTTTTGCAACTAACTGGACATTTTGAGGAAATACCCCTTTAAATATGTTCAGAGGGATATATTATAGTGTTGAAATAGTGAGCTTTATATAAATGTACTAAAGCACTTTAGCAATTATGATGCATTAGGTAGCTCATTTGCAGTAAAACATAAGGCAGTTTATTAAATATGTAAAGTGGTTGATTTGGATAAAGATGTTTCCAATGAAAGATACATTTTGTTTGTTTCAACATAGCAATATCCATTAACAAATGTTTATGAAAACCAATGTCCTACATTTAAACATATTGATTTATATTTTTAACAGAAAATTTGTTTAGCATAAAACATAGTGCATTATTAGACACAGAATTTGTCAGCTACATGCAGACTAGCCAAAGAAACATTTTAATTCTTCTTAAAAACTGTAATGATGTCTCTGCAACAAGGATTATTCATTGCAATATTTTTCTTTAGTATTAGAAGTGTTATCTTAAGACATAGGATTTGCCAGTTAACTTCAGTATTATTTTATATCACCACAGCTCCTTCTTAATCCAATTTGACCACAGCATACCTACTATTTGTTGTGATCGAAATCAGGGCAGCTACTTTATAAGAGGTGTGTGTGTGTGTGTGTTTATGCACTTAATATATATTTTATAAAATTATATGTATCATTTTAAGACTGTTATAATATTGGGGTATAGAAGAGTAATCAGGGGATTAAAATACTTTGTCTAAGCCTAAAATCTAACAATTGAAATATCCAGGGTTATGAAGTGTTTTACTCCCAAATCTGATCTTTCTGCACAAGTCCATTTCCATCCTATATCAATATCTACAATATCAAGAAAAAGTGGATAGGAGGGTGGTTAAATTCTCTTAATTAGCATTGTTTCGTCCAAATCATTCCTTCCAGGAATAAATTAGTGAACAAGACTAAGCTGCTTCATTTGGGTGTTTAGACTTGAATAAACAGACATGTCAATTTATACTAATGTGCTATAACTATGTGCTATAATCATATAATACACAGAAATACCTTTGGAAAATTTGCTAAACAAATGTCTGAAGAACCATAGAACCATTAGATAGGTGTAAGTAAAAGACAATAGAGGATATAAGCAACAGTATGCCCTTCCTTATTGATGGAGGTCCTTAAAAATCTTTTGACAGCTACTCTTAGCACTGATTTTTTTGGGTGGGTATTGTTTTTTAAAGAGTGAATGGTGTACCAATTGCAAATGACTTGTGATGATTTGCTATTCACAAAATCAACCTCTTATGTGGTTATGCATTTATGCATGTAAAGAAAGTAAATGTAGTTCAGTTTCCAAATCTTGCCTACTATACTATTCAATATAGACTTTCCTTATGTTAGTAAATTTAAATTATTTTCTCTATCATGTCCAATTATTTATTTTCCTTCTCTTTATATTCCTCATCAACCTTGGGAAACATCTACTACCTTCCCTTTTACCTCCTTTTCTTTACCAGAAAATCTGAAGAATAACCCTTATGTTGATAAAATTTATAGTCAGTGTTTCATTGATATTTAAAATTCTTCCTTTTATTTCTTAAGAACTTACCATTGCCTTTCTTACAGTGATGATTGAAATATTCCTGCATTCTGCATTTAAGATCACCTTATTTAGGAAACGTTAATAGTTTCTTCAGTGTTGAGATGGATATTGTTTAATGAGAAAGGCTCATCTAGAGAAAGCACCCTTTCATACTTCTTTTTTATTTCTAAGGTAGATATATCAACATCTGTGTGCCAATAGATTTTTCACCATGTTCTCAATGCCTTTACCTCTATAGAACCCATTGATCTATTGACTATCCCTTATCTACTTGTCTTCTTATGGAATGACGAACTGCTCAGTGAATGTTAGTCTTGTGTTTTTTTCATTTTTTTCCTTAAAAAGATTGTTATTCATTAAGTTAAAAATATATCTACCAGTTTACTCCTTTTAAACAAATTATCTAATTTCATTAACACAACTAATAATTGCCTAAATTAAAAGAATCTCATGTGGTAGAAAACATCTCAAAAATATCATTTTCTAATTTCTTATAATCTGACTTCCTCTAAAATATATACTACTGGAGAACATAAATGCCTTCAACTGGTTATATTTATGTGATTCTTCCCATCATCATTTTTCATGTTTCTGTTGTTGAATCAGGTAAAGTTCATTGTACCTTACTTTTGAAAACTCTTTCATTAGCGTAAACTTGCTTTGCACTTGTACTGTTTTATCATTAAATACTGGACAAATCTAGATAAATGAGCCATCAAAAGCTCCATCGTGTATGAATCACTCCTATCTCATAATATTTGGAAAACTTCAAATTTATTTTGTTTATTCCCAAGACTGTTTTCACCCTCAGCTCAAACTAGTTCTAAATTGAAAATTTGTTTATTTTGTTGGGAAAAAAATTGACTCTTGTATGAACTGTGAAGAACATGCATTTTTTGAATAAAAAAGATATAGCTGTATTTGCTATGTCTATTGTCCTCTGCATGGCATTGCAAAGTTACTAAACCTCTTTGAATCATAATTGTCTCATATGCAAAGTTTGATAACACACCATCTTCTTCATAGAAACATTATCAAGATTAATTTATAGCTTATCACCTGGCACAAAGTAACTACTGAATGAATTCATTTGCATGATTTCCTTTCCATTAGAACACTGCCCATTTATCTTAGCTTTGCTCTAGGGTCGTAATTCTTTGTATCCACCAATTTTACTAGCCCTCTTATTTTCTAAACCCTCCTTTTGAAAACACATCATTTTAAGTCTTAAATCTTCTTCAGTTTTCTCTGTAAGTGACCCTATCTTAAGTGGTTCTTTGAATGGACTACAATTCTTCAGGTTTTATTAGTTTTTGAACAATTGGTTATCATAATTATCTATTCCATTCTTCCAAACTTAATTTTGAAATATAATTTCTAATAGTCTAAAACTCAATTGCTACTTAAACAACCATATTCTATTGTCATAACTATCTTTCTAGCTCATAACTATTTTCTAGCGTTTTTCTTGATCCTCTGAATGATGAACACTGTCAAAGCCCTTCACACTCTTTTGTGTCTCTTTTCTATTCACATCTAGTTTTAACATATATTTCAAATCTACAATTGAATTCTGCATCAGTAACCCATTTTCATGGGCCTCTTAACATGTATTTTATAATTTTCAGCATTCTGAATATTTCATTACAGCCTCAAACTGATCCCCAACATCAGAATCACTATATTTCCCTCTGATTTCCTACTTCTAGTAGTAGAATGGCAGATTTCCTGACTGGACATTTGGGAGTATGAGAATTGGCTTCATAAATATCAGTCAATATTTAATCCCTATTATGTCTAATACATTATATTTATGAGGCATGCAAATATCAAAGATAGTCTGGTGAAGAATTCTTAATTAAACAGGACTCCATGTATTCTCAGGAAATAAAATCAAAATATTATCACCATTGGTTAGTCAGGAGGGAAGTCAGACTTCTCATAACTTTCCATCATGATGAACTGTATCTGAATGTCCCAAAGTCCAGAGAGTTTTAAGTCCTTATTTGAACAAACATGATATGTAACCACAGGAAGATGAAAGGAAATAGGACATGTATTATATAAGTATGTGCCTAGGGTGTCTACCACAGAACCGCTGAGAGATTGTTACCTGCTTGACTATAGTCTTTGCTAACTCAAAAAACCTTTAAATTAATATTGACACAACCTGTCATCTTGTACTTCTGTAAATTTACCCCATCCCTTTTACATACTTTTCATTGGTTTATGAACTTTTTTAAGGTATTGCTCTTCCTTCCAATAGCTGCTTCTGTGCAAGTGACTCTACAATTTGTTGACTGAGTATATTAATTTAATTCACTTTAACTTTATGTATTTCTTTTCTCTGTTGTGCTTTTCTCCTCTTTCTTCCCACTTCCTTTTTAAAAGTCTTTTGATGGTTTTCCCACCTCTATTTTCCATGAATAACAGAATACTTTGAGTTTACCAGAAGCATTATTGTTCACGAGTAACAGACTGATAGGCACATATTTGAAAGGTCATTCTCATTTTGTGAATAGACTATGTAAGTCTTTAACCAAGTTGTCTATAAACTGAAGAACTATCTTGTTCTCCCTGAAGAATGACTTCTCTAACACAAATAATAGATGCATAAAAATATATTTTAAGAATTTCAATATATACAAAGTCAGAATTATAATAGACAAAAAAGATTTTATGTTTTGAAATTCCATTTTATTTTGTGAAAATTAACATAATGCTTCAAATTGCAAGTTTGGATTCTCTTGATTTCCACTTAAACGACTGGTAGAGTGTTAGTCTAAGAACATAATCTGAAGTCAGATTGCCTTGAATTTAGACTTTGTCACTGAATTCTACCTCTACTGTCTCTGTTCTACCACTGTGATTTCCTAGCAAATCATGTAACAGTTCAGTTCCCTACTAATAACAGCGGCTTGCTGCTAACAAAATCATTATTGTATGAACAGGACGGGGTTGTGAGCACTATCTCCTCCTATCCTAAATGGCCACCAATGTTGTTTATAGCATTCATCATGTGAAGGTGTTGACCATCTTACTCAATGGCAAAGGATAAATGGCATTAGCATTTAGACCCAAAAAAAACTTGGCACTAAAATCCATATTCTAACTACAATGGTATTTATTGTCCCTTGTTAAGTAGGGCATTTTTATTTAACTATAAAATCTTTGTGAGGACTTTTTTGAGCTACTATGTAAAGGTAGTATATAAACAATATATATTAATTTAAGATACTATGGTTAACAATTTTAAAATATATGTATACTTATCACTTAGCTCTTAGGACAATATAACTTTGATACTCATCAAATAATATCTTCCATGTATTCATAGCTTATGTGTCTATTGTGGTTACCCATATATGTAAAATATGGGTAAATTAAATATAATATTCAAAAATCTATTTTGAGCTAAGGTATAATCAAATGATTCATGTATAAAAAAAATTCTCTTCCAAGTGCAAAGAGTACTAACACTGGGAAATTTCTGTTAATTCTAAGTGGTTTTTTTTTTAAAGATTTATTTATTTATGCATACAAGAGCTGGGGTACAAGGCCAGAGTCCAGGGAGGTGAGAGGATTCACCAGACAGAGTGGGGAGCAGAACAGGCAGACTGACTAAAACACACTGCTGAGGGGAGCAGCGGGCGAGGCAGGAGAGCTCTGCTACGCCATGTTGGTCCCCTCCCTGGCCGGAGGCAGGGATCGAACTCGTGCTGCAGTGGTTGTGGTTTGCTTCATAGTGAATTGCTTAACCCACTGCGCCACCAGGGAGGCCCTAATTCTAAGTCTTATTTAGGTTATGTATCCTTTTATTTTGTATTTCTTAAAGTAATTTTGATTTAAATTTTATAGTCACCAACTCTTTATTGAGCAGCTACATATACCAAACACTGATTAGAATAAAAACAAGAAAATGTTTTCTTTCTGAAATTGAATGGAGGTAAAATGACATAGATTTTTGTTTGAAAACATATAATGTCATTTGAAAATCATGAAGTTTCATGTAATTTTAGAATACCTTCATGAATTCACAGTATCAACAGGCATAAATGTCACAATATCCCACTTTTTAAAAAGATTTATTTATTTATTTTTAAGATGTATTTATTTATTTATGCATACAAGAGCTGGGGTACAGGCCAGAGTAGCAGGAGGTGAGAGGATTCACTAGAGACAGAGTGGAAAACAGAACAGTCAGATGGACTGAAATACACTGCTGAAGGTCGCAGCTGATGAGGCAGGAGAGATTTGCTGTGCCATGTGGGTCCCCTCCCTGGCCGAGGATAGAACTCTAGTTGCTGTGCCACAGATGCTTCACAGCTCAACCTGCTGTGCCATCAGGGAGGCCCACTAGCCCACTTTTTCATGAATTAATTGTGTTATAGTGACATTAATATCTCATTCACTGGATTTGGGAATCTGATTCATATTCCCATAGGTGGTGAACTTTAATGTGAGGGAGGTTGTACAGTGTAATGTCATATCATGAAATAGTCTGCAGTTACATACTTAACTTGTCCTGTCCCAGTAAGAGTTTCTCTTGGTAACCTAGCTCACTGAGAGTAAAATAGAATAATGCAAAGGGGTGGAGATGAGCATAACTTATGATACTTAACTCTAGTACAAAAGACTTGTTTAAGTTTAGAAGTTGATGAAAAATTTCAACATTTGCACATTTATATATATATATATATATACACACTGTGTTTCTAATGTTTTAAACTTAGTATTGGAAGCTAGTAGGTGTTTGATGCACCTTAGTTCTATTGCCATTGCTCAGATGAAATAACTCAATATAGGGGCCAGTAATTATCTCTTGGGATAGTGTAACACTAAAAAAAAATCTAGATCTCTTGTCTTCTTGAAGTTGTAAAACTACTGTTAGGTTCTTTCTCACATCCAATTAAAGTATGCTATGAGAAAAATCATAAGATTCTTTTTAAATAAGTAATTTTTATAATTGTCTGTGTTTTTTACCTTTAGTAGTATATATTATAGTATATAATAATATAAAAATAAGAAGGAAAAGCATTCCCTTTCCTGTCAGATCTCTTTCAAAATGAATTTGTAAGTGAAAAAATCATCACTCTTTTTTCCTCACTCTTATACTGAGCAGATAGCCTAGAAATTAAGAAGGCATAAGTCAGGTTTGTAGCTGATGTAATTTTAAGTCACCTACCAGTGCTAACCTTACTGCTCAGTAGGTTTCATCTACTTTGCTTTTGCTTTAATTTTTAATTTAGGAAACAATTTACATCACTGGTTTGTTTTAGAAGTAGACATTCACACTTATTATGATGTGTATTACCGTACTACACCCGTGAGCAAAATAGTCAATGACCCTGCACTTCAGTCAACCGGACCCATCCACCCTTGGCTCCATGCCTTCTTCTCTATTAGTCACTTTTATAATCAGAATCAAAGGGTTTCTTTTGGTTTAGTTTTGCTGGTCCTTTGTTTTGTTTCTTTGTATTCCACATGTGAGTGAAATAATCAAGTAATTTTCTCTCTCCTTTTATTTCACTTAGCATAATCTCCTTAAATTCTATCCATGCTCTCACAGGTAGCAAGATTCCATCTTTTCAAAAATGAACCCAAGGAGTATTTTAGAGTGTGTGTGTATCTTTGTGTGCACTTACATTTTATCCAATCTCTATCAGAGGGCACTTAGATTATTTCCATATCTAGGCTATTGATAATAGTGCTATAATGAACATAGGAATGCATATATTTTTTCAAGTTAGTGGTTTTATAATCTTTGTGTGTATACATAAATTTCACCTAATTTGCAGTATCACTATGATGAGTGAAATTTTCTGAAATGGTAAAATATGGAAAACTGATTGCCATTGGTGAATTTAATCCAACATTAATTCAAGAGAAAAATAATAATTTCTAAATCGGAAGTATTAGGATCCAGTTTAATAAAAAAACTGAGTCTCTTCAATTTAGCAATTGTTTTGAGAGTGATTGCAAATATGCTGTTTCTTACAAGAGTGACATTTTGAAATCAATGAGGACTATCACAAATATTTTACTAACTTGCCATGTCTATTAGCAAATGCAGTTAAGTGAGAGTGATGGTAACTTTAGTATTTTTTCCCAGTCTCTTAATATTCTATAATACTTCAAGTGGTTTGATTTTTTTTATTTGTTAGTCCTTACATGTTAGTAACACATTTATCTGATGATAAATTCTTGAATTTATGACAATCAAGTAGAAATGGATAGTCAGCAAAGTATGTTTTAGAAAGTTTGCTTGAATGCATTAAAGTATATTTTTATGGAGCTAGGTTTCCTAAGTAAATCCCTGATTTGGCACATGGAATGTGAGCAGTTTATTTTATTAGAATTTTTTTTTTTTTTTTGCATTGCTGGGGCTGTGCTAGCTGTAAGCTTGTATTTATTAGAGGTCTTGAGAAAATATAGCAGGGTAAAAAATGAGTTTATTTAATAAATATTTACTGAAAGTAAACTAAAAGCCAGATCCTATTGTAGATGCTAGAGATGCAAATTTGAATCAAGTAATTTTTTTCTAAGCTCCTGTACTTTATATTTTAATGAGGTGTATTATAATTCTGAATGTAAAAGAAGTCTAGTCTGTAGAGCAGTGGCAAGTTAGATATGGCTCAGACAGTAGAAAAGGTCTCTTAGGACGGAAACCTACACATTAAACTTGGGTTGTGTGGCTAAGTGTGGAACTAACTATCTTATATAATACACCTTTAATTCAGATTCTAACAAGTAAAGGAATACATTTTTCCCTCAATATCCATCAATATGTCATTCTAATTCTTATTTTTTTTAATTACCGAGTTTAACTCTTTTCTCATGTAAACTGAAGCATGATCTCTCTTTCTTATCAGTATGTTCTTTTGATTTGTGGTACTGTGTGCTTGAATTTTGTACCAAAATGTTTTCAGATGGAAATGCCATTTAAAATTCTTTCGGTTTATAGGGAATTCTACAATTCATGCAATGACCTCATCTACTTCTTGAGCAGTTAATTAGTTTCTTTCTCTTTAGTGTATTTAACCTTTAACAAACAGTAAGTTGAAGTGTCTCCTATAACAAATGGAGTTGCCTAACCTAGTACATTTTTTTTTCTTGTTCAATATGTCATTTAAATGGAACTGTAGCTGGAGAATCTGAACTGAAACTGCTTTCTTAATCCAAAAAAAGTTCTGTTGCTTTACTCTCAAGGCCAAAATGATGCTACTACTTTGTTTCTTCGAGAAACTCACCTTTGTATAGATGATTCAAAATTAGCGACCAAAGTAGTGTAATAAGAGCCACGATTATTAGCATGATTTTAAAACTTGAGATTATAGAAGGACAACCTTTGACAAAAGAAAAACCCTCCTGGAGTTTAGGCACAGTGCATTTTCATTAAAATTTTGTATTTGAGTGTATTGTGTGTGTGTGTGTTTCATACTCTTTACCTTGCTTAGAATTGGTGCAACAGAGAAAAGATGGCTACCTTAAAGCAAGACACCTAATTTCATCTGAGAGGACTCCCATTTGTGAAAAGATTTTCCTTTTTGTGAAGATGCTCTGAATACTGCCATTTTAAAAATCCCCTTTTATACTTGTCATTGAGATGACCTCTCCAATTCAGAATTGCCTGATGATGAAAGTGCCTAACATTTTCTTTTGTTAGAGGGTGCATTTTCAATGAGCCTGTGATTCTTAATTCCTTTTCAAATATGGGGGAAAAGAAGTCAAGTGACACATTTATAAGTATTTCTTATTTAAATGCATTTAAACTTAGTATAGAACCAAAAGATTATTCTTGAACAGTTTTGAAAAACTCTACTAAATTTATCTCCTTGAATTAGAAATGTAAATGCTTATGCCTTAAGATATGCCCCTCAAAATTTAGTTGACAATTCTGTCTTTTTACATTTCGAATTGATTGGTATATGTGTTTCTGTTAGCTACACATATGGATGAGTCCGTTTATTGACACCTAAAGAGTGTCATGGTCTTTAGGATGTATCCATCCCATAAAAGAGGCAAAGCATAACTAAACACCTGATTATCAATAGAATACCACTGAGTCAGGCAAAATGCATTTGAATATCTATTACATGCTGACCTGAGTTGTGAAATAATGCAAGTGATTTCTGCCTTCCGGGAACTCATCAATCCAGTCTTTCTTTATAGGTGTACTCTTTATAGATATTTTGAAATCATTTAATCAAGTGATCCTTTGCTGCTGTTTCCCCCCAAGTAATTTTCAAATCTTGGTCATAGTAGGTCACATTCTTTTATTTTTTTTAATCTCAAAATGCTGAGTTCGTGTAAGTTTGAGGAAAGATAAATAAAATTATATAATTATAGTTTTTCTAAATTGGAGAGTATCTTAGACATCTCATAACACAAAGGACATTTAAAAGGTGAGGTAGAAATCAGTGTTCCTCAGTTATATTTTACTTTAGATATTTTATTCTGATTAATTTGAAAGAAAATTTTTGTGGAATTTAATATATATATATATTTTAATGTGTGCCATATAAGAATTTCAAGGCTGCTCCTCTTGAGGAACACACACTTGAGAATGGAAATTTGCAGACAGCAAGAGGTTTTTGCTTATACTTTAAAATAGGTTTAACAGATGTCCTTTTCTTTCTGTTTCTAATACTTTTTTTTTTTTTCTTTTGTCTTTGTGATTTTCAAAATGAAAGCTTTCTTTCTAAACAACCTTTCTCATAGACTCAACTCCCTTTAGATTAGGCCTTTATCTTCCTGGCTTTGTTCTTTTTTTAAAGCCCGACTTTCTCTTCTTTGTATCTCTAGTTTTTTCTCTCCTCAATTACTTAGAAACATAGTAAAACTCTATTTTACCTAAGCCTAGACTTCTCTAGTCTCCTCCTCCCTCTTTTTCACCCCTGCAAATAAAAATATTCATTCTTCTATGAATTTGACCTCAATAATTTTGATTCTTTATAGAATATTGACCTAACAGGATTTATACTATAACTCCTTGTTAGCAGCCTCCAGAATCCAGCATATGATTCTTTGAAAACTTACTCTTATTTCCAGGTGTTGTCTCCTTTCTTAGAAGTCTTTGGTTCTGGTTTTTCAGTGTTTCTTTCTACTTTTATGCCATCACAATACTGTAGACATTTGCAGTACCCTTTTATGATATTTTTTAATCAAAACTTTCATATCCCAAGGGTCTTCATTCACTTTATTGATCATCTCACTAAAGATGATCAATACATTGTACATTCTACAATGGCTTTCTATATCAAATATTTCATTTTTAAATTCAGTTCTCAAAAAGATACTCCTTCACCTAATAGCATTTAGTAAATGTTTGAAACTCCAAACCTTCCTCATTTATTTCCTCAGTGGAATTAATCAAGTGTATTTATTGCCTGCCCTCTCAACAACTGCTTACGTCCTTCTTGTTCACACTTCTCTGTCTATGGCTTATTTTGAGCATCCATTTTTTCCTCCCTTTCTATATCTAGAACACTACATAATAATAATGAAAATATCATAACATTAATTTGCTCCATTAATATTTGTGATTATCACCCTCAGGTTAGGCCCTTATTAATACTTGATATATTTTTTTTCATTGCTATGTTTCCTTCCTTGTCCATTTCCCTGAGTGAGTTTTCTATGAGACTCCAATCTTCTTTGATGTAAACTTTTTGCTGACATTGTGCTTACCTGTCTTGTTAAAACAAAATAGTTTATTCAGGCCTAACCATTTAATTTCCATTTAACCCTAAAGCAACCATTTTATAACTCCATTATAATCTCTTTCCTTACTCTATAAGAGGAAATTAATATTTTAACCAACCCTAGTTTCTTCACTTTTGCATTATTTGCTCTACCTTCTCCCATTAATCTGTATTCTTATTCTATTATCCTTTTAAAAGTTCTTTGTTTAATCCTATCTTCTAGTACTATCTCTTCTGTTTAAACTCTTTTAAGACTGAACCTCTTCCTTAAACACCAATTAGCTTGTCTGTTTTATATATTATAAATGTATTTTCTAAATCTTGTTAAAACTTTTTTAAGGAAAGTTTTGACATCCATAGTTGCAGACCAGAGGCACTGGAGGTGAGAGGATTCACCTGAGACAAGAGTGGGGGACAGAACAGGCAAACCAACTGAAGTACACTGCTGAGGGGAGCAGGGAGTGAGGCAGGAGATGTCTGCTGCATCATGTGGGTTCCCTCCCTGGCCGGGGATTGAACTGGCACTGCCGTGCTGTGGATGCTTCACAGTGCAGTGCTCAACCCACTGCACCACCATAGAGTCCCTGTTAACACATTTTATAACTATGTAATTTATAGTATTTTATTATTAGCAAAGGTGATGTATTTATTGTAGAAAATTTGGAAAACACAAAGCAATAAAATTGCCTTAAATGTTTTTACCTCTATGTAAGAGCATAAGATAAATGGCCAGCATTTTGATATAAAGCCATATATGAATGTGCTTTTATTTTTAAAGTTATAAAATTGAACTCAGTTGTACCCATAGTTTGTAACGTTTATTTCTACAGTGTTTTATATTCCTTCCCTAGATTTTGAGATTATAGAGTATACAATTTGCTTTTGTTCTCATAGCTCCCATACATTATTCAACTAATTATATTCACACTTTCATCAACATTGCTTGACAAAACAACTGAGTTTAACCTCCTAAATACTAAAATAAATATCCTTTTTTCAACCCTTATTGTCCTTACATCTCTGAAGACATTCTTATATTTTTCCTGAATTATTTTCTGACTTTAGCTTTCACATTTAGCTCTTACTGACACTCTGCTTACCTTTCTGAATATTTTTTGTTCTTGGATATTTTTTGACTTATCATTTCTTCATATTTAGTACTCTACAGGTTTTGTTCTGTCCACTCATTTTTTTCCAGCTGTACATTTCCTTTCTGAGCAGTCTCATCTATATAATTAAGATTGTTATTATCAAATGCTTATTTCTCTGTTTTAAATTACTATTCTGCAAAAGATTGTCAAGAGACCCTTCACAATATAAAAAGTACTCTTAAAAATGCAATAATAAGGGGAGAAATAACCTGATTAAAAATGGACTAAAGATCTTAATAGATGCTTCATAGAAATAGATAAACAGATGGCAAGTACTCATAAATACGCTCAATATCATATGTAATTAGACTATAATTATACAATGTAAATTAAAACAGCAATGAGATACCACTACTTTAATAGTCAAAATTGGAGCATTCAGTACTCCCAGATGTTGGCAAGGATATGGAGCAACAAGAACTCTCATTGCTGGTGGAAATAAAATTGGTAAAGCCACTGTGGGACATTGTTTAGTGGTTTCTTACAAAGCAAAACACACTCTTACCACATTAGTCAGCACTAGGAGTCTTTGGTGTTTACTAAAAACTTATATCCACTTGATAACTTACACATGGATGTTTATTAAAGCTTCATTCATAACTGACAAAACTTAGATCCAACCCAGATATGCCCTTTAGTTGGTGAATGTATAAACAAACTGTGGTATATCCAAACAGTGGATTATTATTCAGCACTAAAAAGAAAACAAACAAACAAACATGAAGTCATGAAACCCATGGAAAATCTTTAAATGCAAATGTGTAAGTGGCATCGTTCTAAAAAGGCTATGTACCATGTAATTCTAAGTATAATACTTTAGTAAAGCAACATAATGGAGAACATAAAATGGCGGAAACAATGCATATGGCTGTGTGAATTGCCACCAAACTCATTGGTGGAGCAAACTTCCTTGTTAACCATTTATGGTTTCTGCATTTGCATTGTTTTATAAATGCATACAACTGTGAATTGTCATCAGACTTCTCCCAGGCTCATTGGTGAAGAAAACTTCCTTGCTTAATGGTAAAGCTGTCTCCCTGCATTCATTTAGACATGGCATATCTTTATGTGTTCTCGGCTTTTAGGCAATCTCTTAATTTATCTCAGGTCCAAGTAAAGTTAGCTTTTAAAACACTAGTGGTCAATTTGGTAGTTGAGCAGAGTAGAAAAGAATGTGACTGTAGAGAATAGTTCAAGTTGAGTCACTTAACTACCTGTTTGATTCCAGACTAAATACTTATTTTCTACTGGCTTTCTTATGTGTAATGATCATCATATTATTTTTAGTTTATAGGACTGCTGCATCAGATTAGATCTCAGGTAAAGTAGCCAATGCATATTATTTGTTAGTATTATTAAAACAAATCTTTGGATTCTGAATTAATTCTCCCTGCCTGATAGGCTTAGAATTTGAACTCTTAATTTACATCACATTGTTTTATAGATGTTTGCCTGACCTCTCTTAATGCACAATGGACACTTCGAGGGCAGGGAATATGCCTGGAACAGTTACATTTTTAGTTTACTATGGTACCTGGGAAAAACATGAGATATGTCCACATCAATTGTAGTAGTTTCAATCCTAGTATTTCTTAAATGCTTTATTTTCTAACTTGTTCCTTTTGGTATCTTATGAAATGGTAGGTTCATTTCCTAAAATATTTCCATTATTATAATACCAAAAATTTCAATTTGTTCTCAGGCTTCATAGTGATGTGTTTATCTTACTATTACTTATTTCATCCTTTATACTTATTTCCTTGAACTCACTGGAATTTGGGATTTGACTCCATTAAATGGAAATTAAATACCAAATTCAACTTGGAATATCTATAGAATTTATGTGGAAATTCCTAGTGGAAATCCAGTCAGAACTACTAATAAGTAATAAGTAAAGGAGATACTTTTACTGATAAATAGTTTTATTCTAGAATGATATAACTTGAATTGAAATGAATATCTTTTTAGAAAATGACTAAAATTGTTAAATTCTTTATTCTTCTGGATTGAGTTCTAGATTGTGAAGCAGAAAGATAAACTATTTAGTATAGTAACTTATTATACTTTTCCCTTGTAGGATAACCTCACTTAAGTAAATTTAGTAGAGACATAATAACAATCATATCTGTTATATTTACAAAGTCTACGTATGTGCAGGTGTTTCATGCATTTACCTCAGCTAACTTGTTTTTAATAAATACAAAGGTATGGGACAGGTAAATGTGTTACTTTTTGTTTTTGGAATTAAGAAGAACTCTCTTCTGACCATTGGGAAAAAAACAAAAGAAAAGAAAAAAGAATCAGGGCCTCCCTGTTGACTAGCGATTAAGTCTCAGCACTATCACCCCTATGGCCTAAGTTGGATCCTTGGCCAGAGAGCTAACTCATATGTGGTGCTACAGACCTCTCCTGTTTTTTTGGCTGCTCCCCATAGCAGTATATTTCAAAAACTACCTTTTCTGCTCTTCCCCACATTGTTTCTGGTGAATCCTCTCACCCCCACCCCATCTCTGGCCTATACCCTATTTCTTCTCCACCTATAAATAAAAATACAAAATAAAGTGCGCCAAAAAGTTAAAAAAAATCAAACAGCACATTTTATAAATGCTTATATCAGTTTTATGCATAATAAAGCTATGAAATGATAGACTATCCAATTGATATATATTAGCCTGTGCTAACAGTAATTGTTATTAATAGATCATCCTAAAATAATTTTGTTGTGATAATGATAGAAATTTCAGGTTCTTATAATGGCAGAATAGTTATCGTCTATCTGGTATAATATAATCTGCATATACACACACCTTTTCCTGCAATTAAAAGGTTATTTCTGTGCCCACAATAAATGGACCAGTTTTGCCATTTAAATTTGCCATATGCTCTCAGAGGTGTTGATTATTCAAAATACCTGTTTGCCCAAGTCTATTAAGCCTAAAAACTAAAAACTACATTTTAATGGCCCCTTATATTTAAACTCTGTTTAATATGGCAAATGCTTGAGAGCTACTTACAAACACCATTAAATTTCATCACTAATTACTAATAACAGGAATGAAATTAGCACCTGTCTCAGCTGCTTTAGATTTTGGATTGCACTTAGTAAACAGTTGAGAAAATTCTCTGTTGCTAAACATTTACTGGGGCCATTTGCATTTTGATTTTTAATGAGCTATTCTGATTTATACCCTCATATAGTTATCAGAAAGTACATAGGTTTTGAAGCCCCCATTCCATATTTTAATTTGAAGAAATGTATGTAATATTTTACATTTAAAAAATCAATTTTCAGCATGAAAATTCAATATCATATATGTTTCTATAGCTAAAAAACTATTAAGGTGAGAATACCAGTGTAAGGAATGAGAACTTACACAGAGAAAATGAAAATCATTAAACGAGCACACAAAGTAGAGGGTACATAGCTTTTAACGATCCCTTAAAACACAATAATCTTTATTTTTTTTTAAAGATTTATTTATTTATGCATACAAGCACTGGGGTACAGGCCAGAGGTTTGGGGGGTGAGAGGATTCACCACAGAGAGCGGGGAGCAGAACAGGCAGATCAATGGAAGTACACTGCTGAGGGGAGCAGCAGGCACAACAGGAGAGGTCTGCCACGCCATGTGGGTCCCCACCCTGGCGGGCAGCAGGGATCGAACTCGTGCTGCAGTGGCTGCGGTTTGCTTCATAGTGCATTTCTTAACCCACTGCGCCACCAGGGAGGCCCAAAACACAATAATCTTTAAAAACCAAAATCACTTGCTTCCTTCTAGCCCTCCTTAGTGTACCCTTAGTTTACACTGCTGTATAGGTTCTGACAAAGTTTTAGGGTAAAAAGTGTGTAGTTAAATTGGAAAAAATGGTTTAGTGCTCTGTAAAACACTGTTAAATACCATCACTTGGGGGAGTGACACTGTACTCACTCATTGAATGAATGTCTGTTATCTGACTCCTGCATTGAAAGACTGTGGGGAAAATTTTGTTTTCTGTGTGTATATATATATATATATACATATATCTATATATATATAAATGTCATAAAAGTTAAGCTCATTTATCTCCAAGGTAAATACTTATAAAACACTCTCCAGTAACATTGATGCCCAATATTTTAATATTTAAATACATAAACTGTTATTACCTGTAGGATTTCAAACCAACTGTACTCTAGATACAATATCTTTAATCATCCAAATTGTCTTTGATTTTATACAGATTTAAAAAACTATTTCAAAGGACATCAGGGGGTATTTTTCAATACTTCATAAGCATTAAAAAAATTTACAGTATAACCAGAAGATGGCAGCATGGCAGCTGGTTTGAAATTTGATACCTTGTAACTCCCATTAAACAAAAAACAGTTTCTAGATTTTTGTAAATAGTATCCAATTTCTAATCACAAAGTTTTCTTAATATAGAAAACATAATCAGAAGAAATGACTTTTAAGAAGCTCTAAATGATAGCTTGACCAAAGCAGAATTACAAAGAAACAAAAATGGCTTCTGCACTGCAAATAATGTGGAAGAAAGATGAAAGAGACAGTAGGGGGAGAATGTCAAAGCTCTTAAAATGTGCTTTCAGAACATTTTAAATAAGCTTCAGAGAATCCATTATGCAGGAAAAAAAGAATATTTTAAAATTCCAGAAAAGATGACCCTGAATATTGAAATACCCAACTAATTCCATCTAGGCCATTAGCAAAAATATAGAGGTCATTATTATAATAGCACAAGTGCTAAACAAACTCCTCATTTTTTTTTAATCTTTAAAGTCCTTTAAAAAATACATCTATGATTGTATGATCTTGAAAGTCTTCTATTGGTCAAATATGTGCATGATTTATGAAGAATTTATATATACATTTTTATTTTTAAAGCTATAAATCCATCATTATTAACCCTTAATTGGAGACCTTTTTTTATAACTGGAAAATGATCTTTCAAACCTTTTCTGAGAATCAAAATGTTTCTATAATACACAGCATAGTAAAATGACAGTTCATGAAATCATTATAGTCTGGGGAAAAAAAATGCAACAAAATTTTACTGTAGTAAGAAAATGAGGGGAAAACTCTCCCATAACCTGTTAAAAACAGAACTCAACTTTTGCTGTTCATGTTCCAAATTTACAATATGCACAAAATCCTAACTCCTCTTCCAATACATACTAGGATATGTTCAAGATGAACTATTACCATGCTTTCTATGAAATGAATTCTAGCTTATATTAGTATGCTAACATAAATCCATTCAAAAGTTATATCTTATCTAGGATAATTTTAGGTGCATTCTAGGTAATATGAAACACATTGCAGTTTTGAATGATCCATTAAATAGCAAAGATTCAAGGTCTGTACTCAGATGGCATTATGTGTGGTTATCTTTGCAGTATTATAATTAGCAAAAAAGAAAATTTGATATTTTAGTTAGGGCTTATGGCTGTAATAGTTAATAAAATTTATATTTATGTATATTAAAATAGTGTTATATTTGCAAGATGAAAATATCTATAAATGCTTCAAGTAACGAGTCACAGAATACCTAAAAAACACCACAGATGAAGTCACCTAAGAATCCTCGAAGCAGAAAGGAGAGGACTTTTTACATTTTCTCCTGTAGTGGGCAGCAAAGCCTTAGTAAGGTGTAAGATTTCTGAAAGAAAACAGTGAACAACAGAGCACAATAACTGCTGAAACAGTGGAAGGGTCATTTTCAATTAGGATTACTTAGAAAGAAACATTTTTGAGAGACAAGAAAACAAATCTGATGATGATGGTAATGACTGATTTTGATGATTATTTTAAAAAACTGTATTTTTTCTTATCTAAAAACAGCATCCAGTGTAATACATCATAAAAAAAGTCACTCAGCAACTTGAGATTCAGTTAATTATACCTAAGAACAGAAAGCTAAGAATAAGAGACTCAATTTCCCACTCCAGATATCCCTGCTTCTACATTGAAATTAGAAGGATATTGGAACAGATCAGAAAAAAACCTCTGGCTTCTAAGACAATCTTCAGTGCTTTGGAGTATCTTATGATACTCAACTGACTGGAGTAGAAAATTCATTTTATAAGAAGGATTTCCTTGGGAAGGATGGATTGTTCTCCATAAATTTGATCCCCACTTATGCCATCCTGAATTAACAAAATTTAATCCCATAGTTAATATTTTAATTTTTTCTCTTTCATTAGAGGGACTTGATCTTCTTAACGGAGAAAATAATGGAGAAAGAAATATTTTGGAGCAAATAATTTGTTATTCAAATCTCTCTATGTCCTATGAATGTGTCTTTGCATGGTATATAGTGCATTACCCATGCTTTGCTAAATAGGCACTGAAAACCTCCTTGGGTGATTATAAACTGTGAAATGCACCTGGAAACTTAGTTATTTGTACTTTATATATTTTATCTTTGTTTTGTGTCAGAATTTTCTCCCCTGAGGATAGGGACCTGGTTGTGAAATATTACAATATGTGCCTTATTGTGTAAAGATATACATAACCATATTAATGTAATTAACATTACTAAGTCATCTACATCAAATGTTAAATGTTTGTAAAAGGCAAAAGTTGTTCTAAAATCCATTCAGTCAGCCAGAGAGAAAATATTTATTAAGCACTTGTTATGAGCTATCTTAAGTGATGAAATATGGCCATAAATCCAGTTAAGGAATTTGAATACACTAAAACCTTTTTAATCAAAGAATGAGTAAAGCAGATATATCTTCTAACTATTTCTATTTTAGAGCTAATTATGAGTCCACATGAATAATATGAATCAAATGTTTAAACATATCCGTATTTCACATCAACCCCATTTAGATAACATGATATTTCCTTGAAATTTGACCAAATTTGGCCACACTTAAAAATACTATAACTATTTTAAGATGTTATAAACCTAATGGAGCCCACCTGTTGGAATAATTGGTCTTATTTTCATCTCTTTTCCTTTAAATATATTTTCTCTTATCTAAGATTAATATTATACATTGTGTCTATAGAGCTGAAATAAAATCTTAGTCCCTTAGTGAAAAAGCTATTTTATGTATCTTTTTTTATAGCATGACTTTTCATGTAGAATATATTACAAAGTATTATTAGTACATGAGGTATGTACAAAAGGAAGGAACCAACTTTAGAAAGATTATAACTTCATAATTGTATTTCATGTATGAATTGCTAATTATGAAAGAAAAGTGATACTCATTTTTCAGTTTCAAGTTTTCCTTTTATATATTTTTACCATTGATCTTTCTGAGGTTTTTTCACCTTTTGTAATACTTTTATTCTTCTTTCCCTCATTCACCTCTTCAGGTGTCTGTCTCTAATTCCTTCCCTGATATATTTTTTTTTCAGTCTCCCTTCCCTAACCTTTCCTTCTTCTCTCATTTAACACTGATTATTTTTTTAAATGTGTTTTTGTAAGATAAATTGAGATAAAAATGCCAGAAAACTCTGCATCAATTAAATTTTTGACAAAGGACCAGATTTTTTACTTAGTTTAAATAACTTACAAATTTTTATGTAAGAGCTTATTTGTCATATTTACTCATTTATGAAAGTAAGAGCTTACTAGGTTCAACTGAAAGTCTCGTAAGCAAATTTGTATTTCACCTATTACCTAACATTTAAACATATTTAGCTGGTGAAGTGGTGCATCCAGTTAGGTGCTCTATCTGAAGTTAATCAAGTTCTTCATTTTCAGTTTGAAAGGTTTCAGAAAAGACAGTTATGGTTTTCAGTCAATCCAAGCCAAAAAGATTGGGAGAAAAACTAGATTCAGTTTGGAAAGTCATGGCCTAATGGTAGGAAAATGCAAGATCCAGTTCAAGTGACAGAATCAGCAACCTCAAATAATTAAGATAAATAGAACATTATACCCTAAGTGACTTTCCAAGTTTCCATCCTATTGCTAACCTCAACCAGGAAGTTCTAATCCTCTTCTGTGTCTTTAGCATTCTATTGGGTACTCACATTCTCTCCTCTAGATTTTATGTTCATGTTTCAAAATAGTTATTACTTAGTAATTTATTTGATCCTTTCTGCCTTTATGACCCCATACATTGTATGCAAATCTAATTATAGAAGAACTTTTTATTCTTAAATTTTTTTCACTGATACTCGTTTTTTTCATCAAAAATGTAGCCATAAGTTTTGGAATATGTTGACTTTGTTAAATTAATACTTTCATGAAGTCCTGTTATAACTTGAAAAATTACTTGGAAATAATTTTAGATGAACAGAGAAGTTTCAGAAAGTTGTCCAAAGAGTTTATATATAACCCTACCGTTAACATTTTACATAGCCATAATAAAATTTCTTTGTGCAGTGATACACACACACACATATTAGTATTGTTAAGTAGCATAACAGCCTTACTGGAACTTCACTGATTTTTTTTTTTTTTTCCCAAAGATCTTTTTCTTGTTCTAGGATCCAAACTAATACCCCAGATAATCATCAGTTTTGTTGTTTTTTCCCCCCCAACTTTCTGCTAATCTGTGACTTACATCTTTTCTTACGTTTCAAAACCTTAAAATTTGATGAGTCCTGATCAGTTATTTTGTAGAATGACTGCTGCTCTGCTTTGGGTGATGTTTTTCATTATTGAATTAAAGAAGGGTTATAGATTTTTTATCTCACAGAAGTAATGTAATATTTCTTACATCTTATCAGGAGCTACCTGATACTGATATAATTTCGTCCCTCAGGGTGTAGTACTTGATGTAGGTAGGTTGATCTAGATATTTCTACTCTAATTTTACTATTTTTTTCATTTGTAACTAGTAAACATGTTGGGAGATACACTTTGATATTACATAAGTGTCCTATTTCACACACCTATTTTAGCATCTATTGTTGAATCTGCAAAAGCTATTACTCTGTTGTGTATCTAATTTTTATTACTTCATGTTCAATATTATTATCATGTAATAGTTGTATAAGCTCTTCCATACTGTTTGATGTTACTACAAGGTGGAAAATACAAATATCCTGTTTCTCATCATGGTTCCTATTTATCAATTAGAATTTCCTTGTATTCCAAATATACTTCTATATTAGTTTCTTTTCTAAATCATATTTAGCTTTTTCTATTGAAACAGGTATGCTCACAAGAACCCTGCCCATACCAAGCCCTGTCAATACTGTTCTGTGTACATTGCTATGTATAAATACTAGTAATATACATGCACAATACATACCAATACTGAAATTCTCTTTAGATTTTAAGCTAACACGTGACCATTAAAGAACTAGTGCTTTTTAAGTGCTTTTAATGAATTGACATGGTATGTTAGGTCATTGATCACCTAATTAATTTTTTCTTTGAAAGAAATGTCAGGTTGGTTTAATAGGCATTCAGGGCTCCCACATGGAAGTTTATCATGGCTTTAGAAGGATATTGTTCAGAATCAAAGCAAGCAGTAAACTGATTCATGCTTTAGAAGTGAAATTACATTTTTAAAAATTCATTTTTACTAACTATCAAATATGGATACTATGACTGAAAATTTTAACACCAGATATATAATACAAGGCTTATGTATAAACTTAAATGAAAATTTCACAATATACCCTCTAAAATTGTCCACAGTGAATTGGAAGTATTTCTCTAATATAAGAGTGTTTCAGGTTTGGCATGAACACTTTCCAGATATTTTAGCTTCCGGCTCTGTGCAGCAATTTTTACAATATGACCCTTAAAATGAAATGTTACTTGCCAAATAATGATAAATTTGCTTAGAAAAAATTATGATTTTAGTGCATGAATAGTGAATATGGTCATCTTATAGGGAACTTTTGCATGCATTTTAAATTTTCCATAAACTATCTGGTGAGTTATTAGTGTAAATTAGATTATCTTATTTTATCACAACTATAGTTACTTAGCTTTGTCCCAAATTCAACAAGAATATACCCCCCACACACACACACTCATTATTCAAAATCAGTAATGGATATTCAGCTAAGCTCTGACTTCAGCTGCAGTCAGTTGCTTTCAGTATCACTTGTGTATGCTCTGAGCTGATAAGTAAAGTGGCTTATTTTATTCTTGAGCAAACCAAGTGTAAGAAAATAAGGAGGTAGGGGGGGAAAAGCAGGCAAATAATTATCTTGGCTTGAGATGAAGCTACTGAAAAAATCACTTAATTGCTCCCTAATTCTTGGCAATATTTAATGAAATAAAACTTTGATGGGTGAAAGTTGAGGAGAGAGTCCCAGAGCAGAAGGTTGGGGAGACAACAAAGGGCAGGCTAGAGCTTTCTTGTGCTCCTTGTCATAGCTTCCTGGTATTCATTTAAAGTATATTTTATTTTATAGCTCCAGTTTGATAAAATTATAATTAGAGTGTAGATCTTAGTTTAATTATGGATTCTTTCCCACATCACTGGCTATCCCTCAATATTCCCAGTGTCATTGTTTCACATTACATTTTAATTTGGCAGTTCACCAGGAAGAACAGTGTACCCTAGCATATAAAAGATTACTCGTCATGACTCAGTAGGCTAACGAAGCTTTTGTTGAAGGGGGAGTTTAATAAAAGGAAAAGTCTATTCCTTCTTGGTCGAGTTATTAGCTCCTATATTTCACGCAAGAGAGATTGGAAATGTATTTTCTCATCACACTATACAATATGCCTACTTAAGTAACAAAAAAGAAATATAAAAACTATTTTTTTCTTATAATGTGTAAAATCAAGAAATGCCATATGAGAATATTTACACCAAATCTGTTTATATATATATATTTTTTTTTTTAAATTGAGTCAAGATTGGCTTACGAGACTCAATGTGGTTTAGAAGACATGTCCACATTCTTCATGTGTATGTTACTGCAACTCACCTATCACCAAAGCACTCACAATCCTCCACCATTGTCTGTTGTACCCCCTCATATCCCCCCTCTGGTAGCCTTTTCTACATTCAAATTTCTAAGAGTTGTTTTATTTGGCCCTTTGTTTTCTTTCACTACATTCATTATTTAAGTGACTCCACCTAGTATTTGTTTTTTTCATTAGCATAATCTTCACTTGGCATAATCTCCTCCAGTTCCATTTGTGTTGTCACAAATGGCAAGAGTTTATCTTTTTTATAGTTGGGTGGTATTCTGTGTTGTCCACATCTTCCTTGTCCACTAATCTGTTGCTAGATACTTAAGTTTTTTCCATAACTTGGCTATTGTAAAATACTGCAGTGAACATAGAAATGAGTGTATGTCTTTGAATTCAGTGTTTTTTGCAATCTTTGGATAGATACCTCAGAGTAGAATTGCTGGACCATATGGTAGATATATTTTTAATATTTTGAAACACCTACATACAGTTTTCCATATTGGCTGAGCAAGTCTATATTCCCACCAACAGTGCATGAGGTTCCTTTTTCTCTACATTCTTACCAACACTTGTTTCTGGTCTTTTTCATTTGGTCCATTCTCACAGCTATGTGGTGTATCTCATTGTGGTTTTGATGTTAATTTCCCTGATAGTAATGATGAACATATCTTCATGTGCCTGTTGACCATCTATACATCTTTAGAAAAGTAAGCTATTTTCCTATTTTTTTAACAATATTCACTGTCTTAAGTGTAGTCCCCATAGAATTTCCAGCGCCAGTTCACTCATGCATCATCACCATAGTCCCTTATACTCTTCCCACCCTGTTGTAATTCTTTTCCCTGCCCTGCCTAATATCTCTGATTTATAGTTGTCTTTTTTTTGTTGTGTTGTGTTGTGGTTTTTTTGATACTATTATTTTCTCTTGTTCTCCTATATGCCTCCTATAAGTGAAACCATCCATTATTTTTCCCTTCCGACTTTTTAAATTTCACGTTATAACACATTTAATAGAAGGAGTAAGAGCTTACTTTAAAATTAGTGCAATATATTGATGTTTTTAAATTATGTATTGGGCCTCTCTGGTGGCACAGTAGGTTAAGCAACGCACTATGAAGCAAAACTGTAGCCACTGCAGCATGAGTTCGATCCCTGCCGCCAGGGAGGGGACCCACATGGTGTGGCAGACTCTCCTGCCTCGTCCGCTGCTGCCCTAGGCAGTATGTTTCAGTCAGTCTGCCTGTTCTGCTCCCCGTTCTGTCTGGTGAATCCTCTCACCGCCCTGGACTCTGGCCTGTACCCCAGCTCTTGTGTGCATAAATAAATAAATCTTTAAAAAAAAAAAGACGTTAAAAATAAATAAAATAAAATTATGTATTTATCTTGGGAGGTATATTTATTCTTTGAAAACTTTTGCTTTGTATTTGAACTCCTGTATATGTATAGGGCGTATGTTAGAGGAAAGGGGTAACCAATGTCTTGCAGTTTTTTTTCCGCTTCCCAAATAAGAATGCCAAGCCTATTTTTTTTTTTAAAACCCTATTTTCATTTTATTGTTTATAAAATGTTATCTGAAACACAGAAATACAAGTGTGTCTGATTTGTCTACTTTGTTTCAGTACTCTGACAATAATACATGTTAGCTGTGAGAGAACATCTGTTCAAATATGAAGTTGTATATGGCAATGTGCACATTTATAAACCTTCTCTTCAGTGGTTCCCAGAGTATTCTCAAATGGATGCTCAATTTAAAAGGTATTTTTAGAAGGTGACTAGAAAATTGATTCTCTGAATTTATGCCTTTCAACCCAGAGGATAGAAGAAAGTATGTACTGACTTTTTGGAAATGCATGCATAAAATTAGCTGGCTATTATCTAGTTAACAGATCAGCTCTCTGCTGTCTGGTGTGCTATGAAGTGGAAGTGAGAAGTCACTGGAAAGAGGATATAAATGGTGCTATGTTGATCTTTCTTTTTGTTTTCAATTTAAAATTTTGAAAAAGTAATTTTAAAGATAAGTCTAATGGAAGTCCCTATCTTTATTCTCACATGTTATGACTGATAGGGTATTAAATTGTCATGTGCAGTGTTCTCTTATAATCTAAAACAAAACAGAGTCTATTTCAGATATAACTTTTTGCATATGCAAATAAATACAACTAACAATAAATTATTCTGTGAGACATGGTTAAATTTTAATCTAGTCATTCAACACATGTTTATAAGTGCCTATTTTATGCTAAACCTCATTCTACATATAAGAAAGCAAAAAACAAATTCCTTCCTTTTAGGAACTGACAAGTGGTTTGGAAGACATACACATTTAAAACAATATCATACTCCAAGGTTATGTTACTGGAATGCAAGGCATATATGAGATAAACATTTCAGGAACCTTTAAGACTATGTGAAGAGTACCTAAAAGGAAGTGCTGTGAACTGAGCTTTAAAGGACTTAGCTGAAGTAGGACATTAGTTAGGAGGGAAAAGGAATATTTGAGGTAGATGCTGAGAAAATGAAAACAGAAAGGAAGGCAAATAGCATATTTGGTAAAATACAAGTGATCAGTTTTTCTGGAGCAGAAGAGTGATATGGTTGAATGGTAGAAAATGAGACTACTAGATAGTTCTGAAATGCTAAAACCTAGAATTAGTATGTTTTTGTAGGTAAAGGGAAACTTCAACATGCTAGAGGGAGAATAACATGCATAGAATTCACTTTTTGAATAACCTATCTTAAGTAGAAAGGAAGATAGGTTGGATGAGGATAAAATTAAAGACAGGTGAGAGGCCAACTAGAAAATTTTAGCTTCTGGATACTGCAAAAGCCTCTAGTCTACTACTCTTCCTTTCAAAGAAAGGATGGGTATAAAACTATTGATAATTAAAAAAATTGGTGAATTCTTAGATTATAATTCTAATTTTTTTTCCATCTGAAAAAGTGAGGTCAAACAGTTTAAACATCTTGTGCAAAGTGAAAGAGCTTCTAACAAAACTGTTTTAGGACCCTCATCAACTTTACAAAAAATGCAAGTTGAAATTCATGATGAATTAGCCCATCATCAACAGAGAAATATTATAACTAAAGCAATGAAGTGTCAGTGTTAGCAGTACCATAAAGTAGTTGACCTTCATGGACAATACTTTCTGTGGTTAAAGTTAGAGACAATGGAAAATGAGATCTGATTATTAATGTAATTAGTTGATGATCCAGTGGGGTGATAAGTTCATAAATGCCAGTTATTGACTAATGATAATAGGGCATTCAAATTTCCAAACTGGTGCTCAAGTCCATCTTTCAGAAATAATGAGAAATCTGCTTCCTTCATCCTGCCTCATTGCAGTGTGCTAATCCTACATTCAAAATAATGATGTGTAAACCTTGAGTAAAAGCATCAGTGTTGATGTGTATATTAATTCCATTATTGTTTTGCTTGCTATTGCTTAGGTTCTGATTTTCTGAGGACTGTACATGTACAAAGTGTTATCATGATTAAGACAGTGAAAGTATATCAAGATTAACCCTTCTGTAGGATTTCCAGATTTGTAAAACATTTATAAAACTGACTAAAAAGCACAGTAGTGCTTAGTGTTTACAGAGAATATTTCCCCACCTTTAAAAATTAACCTCCTTGAGGTTTTCATCATAACGTAAAGCACAACAAACATTAATTTGGTAGTCTGTTGCTAATTACTACGTCAAACTACAGATTTTATTTTAGTACCTGATAAACTAGTGACTAATATATAGAAACAGGATTTTATAGCTACAAAATTCTTATTCATTTCAGTGGGCCTTACTTCACTGTTAAACTTATTAATAGTCACTCTGAGTTCATGCAGATAACCATCATTCCCAGTGAGGATTTGCTTAAAAACATTTAATAAATGGGGGAACTGGTGACTAAATCCTCTGTCCCTTACCCCAAGTCATAACCATGTCTACTGTGGAAAAAGGAATGTGCACCTTTGTCAATAAAATATTGTTCAAGCAGTGATATAATTCTTTGTTTTCCAAGTATTTATGTATTTATGCAAACAAGAGCTGGAGTACAGGCCAGAGGTGTGGGAGGTGAGAGGATTCACCAGAGACAGAGTGGGGGGCAGAATAGGTAGACCAACTGAAGTACACTGCTGAGGGGAGTAGTGGGTGAGGCAGGAGAGGTATTCTGCACCATGTGGGTCCCCTCCCTGGCTGAGGATTGAACTGGCATTGCTGTGCCATAGATGCTTCACAGTGTGGCCCTTAAGCTGCTGTGCCTACTCCTGGATAAGGCCCCCAGTGACAGAATTCTTTCGGAGGTCATTTGTCTAATGCCATATATGTATCAATATCCTCCCAGCCCCCAAAGATTCAAATTTAGGAAAATTGAATCTTCCATAATGGCTTCAAGGACGGTAAAATGGAAGTCAATCTTCAAGTGTTTCATTGAACACAGAGCATCACATGACTCATACTGATTGACATTACTATGTGGCAAATACCTTGACTTGGTGCTCCTGACTCCTGATATCTACAGATAACATTTCTGACACAGTCATTTAGAACCCTGTGATCCAGACAGAGTAACCCTTAGTGCATATTTGGAATCAGTGCCCACTTACCTGTGTGAGTTAAGCACATATGTGCTTAACTACCTCCTCCAAGGTAAAATAATGTCTTTTTTTTAAAGTTATTTTGCTTTGTTTTATTGTTTAAAGATTTATTTATTCATGCATACAAGAGCTGAGGTTTAGACCAGAGGTGTGGGAGGTAAACGGATTCACCAGAGACAGAGTAGAGAGCAGAACAGGAGGATCCACTGAAATACAATGCTGAAGGATGCAGCGGGTGAGACAGTTGATGTCTGCTTTGCCATGTGGGTCACCTCTCTGGCTGGTGATCAAACTCCTGCTACAATGGCTATGGATAGCTTCATAGTGCTGTGACTTACCCCCTTGCGCCACTAGGAAGACCTGGTAAAATAACAGTTGTACTAAAGGGAAATGTATGTCTATGGGAGACAAGTATTTAGAAACTATGGAAACTATGCATAGGAAAAATTTCTACTCACAGATAACCATTAAGAACATTTTCATTAACTTGCATTCACACCAGTAGCGTACTAGGGTTCCTTTTTCTCCACATCCTTGCCAGCATTTGTTGTTGTTGTTTTTCTTGATGTGTGCCATTCTTACCGTTGTGAGGTGGTACCTCATTGTGGTTTTAATTTACATTTCCCTGATTATGAGAGATGTTGAACATTTTTTCATATGCCTGTTGGCCATTTATATGTCCTCTTTGGTGAAGTGCTTTTAAGTTCTTCTGCCCATTTTTTGATTGGGTCATTTGCTTTGATTTTCTTGAGTCTTGTGAGTTCTTTGTATATCTTTGTGATCAGTCCCTTGTCAGTTGTATGGGTGCAAAGATTTTTTTCCCAGTCAGTGGAGAGTCTTTTCGTTTTGATTAATGTTTCTTTTGCCGTACAGAAGATTTTTAACTCCAACCACTATGGAATACTATATGGAGGTTCCTCAGTCTACTAGGGCTGGATCTACCATATTATCTGGAAATCCCACTTCTAGGGATCTACCCAAAGGACACAAAAACACCATCCAAAAGAGTACCTGTGCCCCCATGTTTATTGTAGCACTATTTATAATTGGTAAGACCTGAAACAACCCAAATACCCAAAAGTAGATGAC
Source organism: Galemys pyrenaicus (assembly GCA_019455555.1). Lineage (NCBI taxonomy): Eukaryota > Metazoa > Chordata > Mammalia > Eulipotyphla > Talpidae > Galemys > Galemys pyrenaicus. The sequence goes on along the minus strand of JAGFMF010011445.1, from coordinate 2,731,942 downwards.
TGGATCAAGAAGGTGGGGTACATATACACAACGGAATATGATCCAGCAATCAAAAATGATAAACTAGGGTCATTTATAGAAACATGGATGGGGCTAGAAGGAATTATACTCAGTGAAACAAGTCAGAAGGCAAGAGAAAAATATTGTTTAGCTTTTAGGAGGAATGTGAAAGAACAAGTACAACAAAAAATAAAAAAGAAGAAGAAAAAAAGAAGAGAACGCTCAAGGAAATGGGCAATTACAACCAAAAAGAAACAAACAAACTCAACAAGATCAAAAGGTTGAACATAGACCAAAGGGAACATGGGGTCGGGGGAACAGGGAGGAGGGCATAAAGAACACAAGGGTCTGAGTGCACGGGTGAAATGGTGGTGGGAACTCCCTGGAGACTACAAATGTTGTCAAATACAATTAAATTAATGAGAAAAAAAATCTTGTACAAAAAAAGAGAGCATTTTCACATATTTTCTAATGTAATTTTCTCTGCACATGCTCTTAGAAAAAGATTTGCACATCTCTCTTCTCAGTCTGTAGATAGAATTGGGTGATGGACGGCACCAAATACCCTCAGCAGGGTCATTGCTCAGCAGGATAAATTTGTCATTTATGACCTTGTACCATTTACAGCATCTTCTTCATTTCTCATATGTTGTTCATGGAACAAAAAGGTTCACACTGCTCCATTCTAGTAAAATGATGTATATATTTCATAACAAGGGGGCAAAGCAATAAATGGGATTGTCTTCAGTCTTTATATTGTGTATTGTGGGATACTTTTTGATACCTCTGTTAGGGAATAAAGGAAGACTCTCTTGGTTCTCCAAATGAGAAGGGTAAACTTGTAATTCAGTGGCAGCATTGCCAATTATTTTTAATATGAAAAAGAGAGATGGGTTGCTTTTCAAGAGTGAGGCAGTTACCAGGTTGTATGCATGATTTTAACTGTGGAAAACCTTTCTTTCTGCCCCATTTGAAATTATGGAAGAATGTTGAAAAACAGAAATAACCATTTATTTATGTTTGTTTCTTAGAAATCTGAATATCTTACTAATTCATAAAAAGACTATTTTGGAAGAGTAAAGGGAGAAATTTGGAAGAATAAAGAGGATTTCTAATTTGGTGGTTAGCTTCACTTTACACAATGGAATCCTATTATATTCTAATCCATTTACCTAAAATTGTGACATTCACTTAATATTCCCATGCCATTGAGTTGTCTTTGAAAGCAAGGTTACAAGTAAGAGCAAGTATTCCCTGGTCTTGGAATAATACCATTTTACCCATCTATTATTAGAAATTTATATTGTTTTCTTTTGTAAGGGAGAGGGACTAGTATGCTTAGTAGTGAAGAAGATTACTAGATTACAAACGTGTTTATCGGCATCTGTTCACATGTACTTTTGAGAGATTCCTAGAGGTTAAATAACTGGGTGAGAAGAAGCAACTATTTTTAAGATAATGAATGATATGTGCTGTCTAATTGCTTTCAATTTGTACTACTGTCAGGAAGGAGTGAAGATGGTATTTTATCATACCTTCTTTCTACTATCAAAACAATATTACAAAAAACTTGCATTATTAAAAAAGAAAAATAAAAGCTATTATTTGTTGTTTGTGGACAAATATCTTTAAAGACATAGAGGCCAAACTGTTCTCAGCAATTAAAATCTTTACAACAGACTCTGTTCAAGTTAGGAAAGAATTGCTTTGACTATACATTTAGAGAAGTAAGAAAAAGAGATAGTGCTTCTGTTGAAAACTCCTTCAAATCTGGAATCATCAAGGTTAGCAAAAATCCCATGAAAAATAAAGTTGAACATTAAATGGAGAATGTCTTGCAAGGTCTTTCTTTTCTCTGTGTCCCAATCTCCTCATATCAGCACCAGACTCAGTAGATTAGAGCGCACATTGATAACTTCATTTTAAACTAACTATGCTTTTAAAGACATCTCAGTCTTTAATACAGTCATAGTCTGAAGTGCTTAAAGGCTAGGGTTTCAACATATGAATTTTGAGAAAAAGAATTTAGTTCATAACATCAATATATTTGAATTTATTATTTCACCTTAACATAAAATATAAAGTACATTATTCATGATGCACACCTATTCACTAATTAAATGGCATCATTACCATCTTTTATGAGAGAAATATGTTCCATACCATGATTAATCCAAATTCACTTTGATTATGTTCAAAGACACATCTGACATTATAACAAGCAGATAGAGAGAAATTAGATTTAGTAATAGTTGTATTTGATCTCTTAAATTGAGTCAGCATACTATGCATAGCATCTTTCATTGGTATATAACATATCTGTTGAACTCTATCCTGAAATGTGGTCATTCATCAGTGAAGAAATTAAAAATGACACTAAAATTTCTTTCAATATGGGTTGGGGGCCTCCTTGGTGGCACGATGGGCTGAGCGCCACACTGTGAAGCATCCACAGTACAGCAGCGCCAGTTCGATCCCTGCCAGGCCAGGGAGGGGACCCACATGGTGCAGCAGACCTCTCCTGCCTCACCCACTGCTGCCTTCAACAGCATATTTCAGTTGTTCTGCTGTTATGCTCCCCATTCTGTCTCTGGTGAATTCTCTCACCCCCCACACCTCTGGCCTGTACCCCAGCTCTTGTATGCATAAGTTAATTTAAAAAAAAGATGTTTTGGAAAAGTAAGTTGTTTTAAGGACTTGAAATTTAAATAAGGTTGTGTGGACTACCTCTGCTACCAGGCTTATGATCTTCTGACAGTTTTGACAGTGAAAAATGATGTAACCTGGATAAAGACGACTATGGTAAATTCCAAGGCTATGCTTACAAACTTGATACATGGCATGGTTAGTTCCATTTCACTTAGGAAATAGATACATCCATTTCTGAATATAAATGATACAAATTTATTCTATGCTTCACAGTATAAATAAAGCAACCTTAATCCTACTTTTAAAGTCCTTACAAATTCTGATGACTTAAAAAGAGATTTTAGAAGCTAAAGGTGATCTGTTTTCTCCACAAGTCCAACTCTTTGTGGATACCATGTTTTCTGTGATAAATGTTTTATCATCTGATATGATGCTGACTATCCAGAGCTTTGCACTTTGTCTTCACCCAACTCTTTTACTTCTGTGCGTATTAGACAATTGGGTTTTTGCTTGACCTGTGGAAAATATTAAGGGATTCCCTGTCATTTTTGGAGATTTTCTGTTCCTCTATTCATCCCAGACAATAAGAACACCATAAGAAACAGTATTCCAAATACTCAGTCCAAAAAAAAAACCTGCCACCTTTACTTTCTCTCATGATTCTTTCAAGAATAAAGCTTGTCATCCATACTTTTGTTTCTCAGTTATTTTTCATGAAATTACAGTTGTGTGAATACAAATGTAATTAGATTAAAATATAGGGAAATATAAATGAAGTCTCAAGTACTAAAAGATTAGTAGTAGTAGTAGAGTTGAGATATTTATTTAGAATATCTAAACAGTTTAGTAAGTTTTTAGGAACTGTTTTACCTTTCAAATGTTGAGTATCTTTTCATAGCTAGTATTTATTGGCCATTTACTATGTTGCAGGGAGGATTCTAAGCAATTTAATTGTATTCAATAAGTTTTACAACTACATTGTAAGTGAAAAAGAGATCATATACAGGTTCAGAGATCATATAACTTGTCTAAGTTCATACTTCTCATTATCTAAGGACACAGGTTCAAATCTAGGAAGTATGGTATCTAGTTTGGGCTATAATATATAAGGAAGTTGACTTAAAAATGTGTTTATATGTGCTTTAGCAACCCAATCCTGTTAAACATTTCTTTACTTCAAAATCTTAACTGAACGTATATTTATAAATTGTGCACATTTATGCTCTATGTTTGTGTGTCTGTTCTGCTGGAGTAAGGGGTGAGGGAACATTCTAGGAGCCAAGTGAGTTGGTTTCCAGGAGCTCCTGAGACACTTCCATACAGCAGTCAGGGCATTTTAGTTTGTAGATTGAATCCAGTTTACTTCATCATCCCTTCGAATGCTTTCCTGAGCTTAAAATCCTTGAGTTTAGGGCCTCCCTGGTGATGCAATGGGTTAAGTGATGTACTCTGAGGCAAACCGCAGCCACTGCAGCACAAGTTCGATCCTGCTGCCAGCCAGGGAGGGGACCCACATGGTGTAGCAGACCTCTCCTGCCTCACCTGCTGCTCCCCTCAGCAGTGTACTTCAGTTAATCTGCCTGTTCTGCTCCCCACTCTGTCTCTGGTGAATCCTCTCACCCCTGCACCTCTGGCCTGTACCCCAGTTCTAGTATGCATAAAAAAAATCCTTGAGTTTGTAAACTTTAAATAAAGGTGAAAATTGAATTTTATTTCTACTTTGTGAGTGCTGTTTATCATTCTTGGTAAAACTTTCGTTCCTAATCACTGTTCGAGATCATTAAAAAAGTATATTCTATTTTTTTCCTCCACATCTGTAAATTTCAGGCAGATAGGATGCCAAAAAACAGGAACAAAGTGAGTGGTTCTTCTATACTGCATTTAATTGAAGTTCCTGTAATTAGTATTATCACATTTGCAATGAGAGTCCTTAGATTTATATCTTTCCTTTTATGCACGTGGGTCTCTGAACATATCTGGAAAGTGGCACTGCTTTTAATAGAATAATAAAATGAAAAGGACAGATGGAACATTGGACTTTAGAGCTGTAATACGTGATTCTATTTCCTCTTTTGATTTTTAAAGCACTCAAGTTCATTTGAACATATTTATGTCTATTATCTGTACATACATTCTAATTTCACTGCCTGAAAGTTTGAAACATTATTACTATGAAAATGATTCTCTGTTAACTTTAATTGATCCTCCACTGCCATTTTTGATGAATAAATATAAAGCTTTTATAATCATAAAATCTATTTAACCTGCTTATTCATCGTCCTGTTTTGAACCTAATGATTTATATAGCATTTTAAAAAATGTCTAATTTTTGGCATAAAATTGACTTTTGTTTATCAGGAACTGAGTCTGCTTCTATACTTGTGTCTGGGAAAAATTTTTGAAGACCTAAATAGAGCATCTTTGAGGTTCACATTGAGAAGTGTTTCTGAATATTTATATCCTGTACTTTATTTTCTTAATGAACTTTAGGATAAAAGATAAAAGATACAACACCTTTTTGAAGTTAATATATACACAATATGAGCATGGTGTCAGTCATGTTCTTGTTTTAATTTTATATATTGCCACTTCTTAATTTTTTATTAAATTTAGTAACAAATACATGTGTTTTTTACAATAGGTTCCTGTCCTGAGACCACAGCAGGATGTGCCTTGGACAAAGGTATGCAGCTTTAATTTATATTATAAACTTTTACATGAGTAAGGTATGCAAAGCTACAGAATAATTATATCTCACACATTGGTATTTGAAATTATGTTCTGTGTGATGCAACACACTTTTTCATCTGGCAAAGTATGATATTAATGAGAAAACATCAGAATTGGAAATCTGATTATTAAGCATGCATCATCAGCTGGGCACAGGAAACCTTAATCTATACAACCAATATACAAAGAACTGTTATCATTAATGCCCTAACATGTAAAATGATGGGGCTGTTCTAAGGTGAATGAAAATTATTTACCACAGTCTTTAATGACTGAGGATTAACTAATAGCAATAAGATAATGTGAATTAAGTTACCAGTCAAAAGCTACCTAAAAGTGACTAAATTTTGGGGGGACTGTAAGTAGTAAATTTAGTTTAGAATTACAAATCAATGTGGAAGGAGGCAGGACACAAGAAAATGCATACAAACAAGACTCAGCAAGACGTATGTAAATACATGATGTGAAAGATAACACAAGGTCAATACAGGATTCTTATTATTTCAAATTAGAATGCTACTGTAAAAAATGTAGGAAGAAATATCACTTTAAGTATGATTTGTAACCATCATGAATCAAAAGGAAGCTAAAAATAAACTTATAAAAAGTGCAAAATATGAACTCATTGGTAAAGACTAAAGGAACCTAAGATTCTTAGGGAGCATACAGGAAAAAAATGAAGAGTGATAAAATGAGTATCAGCACAGGAGCTATTAAAACAAGTCCTCTTTGGAGGAATTAGCAAGAGGAAAATTGCTTAAACTAGTACACAAGGAGTTTGAGTGAGCTATAGGATAACATATTGAGAGAAGTTCTGATATCATTTTTCTGGATGTCTTTAAATATTTAATAGATTCAGTAATGTCAGTTTATAGTTTTCTAAAATTTCTTTAGATTAGTTATACCATATAAAGGGTCCTTCTAATCACAATGAGAAATTTATGAGGCAGCAAACTTTATTTTTCTGGGTGATAAATTAGCTGTATTGAAAAGAATGTTGGGAATTGGTTTGTGGTTTAAACAAAAAATGTGGACATGTTAAAAATCATTAGTAATAGTTGATGCCTGGTCTATCTTAAGTAAACATAACATTTGAGAAAATACACATAGGTGTGTGTATATATGTGTGTGTTTGTGTGCGTGCACATCATTATATATATTTTTAAAGATTTATTTATTTATTTATACATACAAGCACTGGGGTACAGGCCAGAGATGTGGGGGGTGAGAGGATTCACCACAGAGAGCGGGGAGCAGAACAGGCAGATCAACAGAAGTACACTGCTGAGGGGAGCAGTGGGCACAGCAGGAGAGGTCTGCTGTGCCATGTGGGTCCCCTCACTGGCCGGCAGCAGGGATCAAACTCATGCTGCAGTGGTTGCGGTTTGCTTCATAGTGCATTGCTTAACCCACTGCGCCACCAGGGAGGCCCACATCATTATATTTTTAATTTGACTAAAAATATCCTCCATGTGTTCTGCCACATTAGTCTTATAAGGAAATAAGTATTCTATAAACATATTCCTATGCATATATGAACAATTTTCTGAGATTTTAAAATGGAAACATTCTTCTGGATTTTTTCATGATGTTATTTTTTCATATAATATTCCTCTTAGTCATTTTCAATCCCTATTCAGAGACTGGTGTGACTTTAGACTATCCAAGGAAAATATGCCACTGGATGTGCACTGACAGAGAATGGGTGACCGCAGGAACAAATCTGTTGTGTCAAGGATTTGGCATGACATTTGGCAGGGAACTAAATCAAACACCACACAATGCAAAGAATCTTGGCTTCCCGTAGATGTGCAGCCTCAACTTCAAGCCTGCTGTTAGACATTACTATTCCCCCCCCCCTGATAATTTATTGAATGACATTTCTGGTAATAAACTGAAAACTAGTATATTTTCTAGGTGTTCTAATTGTGAGAAAGTGAGAGGATCATGGCTTTAAAATTGGACCTTCCTAGATTACAAGTATAACTGTCACATACTAGCTCTGGAATCTGGGCAGTTTGCCCCATTTATCAAATTATTTACTAATAGTTCATCAAAAATGTGTTTTAAAATTACATATATTAACTATATAAAATTGTGTATCTATATTCTATACATATTACATAGTAGACATTTACTAAATGTTATTTCGCTCCTTCCTGTTTTATGTAATGAGTTGTATTTTGTGTTAACATATTGTGAACGGAAGAATAACTCAAAGTAATATTTGTAAGGATTACATCATGTGGGCATATGTAGTAGTATCTGTCTTTATCTTTCCATGGGTGCTTTTTTATATTTTGAGATTTACGAGATTTTGCAAGCTTTTTAAGTTTAAATTCTTTATTTTTAAAGAACTGTGTGTGACACAAATGGTCTTTATATATTATACTGTTAATGTGCTCAAGGAAAATTTTATATTAAATGTATATGACCTCATTGAATGTACCACATAGTTGAGTTCAGTAGCTGGTTCAGTTCTCTTACTGAGAAATCCATATGTGTATACCATTTACTGTGTTAAGTGTAATGAAGAAAGGGTTATGATCTTTGCCTTTAAAGGAATCAGACAGGTGGAAGCATATAAATACATAATTTTAATGTAAAGCTAAAACATACTATCATGGAGCGGTATTAATCAGGAGGGGCATGCAGAAAAGCCATGTTTATCAATTTGGTCTCTTGGAGCAGTTGGTTCTTTGGGTATCTTAAAAGATAGTGATACACTAACTAGATAATAATCAGATATAAAAACATGAGAAAGGAAAGACAATAAAGGGAAAACAATCTGTTGGTGGGACTAAAGCCAATAATGTTAGTATTGTAGGTATAGATTTGAGATTGGCAAGTGAAATCCTCTCATTTTGATAATACAAAAATGATTTCAGATATATTCAGAAGATTATTTTTACATGAATAAAATTTATGTGTAATGGTATTTATCATATTATTACTAACTACATGATAATAGAAAATAAATTAAGTATCAAATGAATTGGAACATTAAATAAATAGGAAAATATATTTTAGATTTGCTAAAATTCATTATTTTGAAGATTATTTAGGGGGGTTGTATTATTAGAAAATGAGAACAAACTATAAAAATTTATTATCATACCCCTTTCATACATGTAATTTATACATAATTTATATAAAATGTATGTACACAATCAATTATATATAAATATATTTAAATATATGCTATATATAACACATATGTAGTGCTTCTGTTAAGTGTTGGGGTTAGAACTCTAGAAGAATGGAGCTACTGTATGACCCCAAAATCCTACTCAAAAAAGCACTGATTCAAAAGAATACCTGTACCCCTATGTTTATTGCAGCACTATTTATAATTGGTAAGACCTGAAACAACCCTAATGCCAAAAAATAGATGATTGGATCAAGAAGATATGGTTCATATCTTGATCAAAAAAGATAAACTAGAGCCATTTGTGGAAACATGGATGGAGCTGAAGGGATTATGCTCAGAGATATAAGTCAGAAGACAAAAGAAAAATAACAGATGCTTTCACTTTTAGGAGGAATATAAGGGAACCAAATAAGGGATCAAGGAAAAGAATAATAATAATAAAATATATCACAGCACAGTCAAAACAAAAAGACAAAGACAAATGAGAGGCACTTTGTTGTGGGGTGGGTTGGGAAGGAGAGGGCATTAGATGAGGCCAGAAGAACACAAAGGACTGAAATGATGATGCACTGGTGAAATGGTGGTGGGGATTCCATGGGGACTACAATTGATGTCAAATATATATATATATATATAAAGGAAAAATAATTCCAGGAGAATGCATAAAAAATACTAGCAAATCTAGGATTATTAACAGTGGGTGCATGTGCAGTGGGTGTATGTGCAATTTTCATTTTCTCTTGATATGTGTTTTTTATCTTATTTGATGAATGTGTTTATAGGGCAACCGAGCAAAAATGGGAGTGACCTAGGTTGTGATGGTAAGTCTTTGTCCTGATCATTCAGAACTCAGAACAAGACTCAAAAGCAGGCATGCAGAGATAATTTTGTTTTTTTAAAGTTTGTTTACAAGGGTAATGAGAAGTAGCAGAGGGGGTGGAGAAGTGAGAGGAAGGGAAAGAAGAGATTATCTGTCAACAATTACTACCATTAATGCCATCTATACTGAGGTACCAGGGTGCAAGTCAAAGCCAGACAAACCGGAGAGAAAATATCTGTGTGTTTTATTATACCCATCAAGTTTGCCTCCACATTCCCATTCAGGAAGTCAGGTTCATGGCTGGGTGTTCAATTCCTCAGTGCCTGAAATAGGAGTGAAGTCCATTCAGAACATCATTCACTGGCTAGGGGGTTAGCCGCTTAGTTTTCCTTGATAAATTTGGTGAACAAACTGTAGTGTCCTATGAGTACTACCTTCTGGTGGTTTGTGTTGTACCCTCCCCTTGAATGTTGTCAGAGCCTCTGACTGGCTTCTGTCCAGTTGAATAAGGGTAACAAAACAAATATCACTGTTGCAATTGTTACAGTATATGGAAAAAGCAGTCTTGTGTGCATCACACATTATAGAAGACTCATACTATGTTTTGTTAGAAGACTGATTATTGCTCTCTGCTATTAGCCTTGAAAACATAAGCTACCCTGTTGAGAGAGGGTCTGTGGAGAAGGCCATGGAAAGACCATGGCAACTCTAGGAACTAAGGGTGGCCTCTATGACTATCAGTTGTCACTGGCAGGAGGCCAGCAAAAGTCAAAGACTTTGTTTAGTTTTACAAAAAAATAATTCTGCTAAGTATTCTTAGATGAAATACAAAATGCACTTATTTGTTTTAAGGTCCCAGTATTTGACATAGAATTCCTAAAACCCTTGTAGGTTCCTAATAGCATGATATACATCTTTTTTGTTCTCATATTTATTATCTTACCTCAGTTCCTGAGGTAAGAGATCTCCTGAGTTTCCTGGGTGATAGTGATATTAGTTATTCTAGTGAGACAACTCTGGATGAATTCCTAGTCATTTCAAAATGGGGTCTGCTCAGGAAAAAGACCAAACTGTGATTAGAAGCTTGGAAAATTTACACCTATTTGCCATCTTGGATGAAGGAGAAAGGGACTGGAGATTGATTTAATGATTGATCATGCCTGCATTAAAAAAATAAATAAATAAAAAATGTCAAAAAACATGAGCTTAAGAGAACTTAAGTTTGATGAATACTTCCACATACTGAAAAGGTAGTGCTTTCCAACTCCATGGGATCCAAAATTCCTGAGTTCAGGGTCTGTCTGGATCCAACCCTGTTTATTTCTTCATTTGCTATTCATTCATAGCCTTTAATATCCTTTGAAAAACACCAGTAACCTAGTAGGGAAACTGTTTTACTTTATTCTATGACCCAAGAGAAGGTCATAATAAAGAATTCTGATTTATATCCAGTTTGTTAGAAGCACAGTTAAGTATCTGGACTTGTGATTTGTTTGTGAAGTTGTTTTGGAAACAATCTTATGGATCATAGCACTGAGTCCTTAATCTGTGGGGGTATGTAATTACTTTGATTTGCATCAGAAATGGGTTAAATTTTGTAAGATACCTAGCTGGCAACTCAGAATGTCTTCAGATGAAAAACTAACACATCTGGTGTGACAAGTATTGTGAGTGTGAGAATAAGAGAAAACACAGAGATCTTTGACCCTTGCAGCCTGGAAGTGAAAACATTTTATATTCCAGGAAAGAATTCAGTCTTATCTGACATCTTGATTGTGGTCATGAAAAGGACCAGACTAAGTTGTGCCCAATCCTTCCCACAGAAACTGTGAGGTATTCATATGTGTTGTTTTTAGCCGCTAAACTTGTGGCAGTGTATATCTTGGCAGAAGAAACTAATTGCAGTGGACTCAGTTATGTGCTCTCAAACTTCATTCATGGAAAATCTAACTTCCAATATGGCTGATTTTAGAGATAGGACATTAGGAGGCGATTAAAATTAAATGAGGATATAAGGGCATGGTCTTCATCTAATAGGGTTGGTGGTCTTATTTAAAGAGAATAAAGATGAAGAAGGATGAGTAGAAACAGGAGTGAGAAGGAAAAAGGAAGGGGAGAGAAATCTCTCCCTTCTTCCATGCATCCAACAGTTTGGAAGTATATAATTTGTTTTGTTTCGGAGCTCCACAACCTGAGAGGAAGTTTACCTGAATCTTTTCCACATCTTAGATGAAACTTTGTACATTTTTTTGGTGGTGATTTTTTTTGTATTTTTAATATATAATTATTATATCATCCTTTGTATTTGTACATTATATGATTTCCCTGTGAAATTCTCACTACTAGTTTACCCATGCACCACCACCAACAGTCCCTCGTGTTCTACCCACCCCGTCCTGATACTTCTCCCTCATCCTTCCCTACAGAATGTCTCTGATCTATAGTTTCCTGATGATTTTGATTTTTACTTTATTATAGTTATCCCCCCCCACACACATCCTTTATTTAGTTCCTCTACATTCCTCTTATAAGTGAAACCATTCAATTTTTTTTCTTTTACTTTCTGGTTTACTTCACTGAACATAATGCCTTTTAGCTTCATATATGAATGGCAGGAGTTTATCTTTCTGATTGCTGAGTAATATCCCATTGTGTAAATATACCACCTCCTCTTGATACAGTAGTCTATTTTTGGGCATTTGGGATGTTTCCATAGCTTATGTATTGTAAATCATACTGCAGTAAACATAGGGGTGCAGATGTCCTTTAAAATTAATGCTTTTGTGTCCTTTGGGTCAATATCTAGGCGTTCATATGGAAGCTCCATTTTTAGTAGTTTGAGGAACCTCCAAACAGCCTTCCATAGTGGTTGGACCTGTTTGCATTCATATTCTCCATGTCCCCACCAACATTTGTTGTTTGTTTGCTTGTTTTTAAATATCTGCCTTTCTCACTGGTGAAAGGTGGTACCTCATTGTGGCTTTGATTTGTGATCAGTCCCTTATCACTAGTATGGTGTGCAAAATTTTTCTCCCAATCAGTGGGGTGTCTCTTTGTTTTGATTAATGTCTCATTTGCTTTACAGAGGTTCTTTAATTTGATGTATCCCAGCTGTTTAACTTTTCCTTCACCTTCTTTGCTTTAGGTTATGTGTCTTTAAAGATTTTACTGAGATGTATGTCATGTAGTGTTTTGCCTATATTTTCTTCTATGTATTTTATGGTTTCAGGTCTTGTGTCTAAGTCTTTGATCCGTTTGGAGTTGGTTTTTGTGCATGGTATAAGGTAGTAGTCTAGCTTCCTTCTTTTGCATGTAGCAGTCCAGTTTTCCCAGCACCACTTATTGAACATACTGTCTTTGAAATTTGTACCTTTGATTGACATCGACAAAAAAAATTAAGGACCACTGGAATAGAATGCATTCTGCATGTAAGAAGAGTTTTGATTTGTGGGGACCAGAAACTTAGGAACTGAATGTAACCCCAGATTTCATATGATGATGTTCTAATGCCCATTTTGATGATATTTGGAGTAGTAGATAAAGCCTAAAGGTTGGACTCTCCATCTGGATTAGTGTCCTCATAAGATCAGACACTAAAGAAATTGAGCTCTCTGTCTCATTATCATTTGCAAATGAGGACCAGAGCTCTCATGGAACCAAGTAAATTGACAACTTATTCTTGGGTTTCCAGGATTCTAGAACTATGTGAAAATCAGTTCCTGCTGTTTTAGCCATCCAGTAATTTGTAATCCAATAATTTGTTACCTCAACCCAATCATACTAATATTCTAATGCAATCAATATAGAAATATGCTAGCAAAACTGAGAATGATCAACATAGAGAGAGGAAAGGGAAGAGAATAGAATCTTGCTAGATTTTGGATTAGGCAGTTGAGAATATGATAATTTTATTTAATTTATGTGGAAATAAGTAAGGAGGATGGGTACCAGACATAAGAGTGAATTTTTAAATTTAAGTGAAATTGTTGAAATGATTAGATAAAAGTATTTTTGAAATATAAAGTATTTCCTTATATGCTTTGTTTAGTTTCCACAATAGTGACATTTTTTCAAATCTATAGTATAATAGCATAACTAAGAAGATATTGAAGTTGCTATGACCTACCAATATTTTTCAGATTTCTCCATTTTTATTTGTTGTCATATCTATATACATATTATGGTTTCATTATGTAGCCTATCCCACAGTCAGAATATATATCTTAGGTGCTTCTTACAAAAATTGTGCAAGATAGCTATATACACATTTAAATGGGGGAAAATAAATCATAAAGTAAATATGTGACAGAAAGATTCAATTTTAACAGATTCCTAACCTCATATTATTTCTACAGCATTAGAATGTCTCATATAGAAAATAATAGATGGTTTATATTATATGCTTGTTATGACTAAAGAGGAAAATATTTTTAAATAAATCATTGTTCCTAGTTTTGAACTGCCTTAATTTTGCTGAAATTATTTCTATGATTTATTGAGCAAAAATAACAACAAAAACAAAATTCAAATATTTATTCATATTCTGAAAGTTTGTGTTTTCAGTTGTTTATATCTTATCTGTTCTAAAAATTGCAGGATATTAAATCTGCATTTCTCTAAATACTTTGTGTTTTATCATAAAATTTAAAATAACTGCATATGCACAAAATGCTACCATATGCATAAAACTTAACTACAAATTAAATATTAAATGTTTTTACATAGATATAAAAGATGTAATTGCTTAGTTTCCTTTGCTTATCTACTAGTTCTATTATGAATAAGTGCTAAGGAAAGGATCATAAAAGGAATTCCAGTTAACTGCCCTGTCTTTATTATATAGTCTGAATTCCTGTGAAGTGTTCAAGTATACTAAATATTCTGTCCAAATGAAAGTAATTCTGTAATAAACATTAATTTCCAAGCTTTGAGAAATGCAGTGATTCCATAAAGATATTTAGGTGACATATTCTTGTAGAAACACTTCAGGTACAATGAGTTCCTTGGAAAAAGTAATTTGACAAATACAACTTGATATATCAATACCTCCATATATTCACCCTATAGGAACTTTAGTATATTTATCAATACAATAAGGACATTGACATATCTATAGTAAAAGGTACTCATTTTGTTTAATAGAAAAATTTGGATTTGACATAGGCATGTGATTTGCAGTGTTTCTAATGGTTAAGAATGTAATTTCTGGAGTCAGATTGGGTTTAATGGTTTGATTATATGACACACTTTTTTTTTTGATGTAAAATTGACAAGCTGTAAAATTAAGTACTTAAAGTGAGCCCTTTTGTACATTAGCAGTATATTTACAACCTCTAACCAGCTCCAAAATATCCCCAGTGTTCCGAAGGGAGTGCTATACCCAGTAAGAGCTTGTTCTTCCTTTCTTCATTCCCTGCCTTTTCTACTATGATAAATTATGCGGATAGTTCATTTACCCTCCTTGAGACTGTTGCCCCAGTAATCCAATAAGGAAACTTGATGTTTACCTTATTTTGGTGGTTTTAATAATTCACTAATATAACCTATGCAGTGCACTTAGGACATTGTAGGTATTAAATTCTTGTTAAACTTGCTGGGTCTCATTTTACATCTGAGGAGATAATTGTTCAGAAAACACTCTCTCAGAATTCCTGATAAAAGTTAACAGAACAGGAAGAGACTGAAGGAGAAAAATAGACCTTGTATTGCTTAAATGTTGATGAATCTCTCTGGTGCTACAAAGACAACCAATTATTACCATGTATGTCTCTATCTTTTCTATAAGACTTATGGCTAAAATAATTTCTATATATAATTAGGGAAGAGAAATACTAAAAACAGAAAGAAAGGAATCCCTGATCTGAAAATAAAAAGAATATAGAGGTCTATGAGTGGGGGACACTTTTCTTTAAGACATGAATGAAGGAGGTGAGACAGCTGATTACAATTCTAAGCTATCTCTGATGATTTTCCAATTGATACTATAGGTATACAATCATGGGATTTTTGAAAGTGTATCTGGCATAGAAAAGGAAATTATAAAGCTTGTAACGATTTTAAATTATGTATATGCATATATTTATATATGTAAATATATGCAAATTTAATTATAGGTATAATTTTATATAAACGGAATCATATTCCACAGTGGGTGTATAACTCTAGAAGAATTTTCATCAAAATAAGAACAGTAATTGCTACTCTGTATCAGAACTTCAGGTGTTTTCATTTGCCTCTGTATTCTTTTCTATAATTGTTGAAAATTTTCCACATGACTATGTGCTATCTCACTAACAAAAACAAAACAATAAGGCTGGATCCATTTAATAATAGAAACACATTACAACACCCCTTGTTTGCTGTTTTTACCCAATTTTTCTTGATAGTTGCTAAAAGGATAAACCCATAAAAAATAGAAAAATGATGGTGAACCTGAGGCAGTTTGATTTGCCCTGAAAAGTCCTTGGAGAAAGAATAAAGGAGTTTGTAGAGCCCTTCTTTCACCCTGATAAACTGTTTATTCTTGAGCCCTAGTAATATGTAGAAAACTGGAATTATCAATTGCTTCTTCCTCTCTTTTTAGTTTAATCTGCTCCAGTTAACCTAAAATCTCTTTTCCCTTAAGATTGGACTGAATCATTGATTTCTAATCCCACAAATTTTACAAAAACAACATTTTTTGGTGACTTGAAATGGAAAGGCAGCTTTATCACCTCTGCTGCTCAGGGCAGTTCAATTTCCAGCTTCAGAATTTCTTCAGTCTATTTTCTTCATTTACCTCCTGAACCAAATAATATAAACTCATGCATACCTCAGAACTGTGTGTATTCATATTAATCACCTGATCTTTTTTAACATGCAAATTCTTACATCCCACCCTGAAATATCTTGTTCATTAAGTCTAGAATTAATGTCTAAGAATCTGCAGGTTACCATATCAAACATTTTATTGCTTTATATGATTCATGGGTTGCATCTTGAGAAACACTAGTTTTATAAACTCCATTGTTTAGCCAATTTGCAAACCTGTGGGAATTTTTTTCTTCTGTGAGTATGTGGCAATGTTTTTAGCTCCTTATCTTGAAGATGTTTTTGGCAATTCAGGTAGAACGTTGCAATTTATCCATCATAATAATCACATGAACTATTCCCAAATCCAAATGCAGAAATAATTCAATAATCTATTTTTCATTCCATTTATAAAATAGAATGGGTATAGTCCAATTGCTGACAAGAAGTGATAGAATTAAATCTTCCAATTACATTTTATTATTATTAGGTTAATGTAATTTCAGCCAAATAGTTTTGTTAGCAATAAATTAGTATTTTGAACACAGTATGTAGTAGCAACATGTCAATATTTAATTAGTTTATAATATATGTAGTTTAGTTTTTTTTTCTTAAAACTGCCTGAGAGTTGCTAATGTATTTCCCCTCAAACCTCTCTGAGAAACCAGACAAGAACTGTTATTATTTATCACCATTTGCAGAGAGCTGGAATCATTGAGCTATTAAGTAACTTGAAGAGGGTCAAAGGCAGTGACTAAGTCAGAACAAACACTTCATCTCTTAGCTGCTTGATCCGTGATTTTCTCAACAAATCTTGTTGCATATTTCTCCTCCTATAAGCACACAATTTCCTGGGAGATTCTTCATTATAGGGCATGTGAGAATTTGTATCCTCTGGAATAATGAAAACTGGAAGTGGAAAATTATTTTAAAGACAGCCCTTTCCAAACATAATTCTTTTATCGCCTTCTTAGAGCAGTAGGCAGCGCGTCAGTCTCATAATCTGAAGGTCCAAACATAATTCTTTTATCCCTTGAGTGTCTCTGTTTCTAGTCCTATTTCAGAGAATATTGACCCTATTCATCCATTTGCTCATTCAGTCATTCATCCACTTATTCATTGATTCAATCATACAAGTGGTGTTTACTTAGCATATTTAATATGTGTTTCCCTGTATTAATAAACATGGCATAATTCTTGTTTTTAGATTTTACAGTCTGACAAAGAAACTTACACACAGGCAGATGGCATAATATAATTATTATATTGGAGCAGCATATTATGTGCACAGTGGCTCAAGAGAAAAGTATTTGAGTCTATTTGAAGAAATTAGGAAAGTCTTCTCAGAAAATTGAAAATTTAAGTTAGGCTTAAAGGAGAGAATTTACATGGAATCAAGATAGGGATGGGGCATGAAAAGTAAAGACAGAAGGAAACCCTTAATATATTATAGCCATGTCCCATCTTGTGTGTAAATGGAGTTCTCTGGATTTAAAATTTAGAGGACTAAAAAAATTCATTTGTAATTTTTGGAGGCTATTTAAGCCATATTTGAACCCTTATTTTTGAAATCCTCCAAGGAGAACACTGTGAATCAGTGTTCTGGACCTGATCAGTGTTATGGATCTGCTGCCTGTTGCACACAAGCCACGTGACACCTTTTATGACAGTGGGAAAGTCAGTTATGAATGCAGGAGCTGACTGAAATCAATCTCCCTGCCTCCTACAGGATTAGAGGCTTTGAAGAGTGAATATGAGTAGAGGGCCTGGAAGTGTCTGGGAGAAGAGAGGGTGAGGAAACAGGTGTACGAGCTGTACTTGCCTCTTTGTGAATCAGTTAATTTTGTGGAGTGGGGAGCTTAGGCTGTGCTCCATGGGGGTGTTGAAGTGGTTGATCTCATTAAATTATTCTTGATGGCTTCTTCTGGGGATTCTGCATGTACCCTAGAAGAATACCACCCAGTAACTTGTTAAAATATGCCATAGGACGTTTCTTCTGGCTGTTTACAAAAAAGTGGACAAGAATTTGTGATAAAGGAAGAGGGGGAGATAGATGGAGTGTTCCTTGCAAAGGAGGAGGGGGAGATACATGGAGTTTTCCTTGCAAATCAGGCTTGGGATTTGCAAGAATAATTGACCACAGTTTTACCTTGAGCTCTCTATCACTCTTGCATCTGTGCTGACTTAGAGAACTAGAACTATCTTTATTATTAAATGTATTCAAGCAAATAATAAAGAGTTAGTAGTTTTAAATAGTAAAATTAAACAAAGGGAATACTTGTCTCTTAGATTGGCCTTAGATGCTTCAGTCTGAAAGCTGTTTTAGCAACCAAGTAGTAAACCCTAAAATATAATGGAAACACTGACAGACACTTAACTATACCAGCTCTGGTGGGTACAGCCATAATTCACTTCGTAATACAAATTGATATGTTGTCCAGAGGAGTCCCTGCATTGGTATTATTGAGAGTCTTTTGAAAAGTTGTAGTTCTGGGCTATGAAGCTGCAAAATGTAACTGAATGATTCTCTCTGGAATAGATTCTGAACTGGGTCCCTCAATTACAGTAGTGATATCCTTAGGGTGGGTAACATGGAAATGTCCTGTAAAGACTGGAAATATAAAATACTAAGCCAAAGAGAAAAAAGAAAACAATGAAATAAACTTTTTGTTATATTAAAAATCTGTTCCTTCCAAAGGTCTGCTTAAAATCTGAGCACACCAGAGATGCAACTTGTTTTATGTAAGTGGGGTTAGTTGTTCAGCAGGTTATAAGCACACTCTGTATTTGCACAATCATGTGGCAGGTTAGAGTTCAGTCATCCCGGTGATCTCTCTGACCAAAGTGTCCTATTTGTTTTATAATGTAATGCAAATGACTTCAGTCTGAGATAGCCACTTTCCTAAATACCATTTAGGACTTTAATGAGTGGTCCTAGAAAGGTCCCATGAGGTCATATTTAATGGATCTTCTAAACAATGTGAAAAGATTTCTCTAAATGTGTTATACATTACAGCTTATAATTTTAGTATAAAAATAATTGCCCTCTGTCCCTGCTACTGCTCCCTTCCCCAAATGCAATTTTTGAGACTTACTTGCAGAAAGTATTACAATGTCACTTTCTTCTTGCTGGATCTGAAGTTCCTTAACATTAGTCTCAATATTCCAAGGGAAGACTTGGGGTTCTGACTAACAAACAAAACTTATGGAATTCTGAAAATCACACTAACAGTCTCCTGAGAAGGACATTTACAGTTTCAACAACAAATTAGGAGACAAGGACTGGAATACCAGCTTTTGCAATGTAAACTCTATATGTATAACCTTGAGTTCATTATAACCTCTGTGAACCTCAATTTGCAACTCTTGACAAATGAAGATCACAGCTATCTCCTAGGTCTTTTCATGTTTTTCCATGGCATCATTTTAGTCTGCTAATGAATTACTTACATATTTAAGTCTACATTAAGCCTTATGGAAAGCCTAACTGGCAAGATTTTCCTCTCAATTACTTGTGCTAATAGGGGCCAAAATGGCATGGATACTTTAAATTCACAGATAATCCCCAAACTTCAATTTAGCTAAGTGTTCCAATCTTCTCTCTTGCCAAGCCATTTACAGGGGATTCAGACAATTAACACAAACTGGCATGAGACTGATCTCCTTTATAATCCCAGCCTCCCCTGCTGCCATCCACCAGGATATTTCAGTGTCTAAATTTCCAAAATTAAAAATGAGGAGTAAATCCAGTATAGTTGCTATATAATTTACCAATCAGTTGTGTTTTGCAATAGTCTGTGCTTATTTTAATTAATATTTTAAGGGCTTATCCTGTGTCAGGGTCTTTAAAAGCCATTTTATTTCAGCCCCACATAGCCTTGTTAGGTAGTGTACTAGTATCTTACCTCTATCGAGGCCAGATACTACAAACTGAGTGTCTTAAACATCAAAAATACACAATTCTGGAGTCTATAAGTCTGAAATCAAGGTGTCAGCAGGAATGTATCCTTCTGAGGACTGTAACAGAGAATCTACATCATGCTTCTCTCCTAGCTTCTGGTGATTTTTGGCTTCCCTTGACTTGTAAATGTTACTTCACTTGTGGCCTTCACCTTCACATGACTTTTCTTTCTGTGTCTATCTTTCACATGGTGTTCTTTTAGCAAAGAACATTTACAGTTTCAACAACTGATGTTGCAGGAACTTCAGATCCAGCAAGAAGAAAGTGACATTGTAATATTTTCTGCAAGTAAGTCTCAAATACAATCATATTATATTGTATCCTACTGTATGTTTCCTACAATAGGACCTGATTCTAACTTATCTTGTGAAAGACCCTAATTTTAAATAAGGCGACATTTTGAGGTACTGGGGACACAGTATTCTTTTTTACTTTTTTTTTTTTAATGGGGGAGATCCAATCCATAGCAGATAGCTGTTATTCTCACTTATAGATAAGTTAACTGAGTTTACAATGTTGAATTAATTGTCCTGAGGTCAGAGAGTCAGTGGTAGAGCTGAGATTCACATCCACATTTAGTGACTTCACCTATTGTTTAGAAGATAATCTTGGTACACATGAAGGAAATAGGCATATCAGTCTCCCAGAACTAACAATGTTGAACATAAGCGTCTTGGTAACCTCACTGGTATAGAGGACACAGCAACATGAACAAATCTAGATCTCACTGAATGCACCAGGGCAAAATTTGCACTTGTAAAAGCTGATTCCTCAAGAATGTCTCCAAGCCTGGGCAGTGATTAAAGAAAGCCTGGACCCCAAATTATCTTACAAACAATGTATATACATAATAACATTGAAATCTATAATGAAATGTCCTACTTAAAGATTTTTAAACATTTAATATTTAATGGAAAAATTGTGAGCAGTCCCTCAGAGTATTGTTTATTTCTTTGTTTCTGTATGATTTTATATTTCATTCAGAACTTCAGTCAAGTGCTATGACAGAAGAGGAACAAGGAGCCTTTCGCCATTATATAAAATTTTCATTGGACAATGCAATAACTAGCATCCTATTTTGAATTATCTTCCCAGTTACAATTTAATTTCCTCAGATTATTTAATGCTTGCATAGTTAACTGAGTGCTGATTCACTATACTCTTGCCTTAGCACCTCCCTTTAGTATCCTGAAAATAAACGTATATGCCAGAACCCTAAGCCTTTAACTGAAGCAAGTCACATTCAGGAAACAAGGGAGTGAAAACAGGAATGTAGATCTGGGTAAATGAGAACATTCCCATTAGGCCTTCTGCTACCAGAATTCTCAGGTTACTCTGACAAATAGCCCTCCTTTTCCCAATAGTTTTCAAAATGACACCATACCTCAAGAGATCTTGGCAGGGCTTGGCAATGCTTTGCTTTTTCAAAATCCCTGTTATTTTCCTAAGTGGAGAAATACTTATATTAACAGGTTGACTTTTTAAAAAAAAATTATGTATTTATGAATGCAAGAGCTAGGTTACAAGCCAGAGGTGTGGGAGAGAAGAGGATTCACCAGAGACAGAATGGGGAGCAGAACAGGCAGAGGTACTGAAATACACTTTTGAGGGGCATAGTGGGCAAGACAGAAAAGGGCGACAGACTGGCTGAGGATTGAATTTGTGCTGCAGTAGCGGCAGATAGTATCATAGAGCTGACTTAACCCCTTGCACCACCAGGGAGGCCCAAAATACTTAGATCAATAAGCACATAATTTCTTATAAAATACAAATCTCAATGGGAAGGTCAGAAGACATAACCCTTTCACAATTTCAATGTGATCTATTACTTTCATGCTCTCCTTTAAAAAGATGAAATAATAGTGAAATAAGTGGGAGATGATGCAGAACTGGGTAAAAGAAACGAATACATAAATTAGGAATGTGTTTCTCAACAAAGAGAATTTATGGTAGAGGCATCTTGTTTTTCTTAAGTCTAAACTGTTTTCTTTTGTATTGTTGCTATTGACAGATGCTTCATCTTTTTACTCACCACCATAATTTTGATTTGTTTAATAAAGAAAAACAAAGATGTATTTTCTTCTTTTTATTTTGAGTGGCATTAACTATTTTTGAACATTTTAATACTGGGTATGTAGTATACATAATTGTGAAAATTTAAGGATTTAAATAATTATCACCTTTGATTGCTGTCAGGATTTACATTGAGGAGATGAATAAAGGTGTTGGAATAGAGGTAAAATGTTTGAAATTTGAATTAGCAATGGCTGGTTAGCTGTAAGTGATGTTAAATAAAACTGATTTATGTTAACTGTACAACGGTGATTTTTTTTTCATAGTTTTCAATTCAAATCTTCATTTGTAAACGCCTAGAGCTGCTTCTTATGAACTGCTGTGCAAATGGTTTCACATATACCTTAGTCAACTTGTAAGCTCCATTTATTATTGTATATGGGTAGTAAAGAACTTGCTGGTTATTTGAAGTGACTTTAGCTGACTCCAACTTTAACTGAGTCCTCTTTTTCTTTTTTATTAAATGAGTGAAGGAAAATAGAAGCAAGAGAATTATTAAACTGAAAGTTTCTCTAATAACTATATTCCTAACTTTTGTCTTATGAGGTTTTCAAATAAGCTGTCAAACTCTTAACATAAATTTCTTCCTGAGGCCTTCCTTCCTAAAAAAAAAAATTAGAACACACGAAAATGATTTATTATTAAAAAAGCATACCTCATCCACTCACCCTGGGGTACATACACTCTGTGGATTCTATATAGAATATTGTCTTGTTATAGAGTCTAAAAAGGAATTAAGACTGTTAAACAATGATTGATCTGATAATAATAAAAATCTGATAATGCTATCCAGTGCTTTATTATATTCACTGCTGTTAGGGTTTAGGAGATCAATAAATAATACCCTGTTCTTCCTCTCAACCTCCTGAGCATGGAATCAATTCAGAATTAAGACTCGGGAGACAGACAAATGGAGGTCAAATAGCCATCTTTATAATAAAGATGACTGAGAAATGTGGTTTTAAAAATGGAGGCAATAAGTTTAATACCTTGCCACTGGAGTACAGCAGGCATCACAACTTATTCATTGGCACAGCTAGACTACCAAAAAACTCCATCAGCATGCCAGACTGATGCCTCTAAGCTTATTCTATGCATAAAGAAATTGACTGACTATGAGGACTGTCAGGCATTGAAAGATTCAGGAATCCATAGTGGACTGAGCTGATGTGCTCACTTCCTTCTGCCAGAATTTGGAATGAGAGGGGTGGGAGAGGTCAGGTGCTTTGCTCTAATAGACACCCCCATGAGAACAAGAGGTTAGAAGAGAGAAGATTCTACTCAGTATTTCCCATGTAGTAATTTTCTTCACCTACCTCACAAAGAAATCCATGGGGGGTTGTATCCATGGGAGAATATAAGAAGCCCTTTAGTGTGGCGTCTCTGATTTTAAAACATACAATGAGTTTATAGGACACACAAAATTATAAAAGCACAAGCTTTTATGTGCACCAGAGTTAGAAAACAGCAATCTTGGCAAACTAGAGATTGTGTTGTCATTGGTGGAAGGAAGGTATTCCAGGACTATCTTACACAAATTAACCTCAAAATATTACTATCTTGTTAACTATAGATTGAAATAAAATGGCAAAAGAATTTCATTTAATGTGTATACTGAATCGTGTATATCTATATTCTCTATATATACCTACCTATGCAATGTTTCTGATATGAAATATGCCAAATATGTTTCTGATATGAAATATGCCAAATATGTATATACTGAATTGTATATATCTATATTTTATATATATACCTACCTATGCAATGTTTCTGATATGAAATATGCCAAATATGGGCAATATAATTCTGTTATTAAATTCTCAGAGATTGACTAAAGTTCCCTGATTAAACCACCTTGCAAGCAAATCAGAAGCCAACACTGCTAAATTATAGTCCAAAGAAATTAAAGTCCAAAATCAAAGTTTCTGATCACTTGATACCTGAGCAGTGTGGAGAACACAGTAGTTATTATTCCCCAAAATTACTAGTAGTTCCTTCAACACTTCAGAAGTACTACTCCCCACTGAGATAACACAGTACAGATTTGTTTTTGTAATTATGTAATAATAGGTAATCATTATAATGTGTTATTTCATTTAGCCTATTTTAAACATTAAATAAATCATGTCATGCTGGGTGTAATCTTGCCTTTTTTTTCTTTCACGACTCTTGGTTTTGAATCACCTTTGTTTCTGCATGTTGCTGTATTTCATGGACATGTATCATGATTCATTTATTATTTCCATAGATTATTATCCCTTGTTAAAAAAACGTTCTTGATATTAAGAACAATGCTGGTATCAATACACACATATATGTAAGGAATCCATTAGTGTGGAGTCTCTGATTTTAAAACATACAAAATTATAAAAGCACAAACTTTTATATGCACCAGACATACCTAAAACCAGAAATTGGGTTGTCATTGGTGGAAGGAAGGTATTCCAGGAACATCTTACACAAATTAACCTTATTAAGATGTGAATGGTTCACACCAGTGTCTGAGTTCCAATATCTGTGACCCGCCACACAATTTCTTCTGCCATTAGCTTAGTGATGGGTCCTCTATTAGATGTGTCTTGACAGAAAACTACCTGTCCATCCAATCTCCTTTCTCACAGAGTAGCACTTGAAATTTTCTGACTGTCTTGCTAAGTTTAAAAACTTAGGTATAGGGCCTCCCTGGTGGTGCAGTGGGTTAAGCAACACACTATGAAGCATATCGCAGACACTGCAGCACGTGTTCGATCCCTGCTGCCGGCCAGTGAGGGGACCCACATGGCACAGCAGATCTCTCCTGCTGTGCCCGCTGCTACCCTCAGCAGTGTACTCCCGTTGATCTGCCTGTTCTGCTCTCCGCTCTCTGTGGTGAATCCTCTCACCCCACCCCCCCACACCTCTGGCCTGTACCCCAGTGCTTGTATGCATAAATATATAAATATTTAAAAAAAAAACAGGTATAACCAATCATCAGCTATAAAGTGAGGTGCCTTTTCCAAATGGTATATGTTCAGAATTGTTTAATTTCCATTTCTCATTTAAGCCCTAGGTCTCTGGAGTTCAATACTATAATGACTATGAATTCCATCTTATGTCTTGGCTCATACTCTTGTGAGCAGGCATAGTAACATCCGGTTGTACCACCTGACACCACTAACTCTAGTTATGGATATAGTGAAGCCTAGGAAGCATGCTTTCTTGGGCAGGCCCATTTTTAACTTCATATGTGTTTTGTCTGGAAAATCAACTTCATCTGAGGCTATTGAGAGTCATAAAGAATGCCTTCATTTGGTCAAGTAAAGTTCAATACCTCTTTAGGATATCCCCACTCCAATGCCCCCTCCATTTTTTCCAGACCTCAAAAGTATTTAATTCTTCAGCCCCCCAGGATTGCCTGATTTCTCTTTCTCTGTAGCATGAAGATGTAGCTAGTATTCAATTTCCTGCTGCTGTTGTTCTCTTGGTTTCCAAGAGGTTCAGCTGAATAGTCAACCTGTTACATCTTTACTAACATATAAAGAAGAGTAGTATGTACAGGTTCAGAATATTCTGTTTCTTTTTTTATGGTCCAGACATTTGTTTTGTCAGTATATTTCTCTAGATTCTGTCTTACAACAGTTAAAAAAAATAGACAAGTGTCGCATCTGTCAAAAGGAAGTATTTTTCAAACATAACTTGTCTAACTTCACCTCCTGAAGTAAAATAATCCTGACCAAGCTACGGACTCCTACAGAGTCTGTAACAGTTCTGTTCTCTGCGTTTTACTGCCTTCTGTGCTCTCATGGACTGTATTTCACTGTGTCTGGAATTTCTCTTATTCCCATTCTCCTTCAAATTCTAATGCAGGACCCATAATAGCTAATCAACATTTATACCTCAGTCTATCATGATTTATGTCAGTTTATGAAATTTACTTCACCATCTTTATAAAGTTTTAAGAATTCAACACTCATCTTGGTATTTTCCTCTCAGTTTTTTTTAAAAGATTTATTTATTTATTTATACATACAAGAGCTGGGGTACAGGCCATAATCCAGGGCAGTGAGAGGATTCACCAGAGACAGAGCAGGGAGCAGAACAGGCAGACTGGCTGAAACACACTGGTGAGGGGAGCAGTGGGTGAGGCAGGAGAGGTCTGCTGCGCCATGTGGGTGTCTTCCCTGGCTGGCGGCAGGGATCGAACTCTTGCTGCAGTGGCTGCAGTTTGCTTCATAGTACATTGCTTAACCCACTGCATCACCAGGGAGGCCCCGTTTTCCTCTTAGTTTTTTTACAGAATTTCAAATATGCTTCAATTTAATCATCTAATTCTTAAAGAGGCAGTTCCTTTGTCATGTTAATTAGTGACTCTACCTAATAACCTATTTCTCTGATAGATCTGGATATTGTATTTCCAGAAAAATCTAGTTTCTTTGAGTGACCTTGCCTCACTTGTTTGGTTAGATTTGCATGGGTATAAATAACTTTCTTACCTAACAGCATTTTTTCTTAAAACCCTTTTATAATCTTTGACATAGACATGTATTCTCCTTCATTTCCTGATGCTGATTAGCTTTCCCTCTAAGGACACATCCTATTTCTATCTTTTTTCTTTTTTTAAATTTTATGTCTTTAATTATTAATAGTTGACATCAATTGTGGTCCTCATGGATTTTCCACTACATTTCATCTGTGCACCATCACTTCAGTTTCTTAAATACAATCTCTTCTAGTTTAGACTATTTTTCATTTTCTTTTATATTTCCATTGTGGTGATCAGGAAAAATAACTTTAAAAAGCATTTGAGTTATTCCTAGTTTTCATGAGCAAATTAGTTTCTTTTTTTTTTTTAAGATTTATTTATACATACAGTAGCTGGGGTACAGGTCAGAGGTGCGGGAGGTGAGAGGATTCACTAAAGGCAGAGCCAGGAGCAGAATAGGCAGGTCAACTGAAATACGCTGCTGAGGGGAGCAGCAGGCAAGACAGGAGAGTTCTGCTGCACCATGTGAGCCCCCTCCCTGACCAGGGATCAAACTCGTGTCATGGATGCTTTGCAGTGAGGCACTCAACCCACTGTACCACCAGGGAGGCCCTGCAAACTAGTTTCTTAAAACAGTGTAGTCACATAATACTTTTTTTTTAAAATCCGTAGTTCATTGAGTTTTTCTATGTCAAGTAAAGATGGTGACATATCTTCTTTGAAATAAAGGGTCTCTGTTTTGTTGTGTGGGATTGAAATTCAGTGTCTAATTAGCAAATGTAAATTCATTTATGATTATGATTAAGTGGTAAGAAATGACTTGAACTTATGTATAATTCACAGGAATGAGAGTTTTATCTTTCTACTCCTGAAAACTGCATTCACTTTTTCCTCTGAATGCTAGACTGAAACTCTGCTAGCTACTTTACCAGAACATAAGCAAAGACACTATGAAGGAGAAGGAACATGGAAAACTTTAGGAAATGAAAAAGGACTAATGGGGCTACAGTACAGAGATAGGAAATAAATAAATAACCCAAAAAGGTAAGCAGAAATCAGATCTTCAGTGGTCATATAAATGTTGGGAAGGATCATGGGCATTAAGGGACGCTCTGATCTTGGAGTTAGAATTTTCAGAACATCCATCCAGGAGCATGAGAAAGCCAAAATACCCCAAGAGGAATTTGATATGTAAATGATATTCATGAGGACATCGCTGAAGAAAACATTTGTGGCATTATGTTGCTATTAAAGACATGAACTCTAGTTAAGAACATCAGTGTTTCCTGAATACTATTACTTCATTTACTGTCTGTGTCCAAGAAGTTAGATCTAGCCAAAATGATTTGGTAGTGATTGATTAAAGGTAGGGAAGTGGAATAGGGTGATGTTTTCCAATTGCTGAGCTCATCTAGTGAGTCATTTTGGTTGAAAGAGAAAGGAAGTCTTTTTCTTTTCTTTTTTTAAAAAATTTTTTGGCTCTACTAATCTTTCAATGTGGAACTAAAACCCTCATTTTAGTTCCAGGAAACAACTTGTCATCAAAAATAGTCAAAATTACTGAATTCATCCTCAAATACAAATTCATATTTAGCATAAGACATAAAGTTTTTTATTTCCATATAGCACAGAAGACATAGCCACATAGTCTATTTCAAGTTAAAATAATTGCTAAAGAAAAAGTACAAAACTGATGAAATTTGGTGAATTCAAAATGTCTGAATTTTAGTTTGAGTCTACTTTATTTTGGTTTATTATTTCTATATTATAATGTTTAAGGATTATTTTCCATCTCAAAAGCACATTACCAAACCACTTTCACCCTGACATTAAAAATATGTTTAATCAAAATCATTCCTTTATTGGACATAAATTTTGTTAGTTTATTATTAAGGAAATCAGCTCTAAAGTGTGTGTGTGTGTGTTTCATTGATTTTTGGTAGTGTTTCAGTACTTCATTAGATTTATATGCAAATACTTTCAAGCATATATTTGCAGGTGATAATTTTTCGCTTTATTATAGTTCCTAGAGGCCCCTCATAAAACCTAGGTGATGAACTAAAGTATGCAGCAGTTTATATATTAATAGCTACCATTTATTGGGCACTTATTGCATAGCACATTATAAGAGGGACTTTAAAATCCTTTCCCCTCCATTCATTCATTTACTCATTCTTTTAATTCTTTCATTCAGCATGTTGGATGACCTGATATATGTTAGGCATGATCTTTAGTTATCAGGTGAGTCATAGCATCAATATCAGGATCTTAAGATAAAAATAGATACACAAACTTTTATCAAAAATATTTACTACCAAATAGACCTGTCTAAGTATTTCAAAGCCTCAAAATGAGAATCAGACACTTCAAATAAAATAATTGATATCAGAGAAAGTATCCCTTATTTACTCCTCAGGATAACTCAGGAAGTCTACACACTGAAGCCGACTACTTGGATAGGAATCCCGGCTTTGGCATCTGGCTGTGTGACCCTGGGTCAGTTACTAAAGTTTTCCATAAATAAGTGTTGTAATTTTAAGAAGAAATACAGATAGTATCTTCTTATTTAGCTTATTGTGAACCTTAAAAGTTTAAGGCTTTAAGTAAGTTACCCAAGGATAGTAAGAGAGTGTTATGATTCAAATGTCAGTTTGGTTGACATCAGAAGGCAAGTTTAAATTAGTACAGGAATTTGTCTTCTGGTTGATCCAGAAACTTTGCAGGGAAGCTTTGTTCAATATGGGCGATACACAGCGCAATTCCATGTGTTGATCTCTGATAAGAGGAACACTGGTTATCTCACAAGATGATGCCTCTGAAAGTTTCATGGTGACGGTGATTGTTTTGTGGTTATTGTCTTTGTAACTTTCATATTCAGCACTTAGACAATATTTCTTAGACCACATGAGGAGACAAAACTGTACAATAGTTATGAACACAAACTGGCAGCTCTCCTGCCCATGACCACGCAGGCATTTCTTCTCACAAACCTTTCCCTTTGCAAAGCAGCAGTGGAAGCTCTTAGCCTACCTGTGTCTGTGTGGGTGTTTCTCTCTTCTTTCTTCTTTTCCTAATAAACCTGTCCTTTCAAAATTAAAAAAAAAAAAAAAGAGAATGAACACAGCCTATGAATCTAGACTGCTGGGGTCCACACCTGACTGACACGAAGTAACTGTGTGACCAGGAGCAGATTTTTCAACAACTCTGTGCTTTAAATAGCCTTTCTTTTGAAGCAAGATGGTAATAGTATGTGTACCTCTTATGAGTAATATCAGTCCTAAATGTATAGTGTGTATAATAGAACAGGGCCTGAGACACAGTATATGTTAAATAAGTGTGAAATTACAAACAAAAAGTAATCCATTATTTGATAAAAATTCTGTTGTTTGGAAGCAATTATCCCAAAATGTAGTTCATGAACCAACTCTAAAAAACAGCTAGTGATACTTAAAGATTGACACACAGGATTGTTTTTCTTTTCTTTAAACTTAGTACTATCTAAACCAACTGGATTCTCAGATCTAAGCATGACTAAAGAAAGGGCACTGAGAAAGCAAAATGCATTATTTTCCATGTCTCCAGATCGATCTGAAATCTTTCCACATTTCTTTTAATCTACCGTGAACAAGAAGAAACATGACAGATAGTACTGGTTCTGTTTACCATGATATCTCCTTGTTGAAAACAGGAACTGAAAAATTATCTCTTCAGGAATCACTCAAGAAAACAGTAGGTTAATCTTACAAATGTAAAGTGTTCTTTGAAACAATTTCCATGCTTTAGCACCTGCCCTCTGAGTCACCAAGAATACCAACTAACTGAAAATTGTTTGTATCACATTTAGGTATTTATGAATCACTTTGAGTAACACTGTCTATAGGACTAACTGTGAATCCCAAGAATTTCAGTGACTTTTCTCCCTGTACCTAGTTCTCCAGACATCAGCCTTTGTACTATATTCTATAGAAAAAAAAAATCCCACTCAAGAAACTACTACTCAGAGAGATAGAGGGAGAAATGATACTTCCCTCAATAATGTATTGACAATTAAATATGCAAACCAAGTGAAAAAACAACATATTTGCATATTATTTTTCATGTGGCATGGCTTCAAGTAGATGATAAAGAGACAGCGGGAGTGAATCCATTCTGGATCCAAATGCGAGGCTTTTATAGGGCTCAAGGTGCAATATTAAACATGCAGTAGCAGATCAGCCAAGTAGCAGAAAGAATGAAAAACTAACAGAAGATGGAATCATCAAGTGAAACTTGGCAAAGAATTAAAATTTTAAGGGACTTCTTATGGGACCAAATGGAACTAAATGCAGGATGTGGAGTGGGATTAATAGAGCAGAACCTGAAAGTAGTTGGTATAAGGAAACAAATTGAGAAGATGAGGATATGTTCCATTTAGCTAAAAATGTCAGAATCAGAGCATTGGATTATTAAAAATAGTATTTCAGACTTAGTATTTCAGCAGAGCTTGAATAAATATAAGCACCACGTGTGGTATAGATGAAGGGTCTTGCTAGGAAACACTTTTAACTGGTCCTACCCAACCTTTTAAGGCAAAATGAAACTGACAGGAGTTTTATAATTGTTAAATCTAGGGATTGTTTGTATAAGTTACATTGCTTCCATGGTACTATGGTTTAATTTACAATTTTAGGAAATAGTCTCATGAGTAAACATCGCTAGTACCAAATGCACCAAAAACTGTGCATGCTAAAAGTGATTGATTTAACAGATACCTATTTAGCACTGTCCAAATGCTGAATTTAAGATTTTAGGCACAGGAACACAACAAATACAGCAGAAATACTGAAACTAATTCAGATAACACACAGGATCCATGTGGCATCTACTTATGGAAAAATCCCTCTACTTCCTTCCAGTTGCTTAGTCTTTAGGAATGTCCAAGGTCAGGGCTGAGAGGGCGGAAATTAGAACTCTATTATCTTTTATCACTCTGAGCAAAAAGTGCTGGCAAACAAGAGCCCTGGAAGTCCTAAAAAAAGGTACTGATTTTGACTGATTTGAGAACATTTATTTAAGGCTCTAGCATCTCAGGACACGTTCATCTAATTAGTTCATGGCCCTATGTGCAAGCTGTTATAGCAGTTACCATGCCTAGCAGTTGTTTGTTTACCAAGTTTTCACCAGTTATTGTGAGTCTTTTTAAAACAGAAATTGAATCTTAAACAATTGAATCTAAAGAAAATTTGTTTTTAGCAACTTAATATAGTTTCTGATTCACAATTACTGGGTGAATAAATAAGTGAAAGTGCAGATATTACTGTATAATGAGATAAGATAGGGAAAAAAAAAACCTAGGAGACATGTTGAAATATATTAGAGTTAAGTATCTTCACATAAAACTACATTTAAGATTGTAGCCAGTAAGTTTGCTTTTCAAATTGAACCTCATGGGAGTCACAGAACTTTAAGATTTATGTAAAAAAATAATCTCTTTGGTTTAAGTAAGTTTGATGAGCTTTGGTTTGAAATATTGTAAGTCAAATTTAATCTGTTGATGACCATCTAAGTGCTTTATCTGCTCCGGTGATTTGTGGTTACTAAGATGATGATGCAGGTATATTTTTTTCAAAGAAATATCTGTGCAAGTAGCAATTTTATTTGAAGTCAAAATTAGGAAGTGTGATTTACATTATTAATAAAATTGCTAATTATTAAAGGATTTGTGTATTGAGATACATAGCATGTTTAAAGAATTTTAATTATTCAAATTGATATAATGCTATGGAAAGTATGTCAGTCTATCATGAGTTATTCTGCTATGTCTTAGAGAATTTAAAAAATAAGACTAATAAAACATATCATATCTTTCACCATTTACATTTAAATAATCCCTCATTCAGAATCAATCACTATCCTAGGTACCTTCATAGACATAGCATATTTCATCCTTACAACAATTTTGTACAAATTAGTTTTTATGATCATCTGTTCATAGATAAACTATAAGACAAACTGTCAATACAACTAAAATTTAAACAGTAGAATTTTTGGCTTCGCTGCTCTTAGTCTTAAAGCATGACTATATCCCTGTGAAATATGCACTTAAAAGGTGAATTTTTTTACATAAATGTTTTAAATCTTTCATGCGTCACTTTTGTCAGTCATACTTATTCAGTAATGAATGCTCTCTTTGGGTCTACTGACCTTGAGATGTAGAGATATGTTGATAAAGATATATGGAAACAGAATGTCCCAAAGTACTGAACTAAAAGGAAAAGGTGGATTATTTAAATAGAAGTTAAAAAAAGAAAGACAATATTTGGATAATGGGAATCACCTAGACAAAATAACAGCTATGCTTAGTAATTATAATAAAACAAGAAAAGAGGGGCCTCCCTGGTTGCGCAAGGGAGTAGGAGTCACACTGTGAAGCACCCATAGCCACTGTAATACAAGTTCGATCCCCTGCCATGGAGGTGACACACATGGTGCAACAGACCTTACCTGCTGCTCCCCTCATCAGTGTATCAAAAAAAGAAAAAAGGAAGAAAACAAGAAAAGAAATATGTTAACAACAGAATGGATTTCGGGTCTCTCTATACCAATACCATTAGTATGCATAACTTAAAAAGGAAACTTGAAATTTTAGCAAAAGCGATTCAATATAATTCCAAAGTTAACAGTGAACATTATTTGATTACAGACCTTAACAAAATAAGGCAGTAAAAGTGAAATGAGGTGATATTTATTTGTAAAGGACACATCCAGATAGAAACCTAAGTACCTAAATTGCTAAGCTTTATGTTAAATAGGTGAGAAGAAATTGAGAAACAAGTACAGTGTCCTTATATACCCGCCATGTTTGTAAGGCTAAGATTATGGGTGATAGCAAGTGCTATCTTAACTCCATCATTAATCAAACCTTGTTTCTGTCCTTTTTCCATCATTTTTTAATCATTCTGCAATTAACTATATCTTTATTACCATTTATTACTCAGTGTTAAAATTTTAATATCAACATGCTGATTAAATGTCTCTTACTGAGACAGTAATGAAGGCTAATTTTCTGTTTTCATCATTTTGGAATGCTCCGAAGAACATTCCGCATTGTTGACACTCTTTGTTTTTGGCTGTCATGACACATGCTCCTTAAGTTTCTTATTAAATTTTGCTTATTACATTTCCACTGCCTCTTCCAAAAATGTCAATGTTCCTCTAAATATTTATTATTGGTTACCACTTTTCTGTCCTTGTCTCCATGCTTCATTTATCACTGAAGCACTATAAAGTCCCAAATCTGTACAACTAGTTTATAATTTCCTTATGGACACCAGATCTATATATTTAGTTGGTTGTTAAAATTGCATCTAGAAAAGCTGCAGCATTCTAAAACCCACTTTATTTAAAATTTTGGTTCTACTCTTCTACCATCTCCTCAGATTGCTTATCTCTCTCTATATTGTAAGCTAACTGAAAAGTCTTATAAAGGCTTTCAAATTTGGCCTCAAACTATATCCTAAATATAAGACATGTCTTTCCCCCACACATTGCAGACTCCAGCTGCATGAACCAATAGCCATCAGTGTTGGTGCATATCTACACATTGTACTATTTCTGTGAAGTGTCCAGAATAGACAAATCCAAAGAGACACATAGAAGCTTGCCAAGGAAAAGGATACAGAAGGTTTGAGATTGACTGTTCTTAGTTTGTATGGTTTCATTTGAGGTGTTGGAAATGTTTTGGAATAATGGTGATTTTTGCACTGTGAATATACTACAAGTCACTTAACTTTGCACTTTCAATCACTGAGTTTTATGTTATGTGAATGTATTTTTTAAAATGGTCAACAAATTCTCACTGAAGGGAAAAGGGGAAAGTCCTGCTCTAGCTGATAACAAAGTATACCACAAAGTCACATTTTAGTAGGTTTATGACAGAGGCAAATAATGAAGTGGAACATATGAAGTCTAGAAACTGAGCCAAGCATCTATGGACACTTAGGACAAAACTGTCATTACAGCGCAGTGAGAAAAGTATAATATTGTCCAATAAATTTTGGGTCTATTTGGAAAATAATGAACTTTTATCTCAACTCAAGGGAAAAATTGATTGCAGTGATTTTTGTATTAGATGTAAGGAGCAAAAATAAATCATGACATAATAAAACTTTTAGAATAAGATAAAGAAAAAACATAAAAAAAAGATGGAGATGGATTAAATTTGACTATTATAAAATTAAGAACAATGGATATTTAACAAAATACATTAAGCGATGGAGAAACTATGGAGTGGGCAGTATAGTTCCACCCTATATAACCAACACAGTGCTGATAGCTACCCTATCTAAAGGGCCTCTCCAAATCAATAAACAGAAGATTACCCACAGAAAATGGGTATAAGAGGTAAAAACTATATTCTCAAAACTCTCATATATGACTGATACCTGAAATATACATTAAAACTCATTAATCAAGGGAACATACATTGAAAGAATAGACTGATGACTAAAACTGAGTAATAGTTTATGGTGAAGTTGTACATCAGCAGCAACTATCATATGCTATTTTTCAGTAGCTGTTAAAAATATAAGTGCATGTACTAACCTATAAATTTATTCCTGAAAAATCCTAACAGAAATAAATGTACATATATTAAAAAATGAAGCTCAGACTAGAATTATCCATAATAACAAAAAATAGAAAATAATAAATATATCTTCCAGTAATGATTTGAATGTACAAACTGTGGAATATTACCCAACAGAATACTATTAAATAATGAAAATGACCAAAGGTTTAAAGGAAAAAAAAACCTGATGAATCTGACAAACATAATATTAATGAAAGAATCTAGACATTGATAAGTGATTCCAATTATATATGTAGTAATTAAGATAAACTCAAAATATACTGTAAACAAAAAAATTCTGGAAATATGGACAGATATGTTTACTGACATTATGAGAAACAATATGTTCAATGACTTTTGTTCAAAGGGTTGTTGTTCTCTGGCAATGTATAGTCACTATAGTGTACAAAATTATGATATGCAACATTTTATGTATTTGCATTGTCTCAGGCAATTTGTAATTTTATTTTTATTTGTTCTTTAATGTAATCTAGAAGAAGATTCCAGTGACTTAAAAGTGTGTGTGTACACAACATATATTTGACCCTACAATGATATGGGTTTGAACGGCCTAGCTCCATTATTTGCAGACATTTTTTGATAAATATATCCAAAATTTTTTTGAGATATGTGGCAATTTGAGAATTTCACAAACCACATAAAGTAGAAAATTCAAAACCTCTCAGAGAGGTATACTGTTATTGCATAAAATATATGTAGATAATAGTTTATCATTTACAACCAAAAAATGCACACGTCTAGTATAAAATGTTAAAATTTATCAGAATGTATGCACACACACAATTTCAGTTCATACATGGGCCAATTCATTATTAAAATAAATATAAGCAAAAGCAAAGATGTAGGATTAAATCAGTACTAAAACTACAGTACTAAAACAAGGTATGGGATTGGCACAAAAAATAAATGTATTATTCAATGGATCAGAACCAAAAGCCCAAAAATAAATCCATGTACATCTCAGTACCTAATCTATGATAAAGCAGCAATGACCATACAATTGGGAAAGGGCAGTCTCTTTACTAAGTTGTGCTGGGAAAATTGGAAACCACACACAGAAGAGCTCTAACACTATATACAAAGGTAAACTGCAAATGGATAAAAGATTGAGATGGAGGACCTACTAAAAAAATATGTAGAGTAAAATATTGGAGTTATGTTCTATGACATTGATGATAAAGATATTTTAGGCAACTTGAATCTTATAGCAAAGAAACAAATATAAACAATAGGGATTGATTCAAGTTAAAAGAAATATGTTCATTCATTGAAAGAAAATGTAACTTTAAAAAGATCATATTGAATGGGAGAAAATCATAATTATGTAAAATTCACTGTAGCATATACTTTACTATTGTAATAATTTTCTAGCCACCTCTTATTGCTGTTACGGTGAACTCAACTTTTAAAAGTATTCTTTTAAAACAACATGTGACACTATCACCTCCAGGTGAGCGGTTCCTCTTCCTAGTAAATTGCAAAACTCTTATCGCTTAGAGAAACAGAAGTTATACTTGTATTTTATCTCTGTATCTCTAAACTCCCACACTGTTCAAGGGCCAACCATCCATCATACATTGATCGAGGAACCTCTGTGCATCTATGTGTTAATCATGTTCTAGTTCTTGATATGAGTGGTGATTATGTGAGCATTTAGTTTGTCATATTTTTTCAAGCTATTCATGGTTTTCCATGTTTCTTCTGTAACTTATAAATCATAAAGAAATACCTTACAAAATGAGAAGAAAAATTATGTACCAGATATTATTTATGCATTTCATGTGTAGAACTCAAATCCAGGGATAGAGGTTTCCAGGTGACAGACCACCCACACCACACCTTTGAAGCCAAGCTTCAAATTCAATGAGCTCACGCATAAAATAATAGAATATATTGCTTGCTCCTCACTAGAGAGCTGCCGGTCTCCCCAAATGAGTCTAGGTCCTAGATATTTTACAAACTGGTAGTCCAGCATTATGGAGATAATGCTGACTAGAGAACATAACTTAAATTTTCTGATAATGAAATGCAGGCACATGTTTCCATAGACAGACTCACAAGCATGTTGTGTTAACTCCTTTCCACAGTTGTATTATCTGTTCTCCTTCAAAGATACGTATTTCCATACTTGCACAATATATAATTTCAAACTTGATTCCCAAGGCAAAAGGAAAAGGCAGTCATCAAATGTTTAAAAAAAAAAAGTCCTTTATTTTTTAGTAATAATGGTTAGAAGTTCAATATTTCTGCTCAAACACAAAGGCAGGCAGGCATATTTACAAAGGGCCTCACCATGTTTGCCACTGCCTTTACACAAGACAACATTTGTAAAGCCTTTGCATCCCACAGCATGTCTTCTCTTGGGGATTTATGTGTCAGATCATGCCTTTCATTTGATCCTCAAACACCTTTAAAAAATATAGACTGCATTTTAATATATTTTGGAAAGTAAAACTCTTTTTATTTTTTCACTGTAATACCTGGCATGGGCTTATTTTTAAAAATGAATCAAAGCCAAAACTAATTGCTGTTTCATAACCAACAAAGGCAGAAAAATGGTAAAATACTTTTTATAATGAAGTTTTATTCTATCTCTCCCATAAGAAAATTAAATGTATGAAATAAATAGTAGAGATTTTCAAGCACATTTAATAATTAAATCTTATACCTAATAATTATAATGATTATTCTTTTTTCTTTTGAGAATTCAGAAAATTACCCTTACCTGAATGATTAGAATATTTTCAGGGACTAGACTGTTTCCTTTCTTCATTTTAAGGTAAATGAGATAAAATGATAAAATGAGATAAAATGGTTAAATGAGATAAAAAAAAAGATACTTTAAGTTAAGCACACATTTTCACCTAGGAAAGGATTTTATGAAGTATTTTCATAAATCTTCAGTACTTGTAAATGTGAAAATGTAGAATTATAAAATTGTACTCTGTGTGTGTGTATTTATATATATTAAAAATTGAAACTTAAAACATTCTGTTCTCTCTCTCTCTCCAAATCCTTTCCAAACCACTAATAGGCTTGGACTCCTGGATCATTCAGTGACTCCAGAAATCTGGTAAGACAATTTTTCTGTACTGCTATCGCTACTTTTATTTCATTTGCCACAAGTCAGTGGAGGATGTTTTTCTATCTCAAGTTTAATCCCTTTTTAAAAAATCCTTCCTTGATTCCATCCCCTGAGGTTGAATCTCATAAAGCCAGGGAAAGGTCAATTACATCTTAACCCATGTGGGATGATCTGATAAGTCAGATATTTCCTGAAGATTCAACCACCTGCATCAGGACAATATTCCAAAGACAAGATTCTAAATACACACACACACACACACACACACAAGTTTAAAAAAAAAAAATCAGTCACCACTGAAAGAATCTGAACAAGGAAGGAAGATTATGTAGATAAGATGCAGAGTATCAATTTGAAAATTTTTATTTTTAAATAGATTAAATTCAACAAGAAAAATACTATAGAGAAGCTGAGTATGATGACTGAATTTTTAAGAAATTTTTCATTGCTACTGTACTGATACTATAGGTTAAACAGTATGAAACTAGCAACACACAGGAGACACTGCTCGTTTCCTCAAGGAAACTTAAAATTCTTTTGTTATCTGTCTAGCACATAAGGTTATAGGCAGGGAAAGATAAAATATTTAATTAAAAAAGCTGTCAAGTTGAGGTCATTCTTTTCTATCAAATTGATTTTCCAAAGAAGAGCTTTGCAATTTTCTTAGACTCAATGACTACTTTTTTTAATTATTTCATTTTTCCCTAAAGATTTATTTATTTATACATCCAAAAACTGGGGTACAGGCCAGAGGTACAGGGGTTGAGAGGATTCACTAGAGACAGAGTGGAGAGCAAAACAGGCAAATTGCCTGAAATACACAGCTGAGGGGAGCAGCGGATGAGATAGGAAAGGTCTGCTGAACCATGTGGATCACCTCCCTGGCCAGGAATCAAACTGGCACTGTAGTGGCTTCAGATATCTTCATAGTGCTGTGACTTAACCCCTTGAGCCACCAGAGAGGCCCCTATTTCGTTTATTTTCTTACGTTGTTATTTCTGCTTGGTGCGTTTAGTTCCCCAAAGGTAGGCATATCACATACAAACTCATGTATCAGAATCCTACCATATTCTGATTTTATGTAAGATTATAAACGCTACTTTGTCTCAGACTTTACATAATTTTCTGCTGAATGTTCTAGCTTATATTCTTATTCTTGTGTAATATGGCGTCTCCAATTTGTACAGTTTCTAGCATTACTCTTGTTTCAATAAGCCAAGTATAACTTAATAGACTGCCCTCCCCTCCAGGCTTCACTAGTAACTGGAGGTTGCTGGATTGGAATGGAATGATGGTGATTCTATGCATTATCTCTTGCTCCCAAATCCTTGTCAGGGTTTCTCCATTAAAATCTTCTGGTCATCTTACCATGACATTCCTGTGTTGCTTGACAACATCCCATTCTACACCTCCTAGCAGCTATAACAACTTTGACAGTACATTATGTAACAAGTGTTACTAAAGATCTGAGGTTAAGCTAACAGATTGCTACACACAAAAGGAAAACTGAAGTGCTAATGCCTCTGGAAGTCCTTGGAACCCCAAGGCATGCTTTCTCCAAAGAGTTTGCCCTCTCAGTTCCTGTCCTCAGCACCACCACACCTCTGTTTGCTGGGGTCTGCATTACTCCTGGCTGAATCTTCCTTGGCATTTTCTATCTCAGAATCCAATGAGTTTAAAGAAGAAAAAGTTAATAAAGTGATCTATCAGCATTTTACCCAATTCACTCAAAGAAGACTGATTTTTCTTCATTGTGCGGAGAGTTGTTTGGCCCTTTCATTAGATGCCAGCAGGATTTGCATTCCTTTTCGATAGGTGTACATAGAAATTTCTCCCAAAGAAACACCTACTCACAGTGATAAAATTTAGTGTTCCATACTTAGCCATAAATAGGAGCAATCCAAACTTGAATTTTGTATGTTTTAAAATAATTTTTAAAATATATAATCAAGTTGTCAGCTGCTGTTCATTCATGTGGTGAGGATGGGTATTAACTTCCCATTCTCTCAGCTTGCTCTGTGAGAAAGAGGGACTTTAAAAATTAATCTTTGATAGGTACTCTCATGAATTAATATTTCAAGACAAAACTAGCTATGGGAATGTCTCAGTATAATGGTAGTAAATGGAATTTATTATTTCTTTATTTTAAAGATTTTATTTATGCATACAAAAGGTGGGGTATAGGCCATAAGTACAGGGGCAGGTGAGAGGATTCACCAAAGAGAGAGCCAGAGTGGGAAGCAAAACAGGCAGAACCACCAAAATACACTGCTGAGGGGAGCACCAGGCAAGGAAGGAGAGGTCTGCTATTCCATGTGGTTACCCTCCCTGGACAGGGATCAAACATGCTGCAGTGGCTGCTGAAGACCCACACTGTGGGTCTCAACCTCCTGAGCCACCTTCAGTAAGATACTGAAATATCTCATTTCAAATAGTATTTTGTTTTAAATTCACTTGGCCAATCTTTAATAAAATAAAAAAAAAAGATTTATTTTGTGTCGAATAACTGGGGTGTAGGCCAGAGGTGCAGGGGTGAGAGTGTTACAGGGCAACCCTAATATAAAATGGGTTCCCCTCACTGGGTCCCCCACCCACACGCTCAGAAGTTTTAAAAAGTCCCAACTCCAGGTACACGTGGCAAAAGTTATTAACAGGTTTTATTTTACCGGAGAAGGGGAATAAAACAGTAATAATACCAAGGGAAAAAGAGAGGGATACAAATCCACAAATACCCTACCAAATCTAAGCAATGGCACATTGAGAGCTGGCTTCGAGTCAAATGAGATGGCTCCAAAGGAAGAGAGATGTCTCTCAAAGGAAGGGGTCTGGCTCCTCAGTAAGAGAATGAGCCCCAGGCTCACCTCTGGTTTTATAGCCATCCTGGCTGCTGAACTCTACCCTCAGGTCCCAGTGATCCACTCTTTGGTAATCCTCTTATAGGATTTGTGATTCTGGAACACTGATGGTCTTGAGTGGGGGTTGGAGTCCACACACCCATAATCCATTCAAGACTACCTTTCCCCCTAATAAGAGGATTCACCAGAGACAGAGTGGGGAGCAGACTGGGCAGATTTATTGAAATACACTGCTGAGGGGAGCAGCAGGTGTGAGAGGAGAGGTCTGCTGTGCCATATGTGGGTCAGCTCCTAACCAGGAATCAAACTCAGTCTATCTTGGTGATAGCACTGAGACTTAAAGCCTAGGCCACCACCTGGAGAGGCCTTTGAACAAGAGTTCTTAATAAGAAAAAGAGAAGCAATTCTGTCAATTTTTGGAGCATGCATATGAAAGTATGAATATTATCTCAGTAATACCTGATCATTTTCAGGAAAGGTAATGTAATATATTGGATATATTGGGTTAAATAAAATGTTATTACTGTGAGAAAAAAGAATGCTTTATACATTGGGGAGTAAGATTTGTTGGGATCTGAGAGTGCAGATTCTAACTCCCTTTTACATCATAACATGTTTCTTGGACTTTTTTCCACCCTACACCTTTTTTCATAATTGCACTAGTGGGATCTGAATCTTTTTCCCATGTATTATTATTTTTTCTTTGACTTCTACCTACCTACACTTAATTTTCAGTGTGTTCTTCTATTTCTGATTATCACAATTTTCTTCTGCATTATCTCTTGATTTATTAAATTTCTAATTCATTTTTAAAATTTTTGTTAAGATTTATGTACTGACTCATGCAAGAACTGGGCTATAGGTCATGGGTGCCTTGGGTGAGAGGTTTCACCAGAGAGAGAGGGGAGCAGAACAGGCGGATCTACTGAAATGCGCTGCTGAGGGATGCAGCAGGCAAGATAGGAGAGGTCTGCTGTGTATATGGATTAGCTTCCTGACCAGCTGGGGGTTGAATTTTATGCTGCAGTGGCTGAAGATAGTTTGATATCACTGTGTCTTTAATCCTGGGGTCATTAGGGAGACTCTCTAATCCATATTTTATAAAATGGACAAATCAGCAATTCTCAAAGAAGAGTTCATATATATCCTATCATGTTTTCTATAAGTTTGCTCTCCAATCTAATATATAATTTATAATTAGTGTCACACTTAATAAAGAGCAATCATCTTTCCATGCATACTAGGGGACTCAAAGCTGATCAAATTGCTTTGTTCTTCATTCTCACAGAAACCATCATCTTTTTTTTTTTTTTCTTGCTTCTGTGAATAGCAAGATTTTCTTTTACCTACCTAAACACCATTTATATCCATCCCTCAAAGCTAAGTTCAACATTCATTTTCTCCTGGAAGTCCTCGTTGTTTTAAGTATTGTAGTTTGCTTCCCCTTCTTCCTGAAATCTTTATTTTCAGGATCACAAAGTTTAATATTTTATCATATATTGTCATATACTGTAAGGTTCTTGTGTCCTTATATTCTTCTAAGAAATTTTGCAAGTTAATTAAATGAGTTCCATCCACAAGAATCATCCAATGATTTTCAAAAGAAACATTGACATAGAGGACGATTAATAGTATTACTTTAGACAAATTCTGAATTATATGGCAAACTCAGAAAACTTTATATTTAAAAGTGGAATTTTGGTAAAATATATGTAAAGTTCAAACCACAGTAGTATTAAAAGATAAATGATAACATGTAGACTATTACAAAGTAAGTACACTAAAATATCCTCTATTCAATTATATAACTCTAAGCTAAAAATACTATATTTATTTTTGAGCTGAATGCCAGCAATAAAAATTCACTTCAGTATGAAGCACTAACATTGCCCACATTGAAGCTAGAAATATTTACAGAGAAATCTTATTGAAGCACATTTCCACTTATATAAGATTATGTGTTTAAGGCTTATGATTCACTGAATTTTGTGTCTGTGTATGCAATTGCAGCAATTATTACCAATTCATATTTTTTTTTATTTCTGCACCTGTGTTACAGGGCTACCTTGGAGAAAAAAGGGATCACCTGTACATAATTCCCTTACCCACATTTACTTAAAAGCTGGGGACAAGACCCAAAGAAAACACACAGAAAGAAATAAAACAAAAAGTTTATTTACAAGGAAGAAGGAGAGAGAAAAAGATTAATTGGCCAACACTTCATACCAGGAACAGTGAGCAAAGACAAAAAGCTTAGTGTTTTGAAAAGCACAAAAACTTGAGCCCACAAGTGTTTAGATTTTGAGCTAAGCATACCTTCTTAACAATGCCCCTAGCTTCGGCAGCTCCCACTTTGGAAATCCATTTCATGGCATGCTTGGTTTTGTAGTCCTTTTTGCTTCATCCTTTCAAATTGGAAATGGGGTGGATGTAGAGACCATAAAGATGTCACATGCTAGGGTCCATTCAGGATGTCATTAAAGGCATGTGAGAGTTAGTCAGTCATGCTGCATCTCTTGCATGTGTAAAGGAGACACATGTTACTGTTTACTCAGAGTTTGCCCCTTACTGTTCCTCTATCATCTGGAATTGGGACCTTTTAAAAGGCCAAAATTACAACATGTACACAGTGATGTACAGTTGAAGGGAATTCATATTTCAGAAGTGTTACATCTAGTTATTATGCTAGTCCTTTTTCTATCTCATTTCAAACTTAAGTCATATTTTAAAGCATATATTTTGGTCACAATTTCAAAGAGGAGACTAGTATTCACAGAAGTTATTTAGTTCCTCTATGCCCTCTAAGTTAGAGATGATATAGTTAATAAATTATGATTCTGAGATTTCAGTGTAATCTTTGGACTCCAAAGACTTCACTAAAGTCCTTCCTCCCAAAAAACTTACCCTGCTTAACATTTTTAACAATAAAACAAAACATAGAGATGTTAAATAGTAATGGGTGTCTCCTTTATACATGCAAGAGATGCAGCATGACTGACTAACTCACCCACGTGCCTTTCAATGCCATTTTATATAGCTTAAATAGGACAGGAGATGGTGGGGTGGAGGGGAAGAGAAATTGAGTTGAAGCATTTAGTGAAAAAAAAAAAGACTTCTGCCTTCTCCTAAGAAAGGATATAAGAGCATTAGGTCTTCCTGAAAGAGAACTTTACAAGGGAAATTTAGATATATACACCAATAAAAACTTCACCTAACCTTCAGAGCCCTCTCTGAAATTAAGCTTTTGCCAAAAAAGACATACACGTTCCTCTCTATCCTCCCTTTGCAGCTTCACA
The DNA here is from genome assembly GCA_019455555.1 of Galemys pyrenaicus. Lineage (NCBI taxonomy): Eukaryota > Metazoa > Chordata > Mammalia > Eulipotyphla > Talpidae > Galemys > Galemys pyrenaicus. The sequence continues at coordinate 2,687,439 of JAGFMF010011445.1, read as the reverse complement.
AGAAGTTCTGAAATTTAGTTGAGTCATACGCTTTTTTTTATAGGACCAGTCTCAAAATTCTGGTACTATATCATTCCAGTGAAATGGTTTAGCCAAGTTTCTTGAGGCCTTCTTGTAGATGTAGCCAAAGTTAAGCTTATAGTATGCAAGCAATAAGAAGTATTTCTATGGAAACAAGAAGGGTTAAAAATAAAAGCAAACTGTAAGTCCAGACTGGAGACTTGTGTGAAGTTTGTGGAAAAGATTTCTAGATAATGGTGGTCAAAGGATCTTCAGATGTAGTAAGGGTGAACAGTGAGTTCCTTATTGGCAGTTTGATATCAGGAATTTAGGAAAACAGCAAATGTTTAATAAAACCAACTTTACATTTTTTGCAGTAATAACCATGATTTGCAGTCTCTAAGAAAGTTGATGCAGGGCCTCCCTGGTGGAACAAGGGGTTGAGCACCACACCGTGGGGCTTCCTCAGGCACTGCAGCACAAGTTCGATCCCAGGCCAGGGAGGGAACCCACATGGCACAGCAGATCTCTCCTACGTCACCTGCTTCTCTCCTCAGCAGTATATTTCAGTCAATCTGCCTGTTTTGCTCCCCACTCTGTCTCTGGTGAATCCTATCAACCCCACATCTCTTGCCTGTAGCCCACCTATTATATGCTTAAATAAATAATAAAAAATAAAGTTGATTCGTACATGAGATTTAATCTCATATATTTCTATAGTTATTTTAGATGAAAACCCTGCTTTAAATCCAAGGAGAAAAAAAAAACTATCATAACATGCCCATATTGTATTTATATTTTATATTTTATATATATATCCAAATATCTATATTTTATATCCTATCTATATTTTAATATCATTTATAAATCTATAGTTCTTTATGTCTATTGTATAACACATTTTATAGCTATATCAAGTATCTACATTTAAAATATGTGGTCATATGTCTTTATAATGTGTATCTAGATATACTTATATAGATAGATACTGAAATATCTATAGATATTTACATATGAATATGATATAGATACAAGATATACAGAGATAGATGTAGAGAGATATAGATAAAAATTGTCATTAGTAATCAAAGCAGTATCTAGAAACACAATCTGTATTTGAACAATAGTGATTAATGGATAGATACTTCATTCTCTCATTCATGTTCTTAGTTTTTTAATGCAAATTTTAGACATTCTGAATTCTTTTAACCGTATTACTGGAAAACTATACATTGAATTCATGTGCTTAGCATTAGTCATGGTATGACTTTCTAAAATATAAATTATTCAACTGGAGTATTGCATTTTTAGGAATTGTGTACTGTCTCCAATATAGAGGACTTTAATATATATTAAATATATATACAATTATATAATATATATAATTATATATATTATATATATAAGACATATGCCAAATTATCCTTATCTGTAAGGTACTCTTCTTTCAAAAATGAACTGTTTGGTGTTTATGTATGATTTCTAAGTTTCTTATGTTGCTTAAATAAACTTAAGGGCCTAAGTCACACATATTCCTACTTCAATTTTGAGTTGGAAAATATATTTGAAAATGCTTTGTAAATTCAAAGTAACATTAATTACTGAAATTATCATTTTTGTAAATGTCATGTTAATGTAAATTATCATAATATGAACATAAGTCACCAGTGCAGAGACTATAGGAAGGATTCATACTCTCATAAAATTATTCACACTATTGAGTAACTACTTGAGTAACTATTTTGAGTAATTATATGTATTGAGTAACTATTTTGGACAGTCTGATATAGTTTGTGTGATATAAAAAGAGAGTAAAGTCATTCTTTAAGAACCAAATGTCCTATGTTCTGCTTAATTGTACTCTATTTGTTTTATTTCCCTGAAAATTAACATTAACTACAATTATGAGCATTTATTTAAGATTCTTGGTTCTTTTTCTTTACCTTGTTGGAAAAATATGTTTAATGGAATCATCAGAATATTGTGAGGCATTGTTAGTACAAACATGGTTTTCTTTTCATTCTTGAGCATATGGAAGATTCTACATTATTTTAGAGATGAGTGGTATCTGTGTGTCGGTGTGTGTACATGTGTGTGCACACATGCATCTTCCTAATGCATTCATATATTTGGGCATTTAGTGTCTTTTGATAGCATATCTGTTGTAATTAGTGCTGCAGTGAACATAGGCATATATATATGCCTTTTGATTAGTGTTTTAGTTAAACACCTGGGAATGGCATTGCTGGGTCATATGATAGATCTTTTTTTAAAACTTTTATAAATGTCCATGTTTCCCAATGGGCAATATCAATCTACATCCCATTAGGTATTCTTAAGTGTCTTTTTCTCTCCACATCTTTGCCAATGCTTGTGGTTTCTGGGATTTTTAATATAGGCCATTCTCTCAATTTTGAGGTGGTACCTTGCTGTGATATATAAAGAAACAAAGCATCAGATAAAGCAAGAACAACAACAAATCCTAGAAATTCGACTATAGAACTGAGGCTACTAGTAGGAAAAGGGAAAGAGAAAGAATTAAAGTGGGGAGAGAGCACGTGGGTATGGAAGAGGACTAGGATTTTTTGGTAGCAGGTTTGTGTGGTAACAACACCTGAAGGGAGAAATCGTATACCTCTAAGTCACATACACATGGTAATAACCAAAGGTACATCAATAAAAAAAAGAGGAAAAAAAAAACTCATGCAAAGACAGAGAAATCCAAGTATGAGGCTTTTCTAGATTAACCAAAACAAGAAAGTCACAAAAGCCAAAGCAATGTATAAGCTTGAATTACACTTTCAGAAATAACCAATTAACAACATTATTGGGGCATATTTGAGAAAATAAATGTGTGTATAAGATACTTCTTGTCAAAGATACTTCTAGGCAAAACGAAATGGAAGTGTAAAATGTATCAGTGTGAAGTGTATCACATCTGGGTAGAGGAAGTGAACAACCTGGGTGCTGTACTAGTCTCTATGTGCCTCTACACGGGCATCAATTTTGAGATAGCAGTCGTATCTTGAACACACAATAACTTGATGATACACATTTGCCATGGAAAGTTCCCCAATTCCATAATCAACATAAAACCAAGAAAAAAATAATTTGTCTTAATCAACTGAGGATTTTTTTTATTTGTTTAATTTTAGCATTGATAATATAAAGTCTGCCCAAACAGTCCTTTTGAAATGAACAGTGTAGTGTTTAGGTAATTGTAAAATCTTGGAACCATGTCTACAAAAATGTTGCCAGTTTCATTTCTGAATTTAAAAGAGAATTCTGCTGGCCTTTCCAAGTAACCTGGGGCACCACTTACTTGCTTGATATAGCATGCAACATAGAGTTCTAAAATAAATGATTTAGGAAACCCTGAACTAAAATATTTAATAATAATCATTTATTACTCAATTTACAAATGTCTTTACAATGTGATATATGGAAAATACGAGACATAGAGTTAAATTTAAAACTGTACACTTTACTGTTGACAAGGGAGCAACTGTTATAATACTACATTTAGTTCTTTTATTAAGCTTGCATTTAGTGATGATTCATATTAAAGGGCAGATCATACCCATTACCTATTTTCTAAGTTAAAAAGAGCACCCATGTCTTAAATAATTTCTTTTTTCATTTGGTACTCAAATTAATCTATTTTTGTATCTTTCTTTGACTTGTAATGATGGGAAAAAAAACATCCTTCCCTATGTCTGATTTTTTGTGGCTTCTTTCTTTTTTTTTTTTGGTTCTTGCATGAAGTCACCCTGTATCACCTCATTGTTACTTTTTAAAAGATGTACTAATTTAAATGTCACCAACATGCCAACTAGCATCATTTCTACAACAGCTAATTAATTAAACATAACCTCCTAACCCATAGGACTAGAGCTCAAAAATAATTGTATACAATTACTGAAACTGAAAAATATAAATACATGGCTGTGGAAGGGGGCGCATCAAATTATGCCCCATGACAAATTTCATGCCAATCACTAAAAGAGTTGTTGGACGTTAAAATACATCTCTATATATAATGTTTATTCAACTTTGAACAATCATTTATTACATATGAATTCAGTCAGATGAACACTACATCACTTTATCCACTTTTATTAACAAGTAGATATTGTCTCTCTCACCTAATTTCACCTTTAGGATAGACTTTTAAAAACCTTTGCAAAACAGCATATTCATTTTGGGGGAAATTGCTAGATCTTAAGATATTATCATATCATTGAGCAAAATGTTTTTCATGTTTAGAGTCCTCAGGGTGGCGCAGGACACACATATTTGCTATAACTGTCCTTATATGGACTCTGCTAGTGTTAATAATAAGACTGAATGGAGAAATGTTCTTTTGGTGGAAAGTTTAAATCATCTCCTTACTAATTTTACCCACATGTATCTGACATAGAATATTAATAAATGCTTTTATGAAAATAATTTAGAGATCTAATAAATCTACTGATATTATCTATCATGGTACTAATATATTGAAAGAACATTCTGTGGTTAATTAAGCATGGCATTCCCTGCTTGATTTCTTGGCTGCTGCCCTAAATCAAGCGGTACTTCTCCAGGTGTTGACCAAAATGAAAATACTACCCTATTCATTTTTCTCTAATTTTTAAAAACATTCTATGTGTTATTCTTTGTTACTTCTCCTTGGTTACTCAGAATATCAGGTTTATTGTCCATCCACTGTCATTATTTATAAAAGTGATTTCTAGTATTTGTAGCTGATGCCCCTGTGAACATCTCATTTTTACCCCCCGACTTTTTTTTTTTAAGAGATGGTCAAAAGATCATTTCTACTTTGTCCCAATCTATAAAACAGTCATACAATACAGACTCTAGCATCAGAAGATGATAGATATTTAAAAAAGTTGTCCACAAACATATTCTAAGAGTAAAGATATGGAAGTGTCTAAGTGCCTTTTGTATTTTCTAGTTGATGCTGTCTTTACAGGTTTTCTCTTGTGATTGGGGGATAGAAGATGCAAGATGTGTCCTATTATTTGAGAAATAAAGGGAAACATGAAAATAATAAAGTTACTGAGGTTCAAGGAAAGCAATATTAAAATATGTTCAGTTTTCTTTAATAATTTTTTGAATCAGTGACCTCATGTAGTACTTTGCTCATATTTCTCACAAATGAATATTTAAATAAATACCTTTTATCTATTCTGCTTTTATAGACATAGAAAAATGTTTTATCTCTCTGTTTCTAATTACATTAACTAGTCCTAAAATGTTTTTACTCATTAAGATATTTCTACCACATAATGTAGTTTCATTAACAATACATAAACATCCCCAAAATGATCACAAATTTTCATATGTGAAGTCATGCAAATGTATTTGTGATTTTGACATGTATATTCATTACTTTTTTGCCACGGTCACTGGAATTGCTTATTTTTTTCTTTCTCTTACATGCTCTCTTCTGAAGAGAAAAATTTTAGTAGGTCACATAGACACTTAAAATGATTTCTTTTAAATGATACTTAAAAGATACAACATTCTTCTGAAGCTATTAGTAAATGGCAAGGTTGGTGGGCTTTAAGGAAAGGGGGTCTATTCTTCTAGGAGTAAATATGAAAGATTTTGCTTGTTAAGTATTCCACTTAACCTTCAATCCTTGCTTCTGAGATACCCCTTATGTCCTGGAGATATATACTGGTTCCTAGATATGGAAGACACATAAAAATTTCAGCACAAGTGCATGGCAATTAAAGTGTTACATGGACCACTAAGAGTGTGGCCTCTGTTGGTATATTGTAGAATGGAGATAATCATGAAAGTTTATGTAAAAGATCATCGCATAAGATTAATTCTGGGATAATATTTTCTTGATATCATTGATATGTTAATGTTCTGTTAAGTAAATGTACAATCTGTTCATAAAATATAGCGTAGGGTTTCTTTTTCTTAACAGCTTAACACATCAGTAAATCACGATTTATCATTGATTATTTTTGTATTAATATAATTGTGATACATAACTAAAATTTTCTCTGTGTGTATATGTATATGTATATTGATCGATCAATCGGCAGATAGATAGATAGATAGATAGATAGATAGATAGATAGATAGATAGATAGATAGATAGGGATAGATTGGGTTGGTTAGGTTCTCTGTCCTCACCTAAATGATTATTTAGTGGTCCTCTTTTTCTCTGAAAGGTATCCCCATTTGGGAAAGACAGTATGATGCTACTTCCAATTATTACAGATATGACCAAATTTTGTTTTGTGTGATATTTTGAAAGAATAATCCTTCTAAAAAAATAGATTCACTGAAGTTCTCTGAAGCACTTCAGTTTGTCATTTGTACTTTATTTAAGGCATGTCACTGGATAACTTAGGCATTTAATTGTATCTATTATTACTAGACAGAAGAAACATGTTTTGTTTCTAAAATCTATATTACCTTTCCCCATTTTTGATAATAGAAAAGTCAACAATTCTTTGAAATGACAATGCTTTAAACTGAAAATAGTTTAACACCAGTGCTCACTTATGTAAATATTTTGTAAAGGATATTTACCGAAAAATTTGGAATGCTTACCAGCTTTATTTATTTGTAAGTCCTACAATAATTGAGAGTATTACAGACAAAAGTATCAAAGAGTTCATGTTTTCATTTTCTTTGTATAAAAGGCATATCTGATAATCCAAAAGGAAGACTTTATCAATCGGCTTAATTTCTTCTATCTCTTGCACAGAAAACTGCTTGTTCTTTACATCATCCCCTAAATTGTCAGAGGTTTGCAGGGTTAGGAGTTAGTACCTCAGTAAACCTTTCCCCTGAGATCACATGGCGCCTTTGTTTTACATCATTCCTTTCATTTCTATTGCTTTCCAAACTGAATGTGTGAGATATTGGTTGAAATGGCCACAAAAGTAATATAAACAAAATAAGTGAGCTCTGTATACCCTTACATTGAAAGATGACCTCATTAAAAAGTTTATTATCATTTGTTTGATTATGAAAATGTTTCATTTTCATAGAATTACAAATTTTTGAATATTACAAGTAATAACTATTCAGCTTTTCTGATCTCACTTTACAATCTGTTTAGAATGGGATTTTGAAAAAATATAATTTTTATGTTAGAGTGAAAGATCTCATTATCTTAATTCAGTGATACATTCTCTTTTCCACCTACATATCAAGGATATTCATTTATATTAATTTTAAAGATGAGCTTATTTATAGTCTGTCTAGTTATATCTGAAATAGGCATTTTCCCTTTGATTCTAGAAATGAACTAAAACTGTCCATCACATTTTGATATCAAATATTTTCCTCACTTTACTTCACAGTTCCAACTAAGGCATCACCCTGACTTTTCTTATTAATGTTATGAAATGATAGAGCCATCACTAATATGTCTTTGCTGCAAAGACTTAAATGTCAGTTAATCAAGATAAGTCAATTCAGTAAACATTTACAAAGCATTAATTATATGTCAAACAGTGTCAAACACTGAGGATTTAAAATTGAAATTCTTCTGCATACTGCCCTCAAATTAGGGGAAACAGACCATACACTGGAACAGCAGTGGCAGAATATAATCAAAAACATTCCATTTTACCTATAAAGAAGCTACAATCAGAGACATAAAATAATTTGCCTAAAGTCACAGAGCTAATTGGGTGAGGATCCTGAATAACCCTGGTCCAGTTTCTTTTTAATTCACCTGTAGCTGTGTTCTAGAAAGTGCATTAGCACCAGTACTTTTTTCTTCCTTTAGAACTGACCATAAATAAATAAATAAATAAATAAACAAATAAATAAATAAATAAACAAACAAATAAATGAATAGATAAATAAATAGGTAGATAGATAAATAGATAAATAAATAAACCATCCCACCAGTTATGGACACAAACTAGCAGTATAAGTCAAAACACAGTAAATACTTAATAATCCTGTCCTCTGCCAGCCCTTTCTACTTCACCATTCTCATGAGGCTTAAGGAGAGAAATTAACATATATTGTGTATCTGTTCTTTAGATGAAAGCCCTCAAACTTGTCATTCACACTGTTGCTTCAAGTCTTACCCTTGGATGGTGTTTCCCCCTCCCTTGAGGCTTTCTTATAGCTATATCATCTCTGCTCTTTTTTTTTTTTTATTGAGGTGAATAGTGAGTTATACAAACTCTAGGAACTTCAATATATTTTTTAAAAAAACCAAGATACTTATGTCTTATTTTTCAGCTGCATTGATGATATGTATTTTGCTCTGGATTTTTAAATTAACTAATGGAGGCAACATTGATTGACATCACTGTATAGTATTTAGGGGAGTAGATTTACACCTCCTGAAGTGTGCATCACCTGAGCCCACTCACTCCAGAGCACTCTTACACCTTTATTGTATAACACTTGACCCCTCCCCACTTTGTGCCTAGCCCACCCTGATAATTTTTTAAAGATTAATTTATTTATACATAAAGGACTGGGGTACAGGTCAGAGGTGCGAGGATGAGAGGATTCATCAGAAACAGAGTGGGGAGCAGAACAGGTGGATAGACTGAAATACACCCCCGAGGGAAACAGCAGGCAAGACAGGAGAGGCCTGCTGTGCCATGTAGGTCACCTCCCTGACCAGGGAGGGAACTCCTGCTGAAATGGCTGAGCACAGCTTCACAGTGCTATGCCTTAACCCCTTGCACCATCAGGGAGGCCCGACCCTGAATTTTTTATATAGTTAATTTACTGTTTCCTTTATTTCTGGTTTTCATCTTATGTAGAAAGACTTTCCTGATTTCAGGTTTCTATACTCACTATATTTCATTTGGTATTTTTTAGAAATAATTTTTGGATTAATCTAAATATTACTGCAAAACTTGCCAAGGCAATATAGAATTTTTTTTTGAAGTAGCTAATGGACTCAATTCCATTACTGTGCAATTGATACTTTACTCACAATTTTAAAATAATGAAGTAGTATTCGTTCTGTCATTATAATTTCCATTTTTTATATTTATCTGCCAAAATATGTTTCATGCTGAAATGTGTTCTTAAAATGTCTTACATTTGCCCAGAATCATATGGCTGTGGACAGAATTCAAGTCAATCCTTGCAACTTTCAGTTTGATTTTGTACTAGTATTTAAAGTTACACAGATTTAGGAGAGCAGTCTCTCCTCATACTATGAATACATATCAATCCAGTGATCTTCCTCTGAAAAAATGGTTGAGACAAAATATAGTACAGTGGCGAGGGTAGCATTTAAATGATTTAGGAGTTAAAAAGGCAACTTCATATTAGCTTTAAACATTGGAAACTCCAGCAAGCAAAACTGTTTAAAATTTCCATATGCTAATGTGTAATAAAAATTGTTAAAATAGACTACCTGCTTTAAAAGATACATTTAACCATTTACATGGTTATATAACTGTATGAGCTCTTTGGGCATAAGATACTTTATTTTGACTGTGCACCTCAGACAAGCAAAAGTTCAGTTTGCTGTGGATAGATGTAGGAGATTGTGGGGTAATTTACCTTCCTACAAGTTCTTTCACAAGCATCACAACACTTACACTATAGGGACAACTTTGGAGACAAATCATGAGCAGTGATGAAGGCTATGGAACTTCATCAAAACTTCAGATTCTAAAATTGGAGACAAGTAGCAGTCTTGTCAGTGCATCTGCCAACATCTCTTTGAAGATTCTACCAGTGTTCTGTTCTCATGTTTCCCACTGTTGCTGCAGTGAAAACTGAATGAATAGGACAGTGGTGAGATGGCAGTTGTGTGGATCTGCTGCAGAGACTTTATTAAGGTCCCTTGGCTCTGCTGGGTGTTCCTCTTCTTACAGTTCCTCCCCAAGGGTGAATCCTTGAATCTAGAGCATTCACAGCCTCTGACTTAGTAAAGAATCTGGGCTCAATACAAACTTCCATGGCAAAAAGTACTGAAATCCCACCTTACTTTTTTTTTTTATGAAGTGTCCTAGACATACACAATTTATACAGACCATGTAGAATGGAGAGAATAGATTATTTATCAACTCTGAAAATAGAGTGGATTATAAAGTTCCCACATTTGTTTTTCTAAAGCAAGTTATTTCATGGGCCAGCTCAATTTTGGTTCCTCTGTATGGTCTTGAAATGTCAGTAGTAATTAATTCTTGGGCTTGAACTACTGTTAATTTATGGTTTGAACACTGTGCCCTATAGTTGGCATAATGTGATTGCTATTAGGACTCTTTCACCTGATTGTAATTCTTCCTGCAGCACATTCGCTGTGCTCTTGGAGAGGGGCAGTGCTCACATTTCTTTTTGCAGTTCAATTTGTAGCACAAGGTCTAGAGAAGATCAAAGACCAGTGATATTTTCGATACATCTAATATCAATCCTACTTGATAAGAACTATGATTTCCTTTTCCTACCCTCCATTTTCTTTGTCTTTGATTTCTCTTATTTCAACAATATACAAAATAATTTGCCTTTAAGATTTATACTTAGACAAAGAATTGTAATAAATATTTTATGCCTAAATTTTTGGCAGAAATAAGCTGTGATATTCAGTTTTGAAAATATCAAATGTAGACATTAGTCACGGAATCATTTACCAAGCAGATTATCTGAGCCATTTATAGCTATTATACATGAAAGTTCATATGACTTCAATAGTTTATATAGCTGAATTTTTAAATATTATTTTTATTAAGTAGAAGAACTTGGATATAGGCCAGATATTTGGGGGTTAGAGGATTCACCAGAGACAGAATGGGGGGGCAGAACAGGCATTGGAAGCCCCTGTATAGCTGAATATTAAGATTATTTTTCTCAGATTTAAACAAGCCAAGTTGGACATGGTTAGTAGCCAATTAAGCAAATTATTGTTTTGTGTATTTCTCATCCATCACAGGTTTTATTTTTTCAGTTCCTTCCATTGAAAATAAGTTATAAGAAAAACTTAAAATAATATTTTATGAAAATTGGGGTTTTTTTATTTGTTTTAAAGCTAGGTCAACAAACAGGAATTTTAATTCAATATTTAGGTCCTCCTGGAAAGTTACTGGGTTCAGATACTCAGATGTAGAAAAAAAATAATTACATTATTTTGGAGCCAACTAGGTAAATTAAAATAATCTTTTGTAGTATCTGGAGGAACACACATGTTCAGAAAAGGCAATGGGTCATAGAAGAGGTGTGGTGTCTGGCAGAGAGTTGCTGTCAACCCTCCCCATAGCTTAGAATGCCTTTCTTCACAAATTGAAGGAGAATATTTCTCACGGGGTATTATTTCTCCTTCCCTGCAGGTTTAATTTGTTTTTGACTGAAAGAGAGCATCAGGCTTTTGGCTGTATGCAAATTAAAATATTAATGAACTGAATTAAAATTAAAATAAAATTATTTTTATTAAATCACAATCAGAGTTTATATTCATATCTCAAGCATGTCATCCTGTCATTCTATCCTTAGGCTCAAACAATAGGAGAGAAAATCTGAATTTGATTCATTTGGCTTATGGTCATTTCTGTTTCTTTTAGAAATGGGAAATGTGATTATTTCCTTTTCCCATCCAGATAACTATTTTTATGATGACTAATAAAGGAAATAAGTAAGTGAGAAAAATGTAATTCAGTGACTGATTTTTATTGTTTTGTATTTAGTTTCATACACCACGGTAACTCAAAATTAACTTCTGCAGATTAAATACAGTGAAAAGCTTGTCTGAATTTTGTTTTCTGATAATCTGGTGTGATATCTCAAAACACTAAAGCTAGATTGAACCCTAATGGAAAAATAAATCATCTACATGCATGCATGCAAATGACAGTATTTGTGCCAAAGGAACTGTTGATGATTTACTTCCTAGTGAACAGTGTAAATATAGTTGGATATATCTGTTTAGAAGTGGGAATCACACCATTTCTTTGAAATAGGTATGTCTAATTATGTTGACTATGTGAGTCCATCTCCCTTGCAATCCACAGTAAGAGACATGTTTCAGTAGATCTGGTTCAGATGCCGACTCAACCTCAACACTCTAAGGTATCTGACATGATGAAGGATATTAAATGGCATCCCTAGCTTCTACCTATTACATGCGGTAGCACCTAGCCAGTTCTGACTACCAAAAGCATCTCCAGATATTGAGCCACATATATGTGCCACACATATACTAAAGTTCCCTTTGTGGAGAACCACTGGAATACAGTGAAATCCATTATGTTACATCTCTGAGAATCAACTCCTAAAACACAATAATACTTTGAGATATTATTTGTATTTTTTACCTTCTTCTTGTTATGCTAGAAATATATTTCTTGCATACACTGAATTTTAAAAGTATATGGTAACCAAACACTTGAATTATAAATATGAACTTAGCAACTAATATCTTGGTACACATTCATGATAACTTTGATACACAATATTCTGGATAGTATCAGATCCGGTAGCCTTTAAACAAAAAAGTGATTTCAAAATATAATTCACTTATTATTTCCTTTTGGTAAATAAACTTTCAGTTCTCTAATAAGTCTTTTAAATTAACAATCAAAACAAAATAATCCAAAACAATCTTATCAAAACTAACTATAAAAATCTTGAATGCAAAAGTCAATGATCTGAAATAAAGAAACGGTCTTTGAAACTCACTGTGAGTTATTTCCAATTTCATAATCAAGAATCAAAAACTTGGAATACATTTCTGCTTTTATCAACAATTGAATTACACTGTAGTAGATTTAAACTTTAGTGAGTTTCTTAATCACTCTCCCTACTATAATCCCCTCTTGTTGGGTGTGAGACTGAAGATTTAAATTTAAAAATTCTAGGTTTTGTCCTCTTTTTTGCTACTAACTGCATAAATAAACAAATTTTGTCTTATTTCCGCTTTTCATAAGGAACAATATGTAGTGATTTATTATACTATCTACTTTGTAAATCTTTGTAATAAAAACCAGATAAGACATTAGTGTTCAAGTGAATTTACTATATAGTAGAGCCTATGTGCTATACAGATCAATTAGTCTCACTTTGACTTATTTTCTATTTAGTAAATGGTGCTCATGCTAGTGATGCTATAGAACTATTCTAAATAGGACACAAGAGGTAATAAAATCTACTTGAAATAAACTTGCTTGTTGGATGTGATCCAAGTGTTGATTTGTACCAAAATATAGACTAAAAGATAGTTTCATAAATAGTTACATAAATCTATGCAAAATGCAGCAAGGTTCTATTCTATTCCTTGAATTAAATAGTCAAGACTATGGAGAAAGACTATTCATGTGTACCTAGACAATGAACAAATCAACCTAAAGATGAAATATCTTTAAACCTACAAATTAGGAGTGAATGACTCCTACTTTATAAATGTTGACTACAGTACTGGGGAGGGCAATAATACTAGCAGTTCTTTCCTTTTTGAGTCGATTTCAAATTTGTTTAAATGTTGCCTTCTGATAAATAAAAATGATCTGCTACATTATCCAAATACTGCCTTTTCCTTTCATAATAGTCACGTGTGAAGTCTACTACTTAATAAAGCAGATGCAAGATTTTGTAGTATGTATTAAGACAGATTGCTTATGTGAAATGAAAATGAATACCATAAATCAAAATCACTTATTATACAGTTCTTGTTGTATATAAATTTGTCAGTTTACATATAATTTTATTGTTGTTCAGTTCTATCGTTTGCTACCTGAGTGTCAGCCTCTTTGCAAATTAGGTTTAGATGTATGCCTTTCCCACAGCAAAAAGGTTCATATATAATAGCTTCCACTGCAAATGTAAGATTGAGAAAATTTCAGAAAGACATATTATTTGATAATCTCTAATAAGTGATGCTTAAAGAAATGTATTTTGATGAAATTTTATAAATAATGGAGAATATTTTGAAAAATACAAAACCTATAAAATAAATAGAAAGCAACCAGAAATTTGTAAGGGGATATTAAGCTTTCATGATTACATATCTTTTCTGCATATTATTTCACTTGTTTTGATGTTACATGTTAATTTCTCCTGGAAACAAAATATTTTTATTAGTCCTTAAACTCGTAACATTCATTTAGTCACAAAATTAAGACTATAGATGTGAAAAGTCATAATTAATTACCTCCATCAATAAAACTCATGATAAAATTGATGCCATATAAAGCAACAGAGTATGACAAAAGATAGGGGACTGGCAAATGGAAGAACAGTGTATATAATAAAAACAAAATATATATATTTTTTTAATAATTTTTATATATTTGACCTCAATTGTAGTCCCCATGGAATTCCCACCACCATTTCACCAGTGTACCATCACCTCAGTCTCTTGTGCTCTTTCTGTCTCATCCCAGCCTGTCCCCAACAAAATGCCTATGATCTGTCTTTGTCTTTTTGTTCTTGTTGTATTGTTGTTGTGTTTTTTAGTTATATTTCTTTTCCTTGAGCCATTTTTTGTTCCTTTATATTCCTCCTAAAAGTGAAACCATCTGATATTTTTCTCTTGCCTTATTTCACTGAGCATCATCCCTCTAGCTCCATCCATATTTCCACAGATGGCTCTTGTTCATCTTTTTTTTTGATTGCTGAATAGTATTCCATTGTGTGTATGTACCACAGCTTGATCCAGTCATCTATTGTGGCGTGTTTGGGTCATTTCCAGGTCTTAACAATTATAAATAGTGTTGCAATAAACTAGGGGCTTATTAAAATAGGGGTTAATAAAATAGGAGTACAGGCATTCTTTTGGATCAGTGTTTTTGTGTCCTTTGGTAGATCCCTAGGTATGGAATTGCTGGGTCATATGGTAGCTCTATTTTTAGTAGACTGAGTAAACTTCCTGTGAATTTCCATAGTGGTAGGATTAACTTGCATTCCCACCAGCAGTGTAGTAGAGTTCCTTTTTCTCCATGTCCTCACCAACATTTGTTGTTGTTGTTGTTTGATATCTGCCATTCTTACTGGTGTAAGGTAGTATCTCATTTTGACCTTAATTTGTATTTCCCTGATTATGAGGGATGAAAATCAAAAATTTTTAAAGTCTTTTTAATTAATTTTCAGTTTCCACTAAATAGGCATCCTATTCAAAGGCATCCTGAATCAGATTTTGGAATCAGATATTACATATTTTCCACCACATTTTAGCTAAATTTTCATCAATCAATGGTTATATGGCATGTGACAGCTTCTTCCCTTCTACCTTAAATGACCTCTATCAGCAAAAGTAGGAGAGAAAAGTTTTGGAATTGGGAGAAGTTCCAATAGAGAGAAAGATTAAATACATATCTGAATGTATCAGTGACAGATGTCTTACAATTAATAAAATTTGGTTCCATAATTGCATAACTTTTTTTTTGCAGTAATTCCTTATTCATTTTGACTCTCGCAAATATAATCAGTAATCCAAAGTGGTTAATTAACAGCTAAAATATATACTATAATGTCATCTATTACTGCCATTTTCTTACAAAGAAATCATATTGCATGTCATTGAGATTCTTTGCATTCTTGAACAAATTTTTATATAGCTGGTCATTTGATTTGTTTTCTCCTATCACTAAATGAAAATGACACATTAGAGGGTGAGAAGGAGAATTTGTAGAGTAGCTTTGTATCGTTCAGAAGTAAAAACTGTCAGTGTGACAGAAAATATAGTAGGCATAATAAATTTCAAAGCATAGCACTGTGGAGCCCTTAATTGTGTAATTGTGTAGACAAATAACTCTAGATTTCAATAGTTTTTTTTTTTAAATAGCAGAATGCAGTCCAATAGAATAGCGATTCTGCTGACACCAACATCAAAACCAAGACAATCTCGTGTTATGTGCTTGTAAAATAATCAAGAATGGATCATACTTTAGAAAAAAATGTATTTTAATGTATGAAGATATTTTTATAATTAATATGTGAAAATATTCATTGGGTGATTTAAAAAAATGTGTTGCTACATTATTTTTCATATGGCTTACTAGATAATGTAAAAAATAATGACAGTATTATTCCAGTGAGTATGACAGCATTATTTAGAAATGGCTTATTTATAGCAATTATATTGTACTTCAAATGCCATTTTCTATCAAAACAAGCAACTTCAATTTGCTATTTCTGCTATGTTAGTTTCTATTAGAAATTGATTAAAAATAAAATGGATTATGTGTTATCTATGACACAATGATTTCTATTTTATAGATGTTGAATAGTAGGGGTGAGACTTCTTCCCATGAGTGTTTGCTCTCTAAAGATCCCATCATAGGAAGCTAGGTGGAGGGTAAGAGAAGCATGTGTACATCTGGAGAAGTAAAACTATAATTCCAGAGTTACATACATATAAGTGATTGTCATGTCAGTAAATTTAAAAGACCTCAGTGTGGAGGGATCACAAATAAATAATTTCATTTTGTTTTAATGACACGTAGGTTTAAATCAACAATAACTATTACAAACTTTGTATATCTTAGTGTGTTATGTGCATAAATATAATTTATTATTGCCTTTGAAATATGTATAGTATATATTTTAAAAACTGTTGGAATATATTACAGATTCAGTCACCTATTATTTTAAAAATATTATTCAAATGAACACGTGGTATTGTTGCTTTAGCAGATGGTAATTTTAATTTAAAATTAGATATTAATTTATCTGTAATCATAGATTATAAGTGTTTAGTAGCATTTCTCACTTTTTGTTCTATTCTTTTTTCTGGTATCTAATTATATATCTAATAGGTTTGGTCAAATGGTCATTTAAATAGATACACTTTTTTTTTAAGATTTATTATTTATGCATAGAAGAACTGGGGTATAGGTCATAAGTGAGGGACTGGGGGAGTGAGAGGATTTACCAGAGACAATGGGGAGCAGAACTGGCAGACCTACTAAAATACACTACTAAGGAGAGCAGTGATAAGACAAGAGAGGTCTGCCGCACTGTGTGTATTAGCTCCCTCACTGGGGATCAAAGTCATGTGAGAGCAATGGGCCTTCATGGGTGGTATCATTGAGATTTAACCCTAAACCCATAGGCCACCTGGAAAGCTCCCTAAATAGATTTTATTTTTTTCAGATTTTTAAGTTTATCATTTTTGTTACACACTATTATAGCTAATGCATGTCTTCAGTCCCAACAAAAAACAGGCTTTTGTTCTGCATCTTACATTTAGATTTCCCTTTGACACAACATTTGTTTACACCATTGAGCTTTTTAGAAATTAGAAAATGGGGCCTCCCCTGGTGGCGCAGTGGGTTAAGCAACACAATATGGAGCAAATCGCAGCCACTGCAGCACGAGTTCGATCCCTGCTGCCGGCCAGGGGGGGGACCCACATGGTGTGGAAGACCTCTCCTGCTGTGCCCGCTGTTCCCCTCAGCAGTGTACTTCTGTTGATCTGCCTGTTCTGCTCCCCGCTCTCTGTGGTGAATCCTCTCACCCCCCACACCTCTGGCCTGTACCCCAGTGCTTGTATGCATAAATAAATAAATCTTTAAAAAAAAAAGAAATTAGAAAATGTATCATGATATATGATATATTGGAACCACTTAATGAGACTCTACCTATTTTGGTGCCTGATAATGTATAGAAAGGAAAACTTTTTAAGAAATGTGAGTGTACACAAGAGGCTCTACCATAATAGTGAAGCATTATGATGATCAAAAATGTTTACAGGAGAGGTTTTATTAAAAATATATTACATAAACATAATTATAACAAAACATTTTGTTGTTTTCTTACACTGCAGATAGATCTTTCCCCACATTAGTGAGTGATATAAAATAAACTGTGTGGTAATCAGAGTATTTATATATATATGTAATATAGTATTCATGATAGTAATAGTTGTCTTTTATTCAATATTAATGTGCTTGTAACTGTGCTGGGTGTTTTATTTAGAGTATTAACTTAATTCCCACATGGAAAGATTATTTTCAGGAATATATTATTATCCTTATTTTGAAGATGAGAACACTATTGCTCAGAGAACCTAATTGACCCAAGAGCTTGTAGAACATGTTCTATTACAATTTGAAGCCTTGTAGATTCTTTCTATTAAGCAAAGCTGGATTCCCTTTTTGTCTTGTCTGACATCACTGACAGAAAGCAGTGAATTTTAAAATGATAGTGTAAATAGTAGCTTTTTGTCTTCAAGTCAGATTTTTCTCAGGTAGGAGGCAAATTGATAAAAACTTTTAATTGAAAAATAATTCTATACAGATAAAATGCTAAAATTTTGTTGTTCTTTCTATATATTAGTATTTATTCCTAAAGTGGCTAAAATAGTTGAATTAACTTCTAATATTATAAGTAGATATGTTTGTCTTAAAAATGTTTTAATATAAAACAGTTTATTAGCATAGAAACATAGATAGTTTAGTTATCATATCCTATTTTTAACATTTTGTGTAGTGCCTCAAGAGCAAAGACTTAAGTGCTTGAGTGAGCATTTTCTATATTTTAGATAATATGAATTATCTTATTATTGGCAAATATAAATTATAAAAAGGCTGTGTATATTACATTAATACAACTTGAGAGTATTTTAATATGAAAAATATTTTCACTTAATCATTTTCAAAATATTGGATTTCAACCTATGCATACTTCTTTGGCTTAATTCTACATCTAATTATACTAATAATGGAAAATGCATAATTTACATTTCAACATTCTTCTCAAATCCTAATTCATCTGTAGTAATTCAGCAGCACAAAACCACCAGCATGAGAATGAAGAACCATTATGAAATATTACCTGTCACATGCAATTCTGTGAATATTTACTGAACAGTACTTGACCTAAGATGCAGCCAAGTATGTAAGATGAATTTCCAGCTCCATGTGAAGTGCTCTGTGCATCATTAAAAATTGTTCATATTGATTCCATTTTGAGAGCAAGTGGAAAGCGAGGGAGAGAGGATAGCAAATACACAATTCACTAATCTATTGCTCTTTAGCTACACACAAAGAGTGGCTAAAAAATGAAACATTTCACTTTAATTCATTTTAGGGTCTAGGGCTGGGTTGGGAGATAATTCTGTTCTGTGTGACATCAGCAGTTGTCACCTCATGTTATTCACCTGGAAAAGAGAGAGAGAGAGAGAGAGCGAGAGAGAGAATGTGTATAGAAAGAATATACAAAGTGACTTATACTGGGTGCACTGACAAGGAGAGGCTGCACTCAGAAAGGACTGTCAATCAGTGGATTCTCCATCATAATGGTCTCAGGTAGTCAGACGTACATGGTCAATAAATTACCCAAAGAAGGTGACCTAAGTCTGAGGGGAAAGGACACCCAATGATTTCATTTATTTGTGGAAAACAAAGAAACAAAGTAAAATAAAATAAATAAGACAAAGTAACAAAGTAATAGACAAATATAACCCAAAACAAATCCTATAAATCTGACTGTACAACTGAAGCTGGGGGTGGGGGTATAACAAGATGGAAAGTAAAGGGGGGCTGGGGCCCATTGGATTATTTTGGAGAACTATGGATGCTTTAGAGATAAGCATGGTGTAGTAACGTATCTCTAAACACCATGCATCTGTTTGAACCTATACCCCTAAATTATATAAAATTTACTTCAATTTAATAAAAGAAAAAAGGAAGAAAGAGAAAGTGATCCAAGAGTCCTACCAGGAAATGAATTAGTTCTAGTAAGTTAGCCTTGAAATTACCAGAATTTAACTATGACTTCACTGTTTTATTGAAAAAAAGTCACAATTCTAGTATAGATTCAAAGTGAGAGAAATTACACTCAAACTTTAAATTGAAGATTCATTAAAGGATTTATGGTCATCTTTTCTATGAACCAAGGGCATCACAGACCAGATTGTCTCCCAAAGTCCTCTCATTTCTTTTTCAATCTGCTTAGCTCCTTAGTTCTATAGTTAAAGCACATGGAATAGTGATTTAAAATAATAAATGAATTTAAATGATTTGTTTACCTGACTACAAATTAAGAGGTAAAGCAACAAGATTATATTTTTAATGAACCAGAATGCAATCTGATGACCTGAATTATAGATACTAATTGTCAGAATGTACATGAATGTGCCACAGTTTGAGTTTGAAAGGGGACTCTATTTCAGCAGTGCTGATATGTAATGTCCAGATAATTCAAACCTACATTATAAAAGACCGTCTGGGTTTTAGTATTTTCTCAGATCCATTTAATAAAAACTAAACATATTCAAGTACTTTTCAACCATAGAAAATTCCTGGCATTCTCTCTATATTATTTAAATTAATATGTTAAAAATTAATATTTCTTATTACTGTAAATATTAGTTACATGTGGATATTTCTAATATGCTTATGATAATTCAGTAAGTCTGGGAGTTGTTAATGCTGCTGGTGTATTAAGACATTTTGAATATCAAGGTACATTTTGAATATCAAGATTTTATGTCCTACAAGACAAAAGATTTAGGAAGTCGTAAGTTTGAGTTTAAATGATGGAATGATGTTATGCATTCTACTTAAAAACAGGGAAGTATTAGAAAGAATTTAAAATAATATGTCAGGTAAATATAAATGGTTTTTTGGACATTAATAGTGCATATCAGAATGGAGTTGGAGAATTTAACATTGTCATTCTTCACTTTTTTTTTTTAAAGATTTATTTATTTATGCATACAAGAGCTGGGATACAAGGCAGAGTCACGGGAGGTGAGAGGAATCACCAGACAGAGTGGGGAGAAGAATAGGCAGACTGACTGAAACACACTGCTGAGGGGAGCAGCCGGCGAGGCAGGAGAGGTCTGCCTCACCATGTGGGTCCCCTCCCTGGCCGGGAGCAGGGATCAAACTTGTGCTGCAGTGGTTGTGGTTTGCTTCATAGTGAGTTGCTTAACCCACTGCACCACCAGGGAGGCCCCTCATTCTTCACTTTCAATGACCTTCTTTGTTTCTTATATTTACAAGAAGCAAGGTACTCTGTGTTCCAGTAAATAATCATCTTGTTTCTTCTTTTATTTCATGTTTGTTCCACTTTGCCACCTAATAATGAATATTCTAATTTAAGAAACAAACTGCCCTGGAATGTATTGTTCTGTTACATTTTTTTTTCATTACTGCTTTTCTCAGAAAATGGTTTAAAGATATCAATTCCATTTTTTTTGTTTTTTTCTCCATTAATTGTTCATCTGACATGTATTCACCTAATGCATGTCAATGTATTCATCTAATCCAGTCAATGTAAGGAAATTCCAACCTTAGAACATCACTTATAACCTCTTACACCTAATGCAAATTTTTTTTTTATTCTGGTTGATATTTTTGGAACATCTAATCTAGAAGCCCTCTGTGAAATACTATGCTTCCTTTATTCTATGATAAGACTTTTGGTCAGTTCTCTATCTTGTCATTCTATTTATACTTTCATCCTCTTTTTTTTTTTAACCAACTCTCAAAATATAGACATGCTCAAAGCTCAAAGTCTCTCTTTTGTTTAATCTATATACTTTTTATATTATATACTTTTTCCCAAAGTGAATTCATTTTTACTCATGGTTTATGTTTTCATTCAGATGTCTAATGCAAATATTGTCAGTGCTTTCTTTCCCCTTAGTAAGAAACTAGTTTTCAACAAACTTCTGATCAGTATGTATACAAAACTTATTTTCTGTCCTCTAAAAACTTCCTTGGAAACTTCTAACTGCATTAAAAAATAATCAGCCTCATTGTGTGATTTCAATGTGAACATATTATCACTTAATACATTTCAGAATTGTGTCTATTCCTCTTCAAGGTCTCTCCTTTATGTTTCCTATTTTACCTCCCACTCAGATAATCAGTGACTAATCAAATGCAAATTGGTCATCGATACCTTCATGTTTTACCACTTGTACTCCCATTGGTCACAAATTTGACTTCTGTGACATTTAAAACCTTTGATCAATAGCTCTTTGTTACACTTTATACTATCCCTGGTCTCCTAATTTTTCTGCTTCCCATGTACTGCACAAATTGGTAGGTTTACTGTTCTATAAACTACATCTATTTTTGCACTAAATTATTTCATTTTATTGTATATACTTTGTTTTTATTGATGTAACACTGGTTTACAACCATGGATACAAGACCTGTTGTAATTTAAAAGTAGAAGATCACTTCTCAAAGGCATGTCCTAGCACTACATCCACCCTCAAGGCATACATAGTCCTCCATTATGGCCCATTGAACCTCCACCCCATTGGGTTTCCTACCTTCCCCCTCTTAATTCCTGTCAGTTTTCTAGGAATTGATTTTACCTGACCCTTCATTTCTGTCATTCCATATATAAGTGAAACCACCCAGTATTTTTCTTTCTCCTACTTTCTCATTTCACTTAACATTATTCCCACCAGTTCCACCCACTCAAAGAATTCATCTTTTCATAGCTGACAAGTATCCAGTGTGTGTTTGTGTGTACCACATTTTTTTAATTGATTCCTATGTCCTTCAATACATTTGTTTCCATAATTTGGCTATTATAAATGGTGCTGCAATGAACATAGAAGAATTCCACATAGCCCTTTGAATTATTATTTTGCATTATTCATTTAGATACATAGGTGTTTAATTGCTTGATCCTATGGTAGTTATATCTTTAATATTTTGAGAAATGCCATTATGTTTTCTGTAGGGGCTGGACCTATCTGCATTTCCTCACACCTTCAGCAACACTAGCTGTTTCTGTTCTTTTTCATATGGGCCAACCTCATAGATGTGAGATGGTATCTTATTGTCATTTAAATTTGCATTTTCCTGTCGATAAGTGATGACCATTTTTCATTTTCCTGTTGGCCATCTGTATATCTTCTTTGGAAACATATTGATTTAGACTTGCTTTTTTTGGGGGGTTGGGATATTTTCTTTGTTGAGTTGTGTCAATTATTTGAAGGCCCTTTGTGAGATATAGAGATAATGATGTGCAGATACTTTCTCCCATTCTCTTGGGTGTCCTTTTGAGATACTGATAGTTTTTTTTCACTTATACCAACACTTTTTTATTTAATGTCTAATGTTGGCCCATCTACTGATATTTTGTCTTCTTTTGCCATTGAAGACATTGCCACAAAGATGTCATTGAAACATATGATGGAGTTTTTACCTACATTTATTTATCTTCATTTTATTTCATGGTTTCAGGTCTTGTATCCATGCCTTTAGTATAGTTTGAGTTGAATTATGTGTGAGGCTTGAGATGGTGTTCTAGTTTCATTCTTTTGCAAGTGATTGTCCACTTTTCCTTGCAAAATTTTTAAGAAACTTACCTTTCTCCAGTGTACACTTTTGACTTGTTTGTCATATATTAATTCTCCATAATTTATGGGTTTATTTACGGACTCTATTCTAAATTCCTGTACTTCTTGTTTTGTTCCAGTACCTTATTTTCATCACTATAGCTGTGCATCATAGTTTGAACTCTGGATTATTTTGGCTATTCAGGTTTTTAGTGGTTCTGTGTGAATTTTAGTGATTTTTTTCTATTTATTTGAAAAATAGCATTGGTACCTTTATATGAATTGCATTGAATCTGTATATTACTTTTTGTAAGATGGCCATTTGACAATGTTAATTCTTAACACCCATTTACAGGGAATATATACTTTCTGTGTACTTTTTTTTCTTTACAATATATTGCAGTTTTCACTATATAGATCCTTCTTACTTTGTTAATTTTACTCCTAAGTATTTGACTATTTTGTTATGATTGTGAGTGGGATAATTTTCTTCATTTCTTTCTCTTCTGGTTTGTTTGCATATGAAAATGCAACTGATTTCTGTAAATTGAGTTTTACCTTGCCACTTTATTATACTGATGACTGCTTTAGTTTTATAGTGGAGTCTTTAGGGCTTTTTATGTCTATTTTGTCATCTGAAAATAGTGATAATTTTGATTTTTCTTTCCCAATTAAGATTCATTTTATAGCTTTCTCTTGCCTAATTGCTCTAGTAAAGACTTCCAATACTAGTTTGATTAGTTGTGGTGAATGTGGACATCCTCATCTTATACCAGATTTTAGAGGAAAAGCATTCAGTCTTTAACCATTTAGTATAATGTTGGTTGTGGTTTTGTCATCAGTGGTCATTATTTTTTTGATGTGTATCCCATCTCTCCCCATATTTTTGAGAGATTTATCATAAATGTATGTTGAATCTTAGCAAGTGCTTTCTCTGTGTTTACTGATATGATCATATGAATTTCATCATTCCTCTTGTTGATATGATTCATTACATTGATTATTTAAAATATCCTTGTGTCCCTGGAATAAATCCCACTTGGTCACTAAGTATAATTCTTTTGATATATGTTGCATTCAGTTTGCCATGATTTTGTTGAGGAGTTCTGCATCTATTTTCATTAGTTACTGGTTGATGATTTTCATTTTTTGGTGATATCTTTGTCAGGTTTTGCTATCAGAGTAATGTTGGTCTCATAGAATCTATTTGGAAGCATGCCCTCACATTCTTTTGAAGCGGTTTGAAAATTATAGGCATTAATCCATAGGTAAATGTATGGGGAAACTCATTATTCTCTGGGTCTGGGCCTTTTTTATGAGGGTGACTTAATCTTCATTTTCTTTCTTGAGATTAGTATGTTCAGATTTTCTATTCCTTTCTGATTTAATCTGGGAGCATTGTAAGTTTCATCTACATTACTGAATTTGCTGACATATAGTGAATTGCATTAATCTCATGATCCTCTTTGCTTCTGAAATGTCTGTTGTATGTTCTCCTTTTGTTTCTGATACTGTCATTGATTTTATCCCTATTTTCATAGTGCATTTATCTAAATATTTGTCTATTTTGTTGATTCTTCCAAGAAACAGCTTTATTTTTAAAGATTTATTTTTTTATGCTTATAAGAACTGGGGTACAGGCCAGAGATATGGGTATGAGAGGATCACCAGAGACACAGTGAGGGACCTAACAGGCAGGTGGGCTAAAATACGGTACTTGTGGGGAGCAGAGGGCAAGGCAGAGAGGTCTGCTGTGCCATGCGGGTCACCCTCCTGGCCCGTTATTGAACTTGTGCTACAGTGGCTGCAGATGCTTCACAGTGCAGTGCTTAACCCCTTGCACCACTGGGGAGACCCCCAAATAACCAACTTTTTAATTGATTCTTCAGATTGTCTTTTTTAATTTGTCTCTCTCTTTTTTTAAAATTTTTGCATAGAAGAACTTAGGCATAGACCATAAGTGAGAGGGTTCAACACAGACAGAATAGGGAGCAAAACAGGCAAATTTACTGAAATATGGTGCTATGGGCAACAGTGGGCATGACAGGAGAGTAGACTCTTTTTTATATAATCTATTTTGTTTATTTTTGTATGATATTATTTTCTTTCTTATACTTTTGTTTTTGTTTTTTTTTCTTCTTATATTAATACCTTAAGGTAAGAGGTAAAATTGTTATTTGAACTCTATTATTTCTTGATAGCAGCCTGTATTGCTCTATTCATCTGAGCACTGTTTTCATTGTGTCACATAGTTCTGGTAGGTTGTCTTTCTTGTCATTCATCTCTAGGTATTTTGAAATTTCTTTGATTTCCTCATTAAAAATCTATATACGACCTACTTTCTCTCTCCTCGTGTCCTTTCAACCTACTTACTTAATACTATTCACATTTCAAAATCAGCACAAAATGTTAAAGTTTTTTCACTTCTCCTGGGAGAATTAAGATCTCTCTTTCCTGATCAATCAGGACTCTTTATACAGATTTCTATTTTGTGTCAGTATTCAGTATTATAATTGTTTACATATAGACTTTCTATTAAATTGTGAGCTGTATGATGACCAAAATAATATTCATTGTGACAATTCAGTAAAGATTTTAAATGCTACCTGGGAGTTTTAATACTACTTTCCAGACAGTAGTTAAAGTCAGAAAATAAGAACATTATATATTAGTGATTGTACTTAATATAACAGTGTTGAATTGTTACATGTTATGTGTAGACATATACTATTAAAAATAATTATACTATTGTATATTGAATTAAATTATTGAAAATGCTCACCATTCATTATACTTCATTATTGTCTCTTTAGTGATATTACTTTTTAACTTTATAATGTTGTTTATGAAAACAATTTATATTCTCAGCAAGCATAAATTTTGAGACTAGGAGTTAGATTATATGCACCTATCCAAAAGATATTAAATAATACCTTACACATTAAAACTCTAGAAATAATGAGTGATAACATTATAACATTACAGAAAAAATGTAATTTTAAATATTGTATTATCTTTAAATTATTGTTATCAGTCATTTTTGTTGTGCACTCAATACTTTTTTATTTAGAGTAATGATTTGAGGAATATTAAAAAAAAATCAGTTGGGAAATAATATCACCTTCAGGGCCTCCCTGGTGGTGCAGCAGGTTGAGCACCGCACTGTGAAGCATCCGCTGCACAGCAGCCCGAATTCTATCTGGTGGTAGGAGAGGACCCACATGGCGAGGCAAACCTCTCCACCCTCACCCACTGCTCCCCTCAGCAGTGCTTTTTTTTTAGTATGCCTGTTCTGCTCCCCACTCTGTCTCTGATGAATCCTCTCACCTCCCACATCTCTGGCCTGTACCCCTGCTCTTGTATACATAAGTAAAAAATATTTTTAAAAAATTATAATAATCCCACCTTCATGTAGCAATTTAATGTAATTTCCAAGGCCAGTATTACAACAAAATGACAATATGTGCATAACAAGTTAATTTTAAAATCATTCTCAAGAAAAATATAGATAGGTGTTTTTCTCAACTTAAATATCATTGGTTTTCTAGGTTAAATATGAGATGTTACAATTAGTGAATTTCACATTTTGAACATATTTTTTCTCTTTAATTCCAAAGTTTTCTCTAAAAATATCAAGTGCTTGAATAGCAATACCTCCTTGAACTAATAAATAATTCCAAAAGATGTATACTTCAGAGATCCTTTTTTAAAGTTCTCTCACAAGGAGCTGAAAATATTGCAACCCCAGATTAAGTGAGCAGCTGATAGAGTTAGTCTGGTCTGATCATGTTGCTTTTCTTAACAGACTGTTTTGATTGATTGTTATCACCTCAACTTAATGGCTTCTTCTAGTTCCAATTAATGGATAAATTTTGACTACTAAAACTTTAATTTTTCCTCCGATTTCAATGAGTATGAGGAAAAGTACTGTTAGCAAATAGAAACCGTATTTTTGTGACCTTCCCATGGCCTTCAGTTGGTCAAAATAAAGCACAGTTGCTTCTAAAACACTATTTTTCAAAATGAAATATTTTAATTGAGGAAAATACTCTAATGGAAAATATTATTTTAGAACTCTAATTTGATTTAACTGTTGCTTAAACCACTATAGACACATATGCTCCCTTTGTTCTGAGGATGTTGCAATAGAGATCCCAGATTTAAATTTCAGTTATTCCTATCCTAATAAGAGAAAGGAATTATAATATAAACATGAAGCAATAAATTAAAAAATATTATTAAAAGAAAAATAGTCATTAGAAAATCCAAAACAAAATAATAGGGAATCATTTAAATCTTTAGTGTTAGCAAATTCTTAACAATGTGCTGTTATGCTTGAAATCACAGGGCTGAGTAAAAGCTAGAGTTATAGAATGAAATTATACACTTGACTGTATTCCAAAGAGGAAGGGTGACTAAAATGCAAGTTCCAGAACTAAACACTACTGGTAACATGATAGTCACACCCAAAATAGCCAATTATGTATTCTATTTCACAATACAAATTAGATGTTTATAACTGAAAGAACATCTTATGGTCGATTCCACAGGTAATAAGTAAAATTAGAATGAGGATATATTAGAATCCTCAGAGTAGTAAAGAGAAAGTCATACTAAAAATGAGTTTTTTTAATGAAAGGTAGACACAATTGGCAGTGAACCAAAAATTTCTAGAACCTTTTTGATTTGTACATTTTAATGAATCTGTCATAAAATAGTGAATAAATAGGATGCAGCTAGATTACAAATAATGATTATTACAAATAATGTGATTTAGGCCAAGAAGTGACTTTTTCCTCTCATTTGCCCTCATGATAGATTTAATTTTTCTCTCTAATCCATCACTCTTTAGTTTTCTTAACAGCAGATGTGTTTAATTGATATTATCTCTACAAATGATTTCAAATATTGTTTAATGTAGCATTAATATGATTAAAATAGCACAGGCTATTTAAAGAAATACTACATTTCTTTTTACTATGACTTTATAAAATATTATTTTGTTTATTTTTGCAGAAGAAGGAAGGAAATAGTTCATAGCAATGAAACTGGATTCCAAAACCATGCTGCTATTATAAAATTTATAATCAGGAGACACTTACAATTTATAACATTTTCTTAACCACATAAGAACAGAATTGAATTGCAATCATGTTTTATTCAATTGACTGGGATTGGTTTGATGCATTTAATTTAACATTTTCAGCTTCCCTATTTTACTTTTATATATGAGTATGTATGGATGCATCTGTATGCCTACCAACTATCTACCTAACCATGCACCCATTTATTAATAATAATGTTCAGAATATAAGACCAGGTTCTATAAAAAAATGTATTACCTTAACCCTGTTTTAAAAGCACCTGTTGGATAAAGTGTCTCTAAAATTTGGAAAGTTTTGATTTTAATAATGTCTTATAGACTGCATAATTATTTTTTAACTTTATAAAATTTCCTGACCCTCTGTCCACTTTTTTATTTTTTCTTTTTTTAAATTCACTAAGGAACAGGGAAAACAGCTGGTATCTGGTTCTTGGGAACTACTATTTCCTATAGATAGCCTATGGCTGTTTCCCCCTCCGGAAGCCCGATGAAATAGCTTCAGAGGACAAAGCCCTTCCTTATGAAAGCTCCCCAAAAGGGAGTTCCACTTATCCTGTCATCTGAACAGGTTATTTCTCCCACCTGTGTAAGGTTTATTTTAGTAGACCACATTTCCTCCTTTTTAGAAAGATCTATATTTTTCTGACATTTATGTAGACAAGTTTCTGCAATTTTAAGCACAATTTCTCCCTATTTCCAGGGAACTCATCAGACTGTGTCATTAATGATATGCTACGCAGATACCTGTGTATTTGTTTATAGATTTGACCCATCCTCCTATTCCTTCTACTGGGTTCATTTATTATATATCTTCTTTGAACACTCTAATGTTAGGACACAGATATTAATAATACAGTCTAAACTCAATGAGCTCATGACCTATAGAAGTAGGCATTCTTGAAAGGCATAGACCCTATCTTATTCATACAAAAGGACAGACATACTGGAAGATTATCATGTTAAATGATGGTTAATATTTCTCTCAAAGTTGCATTGGTATTCTTTGATAGTTAAATATTAAGAAGTCTAACAGAATATCATTTATTATATACAGTTATATGTATGTCTAGTCACTCAACCTTTATAAATATGTTACATGCATATATTTTGTTGTAAGCATTTTATAATATAACATCTGCTCAAATAAAATTTGTCTACACTTCAGAAGTGTTTCTTTTGTAGCCTTCCATTCTTTACCCCAAAGTTAATTATCTTTATTTTTGTAGCCTTCCAGTCTTTACCCCAAAGTCAATCATCTAATTGAACTTTATTCAGTATTATTATCTATGCAATCATCATGTCTATGAGAGATACTCATCTATAGATTATTTAATAAAAGTACATGGCTTATTATCTACTCTGCCACTATGGATCTGTTATAAAGTCAGTTACCCTGAGGAAAGTGTAAACCAGATCAGTAAATATTTGTTGGATTGAACCTTGAAATGTTCTATGCAGAATTAATAGATATACAAGAGAAGTTCAAAGTGCATTTGATACATATGTATCAAACATAGATACATATGTTAAGTAGACACAGAATAAATAAAAATAATCCATTTTTAATAAACAAATTTCTCAAAGTTAAGGTGAAAAAAGATTAACTTTGAGATTAGAATAAAATTGGTAGCATACAGTATACGATATTCTAAGCACAATAAGAATGAAACAGTGTAAGATTTAAAGACAAAGCTTCAGCAAAGCAAACAAAACAGAAAAAAGATCCTAATTTAAGTATTTAGTTCTCCAAATACAAAACTTTGGAGACTTTTTAGTTTAAAATTAATTGAACTTTACTGAATATGAATAATTTTATTTGCACTTTTGCCTTAAGTTCCTTTGTACTCTCTTCTAAACATCTATATATATTATGAATTACATATTTTCAATATTTTTTCATTTCCAAATGAAATATTTGTATCCAAATATTTGAATTTTGACTTATAATAAAAGTTAAATTTTACTTTATCTCTTGAAGCAAATGTAATTTTTTTTATTTCTTTAGAGACAGGAAAGTATTAGAATTACTGCTTGATGGTAATAAAAAGCTAAAGAGCTATAACTACTGATTCTAATTTTTGTCTAGTCTAATCATGATTTCTATGTATATCATTATGTCCTCTGAAAATAGTGATACTTTTACTTCTTCTTTCCAAATTTGGATATCTTTTATCTCTTTCTCTTATCTGATTTCCCTAACAAAGACTTCTAATACTATGTTGGCTAATAGTGGTGAAAGTGAATGTTATTGTCTTATACCAGATCTTAAAAGCAAAAGTTTTCAGTGTCTTGCCACTGAGCATAATATTGACTGTGGGTTTGTCATTTAAGACTTTTTTTATTTTATATGCATTCCTTCTATACCCATTATTTTGAGGGTTTTTATAATAAGTAGACATTGACTCTTATCAGATGTTTTCTCTGCATCTATTTATAGGAGATAAGACTTTTATTTCTTCTTTTGCTGATGTGGTAAAGTTCCATGATTGATTTTCAGGTGTTCAAATCCTTGCATCATAGAATAGATTCCATTTGGCCATGATATTTGATTCTTTAATACATTGTTGAATTCAGTTTGCTATTTTTTTTTTAGGATTGTTTTATGTGTGCATCAGACATCATAGATAATGGTATATAATTTTATTTTCTTTCCTTCCATCTTTTTTCTTTGTTTCTTTGACATTGACCTCAGTGATATACATTTCCTTGTTTTTATTTTTAATTTCAAATCCATTAAACTTGTATTTTGGAAATGTTGTATGAATATGCATATATGTTGACGATAATTGCTTTCTTCTAAAAATGTAGTCTATACTATATGTACATAGTTGTATTGCTCTAAAGACACAAAACTTATAAAATATATCTATATTTTATATACAAATATATATAGTGTGTATATATACCATATATATGTGTATATGTATATATGTGTGTGTGTATATATATACATATATATACCATAGCCATACATTTAAGAATTGTGTGTATTAGCTGGAAACTAGTTTCATTTTCTCATCTTCTCTTGTGAGTTAGTATGAACTATAATCATTATTATAGTTGAAAACAATATGCAGATGAAATTATATACCTAAATTTAACCTTCACATATTCTTCAAAAGTTTATCTGAAAAATTAAAAGTATGTAATTTTTTGGGGGGTGAATAATAGTAGATAATAATCCTTGTGTGCTCTCTTTCTGAGGTCATATGCCTCAAGGTATTAACTCATATTATTTTTGACACAGTGAGTTATAGTCAGTCTGTTCTTATTTTAGTGAATAAACTGATAGATAACATGCTCAGGATTAATAGATTAAAATATGATAGAGAAAAGATTGGAATCATGTAGTGTGACTTTTTAAATTCCATGATAATTGTGTATTGTTTTAAAGACAGCACTTCTAAAATGCCTGAAGTAGGTCAAAGATTAAGCAATTACAAATGTTGATCTAAATTTTTAGTGCATGCAAATGTAACTTCTAAGATTCACCCATTTTTAAATAAAAAAGTAATTAATCTGCATTTAAAGAATACTGAAAGAATATGTTCTTGCATACATTCTTTACCTTACCCCAAGCACTTTTATTGAGTTGTCAGTCCAGTCATAAGAATCTATCCCATTTAGAGGGAGAAGATTTCTTTGCATGCGTTGAATGGAAAGTAGGAAATATAGCTGAAACCATGGAGAATAATAAGACTTGTGATGTTTTTATGACAAAACTGACCTAAGAGGTTAACATCTGATATTTATTAAAACGCCTTCAGTTAAATACCTTATTAATGAAAATGTGTCCAACAGTTATAAGATCTGGATGATGAAAGTGATACTCTCTCACATGTTACAATATCATAGTGATTAGCGCAACAAGTATATTTAAAATGCTTTATTACTTAGAGGCTTATTCTTAAATTATTCTTGCTATTAGAAAGAATATTTGATTCCTAGAGTAATATGAATTGTTAATATCTGTTGACATGAATCTAATGCTATGTGTTTATGTCATCGTCCTGTTGAACAAAGGGTTAATTTCTTCAGTTATGACTGGGGGATCTGAACTTTATTGCTGATAGGATTGTTATGAAAGGTCCTTAGAGGTCTATAATATCCTTTTAAGCTACATATAAGAAGCTTTTACTGTCATTTTTAGAGCATGCTTTCTGTATGCAGGGACATTAATGTTGATCATGATTGCTCCTGCCAGCATAGGTTGTTGAAGACATATAATTGCTATTAAATTATAATTGCCTGTGTTTTAGGACCGAAGCCACCAGAGTTGTAAGATGCCCTTGTAATTATAAATATAAATGTGTTAAAATGAGGAATTATCTTTGGATTGTCTATCATTTCTGTTTTCAGATTTTTATGCATATGTGATGATACATTATATAATTATATCACACTAACATCTAAAAAATATGAGGTACATACTTGTCTTGTCTTGTCTTTTATGTGCTTTTTCATTTTTCTTTATAGATTCCTGCTATCATGTGATTATTAAAATCTAAATAAATTCAGCAGGTAAATAAATCTAATTTCCTTGGAGTTCACATACTGTGCTATTTATTTTGTTTTTCTATAATTAAAGGTTGAAAAAGATGTAGGACAACAGTGTGTCAGGTTTTTTTAGCTAGAAATCACTTAAAATATTTTCTATCAGTGAAAATACTTTCCATTGAATCTATTATTGTTTTCTTTATTCTTTCCAAAAGAAAGCCAGGGCTGTTATCTTTTACATGTGCTATTGCTTCTTGTATTGCTCTGATATGAATGGAAATCCACATTGATATTTGAATTTTTATTTTTGATGGTTTATTTTTTATAGAGTTGTCACCTGTCCTCAGTACCATATTGAATCAGGGCCTGGTATATGTCCCCAAATAGCATTTCTGTACTAAAACCACAATTCTTACTTCATATTTCTGTGTTCCCAATAGTCTGTCTGTCTAGGTTATGAAGAAAATCAATCTAATTCTGAATGTGTACTAAATTTTTCTCCCTCACCTGGGAAGTGCTAATGGCATGCTCGCCTTTTAAATTGACAGCAACTAATTTAAATTGTTGAATATAAACATTGTATAATTTCAGTAACTGACCATGTTAGAGCTTCAAAGTCTTCCACCATATGGCAGAGAAGAGTTCTATGTGGACAATAGAAAAGTAAAACAAAGAGACAGAATCAAACCAGTAACAAACTCTAGATGTCTGGCTGTAGAATTAAGGGAGTCAGAGGAGGATAAATGTGTTGAGAGCAGTATGTGTAGGGGGCAAAGGACTATGGTGGTGGTATACAGGTGCCTGGGTGATGGGGTGGTGGCATATACCTGAGGAGGTTTGATTTTGCATCTTTTAATCATACACAGTGTTGTAAACCTATGTTACCTCAATAAGAAATAAAAAAAGAATCCAGAATCTTAGTTGTATATATCAAAGCACTATATTTTTTTTCTTTCTTGTCTTCTATCTTAAAGAACATATATTTTATATGGTCTTTATATATCCCTAACATTGTATAGCCCTAATATATCCATGTTAATCTGGCTTCAAATGGCAATGAGGTTGTCCCAGATAGCTACACATATCTCTTTCCTCATTTAAAGTTCCTTCCATGGACCTTTCCCATAACTAGTTCCCTAGAAATTCAGACCAGTTTCTCCCCAGGCTTATGAAGTTCCAGAATTTTCTTAGAACTAGTTGTTCTGGAAAAATTAAGGTGGCTTACAGAAGATGTCTTAGCTTGCACAAATGCTCTGATGTATTCTAGCAGTGTCTGACTGGTGAGCTTCTCTCTCCCTATGCACTTACAAAGGTCAAGTCCTAAACTGCTAATCTCTTTTACCTTCTTGTCTTGCCCCCAACTCTTTGGAAGATTTGCTTTTACCCCTGCCCACATACACAATTGTAATAATCTATCCTACCAGAAAGGAAACATCGCCTACCCCTCCTCCAAACAAATCTAGTTTCATATTGTTCTTTAGAAATAAACTTTGACACTATTTAAGCACAAATCTAACTCCAGTTGATAGGAGATGTGAGCATTCTCCATATGTAAAGGGAACAATAGGGATGGTCATTAGAAAACAGAAAAGTATCATTAAGTATGGAGAAGCTCCAATACAATTATAGGATTAAAGAAACCCAGATTATAAGAGAATTAAATGATCACCTGATCATATCCCTGTCTCTCCATTTTACAATTTCACCTCAAGTGTGTTTAGACTTCAAGGAGAGTGACATGCTAGCAGCCAGGCTTATAAAACAAAATTTTCATTAACATCAGTGCCAGTTTTGTGTTAAACCATCACTTTGCTGTTATCCAGGGGCTGGAAAGTTAGAACCTCTGAAAATTATGTATTTGGCAGCTTAGCAAGATTGTCAAGCTCATCAATTGTCAGAGCAAGAAATGGGTAATGACAAGGAAGAAAGTTCAAGGTGATGTCTTTGCTAAGCTCTGGAATGCTAATAACTGGAAATAGACATAAATATAGTGTCCTCTCTATAAACATAAATTATTTTATTGCTTTAATTACTATTGTCAACAGTTTCTATGTCCTGAGTAGGGTTCCTCTGCTGGTTTTTATGTGCCAATTATTTTCTGTTTATAAGTCAAACATCAGTTAGGAAATCAACCCTCTGGTGATCACCTTTTAATTAAAGCAGATGCTAAACTCAACATTCCCTTTTCCATTATTAAAATGACTTGCTTGCTATACAGGGATAGCATGGAATAAATTAATTTTTCTCAAGGAGATAAAAGATGCAAGGAAAAGGAAGTAATCTCCCCCAACCTCATATGACATTTGCTTCTTTTCAGGTGGTCTGATTAAAAGAGATATCAAAGTGAAAAAAGGTCACACAGGAGGCCAGCATGTGGTGTCACACTGGGTTTAGACAGTATTACTTTCAGTAGGGTTATGTGTTGAGATCATATCTCTATACACCATTTGTTTTGATATTACACAAATATTGCCTTGGGGAAGTATTTACCAAGTCTGTTAGAGACTAGAAATTAGACAATGAAAGGTTAAAGGAAAGAGAATGGTATCCATTCAGATATTTAATGTCTTAGACCTTAAAGTAATGATAAAAACAGAGTTGATGAAGCAATCAGTTAAACAAGGAAATAGAACTCCACATCTAAGAATCACAAAGTAGGGAAAACATTATTTCATTTTGACACTTTAAAAGTTTAAATGTTTTATTATATTAATTTTAAATATATTCTGTACAAGTAAATGGAAAAATCAATTTTGATCATTATTCCAATTATTAGAAACATTTGTCTCTTCACTTGAGAAATCTATTAGGAATTTGAAAGTACAAAAAAAGCAGTGGATTTAAAATGCTGCTCTGTGGCAAAAATTTCACCAGTCCACTAAACAGCCAGCCAAATACAAAAAATGTGGTGTGATACTCACATAGAGTTCTCTAGTCATTTTTAAGAGATCATCCTTTATTCTTTGATAATATGTCCCATTAACCATTTTTACAATAATTCTTCCTTCTAAAAACTATACTTTCTGTTTTAGAAAATACATATTTTAAATATTTCTTGGTCATTGTGTAACCTTTTATGTCATGCCTTACATTGTCACAATATGCTTTTAAAGATTCACTTTTATTTATGAATATAAGAACTGGGGTGATAGGCCAGAGTTGGTGGGGGTGAGAGGACTCACCAAAGACAGAGTGGGGAGCAGAACAGGCAGCTCTACTGAAATATACTACTGAGAAGAGCAGTGGGTGAGGCAGGAGTGGTCTGTTGTGTCATGTGGGTAGCTCCCTAGCTGGCGATCGAACTCATGCCACAGTGGCTGGTGCTAGCTTGATATCCCTGAGACTTTAACCCCTGTACCACCAGGGAGGCCCCTACATTTTTTAAAAAATTTTGTTAATTTAAAAAATACATGATCTGGGCCCTCCCTGGTGGCGCAGTGGGTTAAGCAACACAATATGGAGCAAACGGTAGCCGCTTCAGCACGAGTTCGATCCCTGCTGCCGGCCTGGGAGGGGACCCACATGGCATAGCAGACCTCTCCTGCCTCGCCTGCTGCTCCCCTCAGCAGTGTACTTCAGTCGATCTGCCTGTTCTGCTCCCCAATCTGTCTGGTGAATCCTCTCACCTACCTGGACTCTTGCCTGTACCCCAGCTCTTGTGTGCATAAATAAATAAATCTTTAAAAAAATTTATATGATCTACTTCTATAAGCTTACCTCTACATTGTTAATTTGCTGAGAACATGACGAAAAAGAGATATAAATCAAAAAAAAAAAGGAAGGTAGCTTGTCTGTGAATTAACATCATTACTTTCAAGGAAATTTCCTTATATCATTGATGAGTAAAATAATTCCTTATTTATATTTATTTACAATGATAGTACTAGAGATATTTTTGTTTTGTTATTTCAGTTAAAGTCCATTTCCAAAACTGTATCAATAACATCACTTGAACGCTTACTGTGCAGAGATGGTTATGCCACTCCATAATTGATATACCATGCTATGGATAATCTAGATCTCTGAAATGCATCATGGAGTAGATGAACATCTCATCACACACAATCCCAAGGCTAAATACATCATATCAAATAATGTCACTTTGAGTATAATGAAGAACTTAGAGACTGTCTTAAAATAATTCATCTCAATAAATGATTAGAAATACCAAATTAGCATGTTTTCACCAGATATCATAATAGATAACTGAATTATCTAGCTACACAGGTGATGTGTGTGTTTGCATGAGAGAGGGAGAGAGAAGGAGAGAGAGAAAGTGTGAGAAAGGAGTAGCTGTCAGGTACTAAATCTTGTGTTGGTCTTTTATTGTATACGAAAAATTAAAAAATACATTACTGTTGTGATTTTATACTTGTTAATACTGAGGCTCAAAGTAAAGTAATCTCCCCACAGTAACACAACTTCTATATGGTGAAGCCTAGATTCTCACACATGAATTCCAGATAACTTTTCTGAGTCTCTCTCTATTGTGGTATAATATGGGATTCAGTATTTTTTTTTAACTCTGGTTTGCTACCTATGTAAATTATTATCTTTTAAATGTTTAAGTCTGTCTAGCTTTTACAGAATATTGTCAGTCATCCAACAGAGACATAATTACAGCTCTTTAATTCTGGAAATAATACAGGGATCAATTTCTATGGACTTTAGTTTCAGTGTTATTGACATAGTCATAACCTTCTTCCTCTGCTAACCCAACCAACACAAGTGACCAGGGTATGTTGCGGAATACAAGCTTAGAACACTGAAGATTTCTAAAGGCCAAGCGAATCAGAAGTCACTACTCATGAGGAGTCCTTTATCCTGTTATCCTACATTGTGTGGGACAGTAAGACCGCAAGACTAGTCACAATAGTGCTAGAGAGAAAGATGAGCACTTCTATAACTCACCCATTGAGTAACTGGATAGTTTAGGTGTTCTGATAGGGGTCAGTTAACTAAAAAAGCAAAATGTTTGTATCAATCCAGCCTTCATTTTTCTCCTCATCCTATCTCATTGAACTGCCACAAAGGTTTGAAGTTATATCTATTCTTTTTCTTGATTCCTGGAGGGCATAGTGGAATCAAGATACCTAGGCACCCATGTCTTGAAGTGATATTTTATTAGTTAGTATTAACAATCACATCTTCATAGTAACTCCTCCTCGTGATTCACATTAGCTTTGCCTTGTTTATATTCAGTTTACTTAAGAGCATAATTTATTCAAAAGTAATTGCTTATAATATTTTTCTATGGTATACTTCAATCTGATGACAATCAAATGTATACATTTAAAAAAAATTCCATTTAGCTACATATTTTAGCTTTGAATTCTATGTTTGAACAGTACATTATAATAATTCAGTAATAATTGGCAATATTACGGTGGGTAAAGTTAAAAAAACTATAATTTATAATAACTCCTGTGGTAAATAATTTTCAATTACTGATAATCAAGTCCTCAGATTGAAAATATTTAAACAGTACTTGGAAATTATTTATGGCATATTTTTGACAAAGTTTCTGAGAAAAAATTAAAAATGAGTAAATAAGAATCTACAAACTTATAAAACAAATAGTAACATTTTCCAATTGCTATTAGATGCATCACTTTAGAATAAATATAAGATTGTTTCTCATTAGTAGAAATTCACTGAATGATTGTAATTGAGCAATTTGCTGTAAACTTTTTTTAAACTTAGAAGTACTACCAAAATTCTAACAACATGCAAAAATAAATTTAGGTCTTATAATTTCTGTGCTTAATGTGAAAATGGTACCAAAATGAGCCTTTGTGTTTACTTTTTAAACTTCCATACAGTATGTTTAAAATGTGAATTAGGTACTTGGGGTCCCAGCTTAGAAATTTTTTAGTCCCTCAAATCAAAAAACGTATCCTTTTATAGATTACAGAAGATAAAAACTTTTTATCATTTTAAGTGGAAAAATAGTTGTGATGAAAAATTACCTTGACAGAATTGCTTGAAATAAAATATCTTTGTAAGATTGAAAAGCTATTATGAGACATAAAACTGTCAAAAGTAAGTGAATAGTAGCAGTGTTCATTGTTTACCTGACATCGTATTTATCTTGGGAGAATTTGAAAGGGAAATCCTATTTTAAAAATATTGTCCTTAACAGGAATAAACATTGATTATTTTATATTCAACAGGAAGATGTGTTGCATATTCAGATACTCTAGCGACAGCTTTGCATATCTCTTACCAATTTTGCTATTTGAGTAAGCACACAGTTTTACTCCTGTGTGCTGTTATTTATTCTGAAAATTATTGACAGACTTTCTGGATTAAAAAAGATTGACAGAAATAAATGTTCCTTACACTTTCCTTTGTTTTCAATCAAAACAATTTTGAGTCACTGAGTACAACTGAATTGGAAGATCAGACCTTTACAATTTTGATTCTTTTTTGTCTTTCTTTTATTTTTATGGTACTCTGTTATTACACATTTGGAGAATCTAGAATACCCAATTAGTTTGTCTTGATTCATATAAAAGTTCTTACAGCTGGAATTTGCTAATAACCTGCGATGTTTAAAACATTTCTTTAAAGTTGCTACTTACACATACAGATCCATTTGGTTATACTTTTTTCAACAAGATTAATTCTTAGATGGTGTATACTTCCATGAGGTGGCATAGGTTTCTATTTCTTATTTTTTTTCTTTTGAACAACTTATTTCTGCTTTAGGAAGTTTTTACTAATTTTCTGAACCTTTATTATTCCTAGATCAAGACTGCCTTCTCTGTAAAGCACAGTGTTTTGTTGGTGTATACAAGTGGGGTAGGAGATAATAGGGAGAGGGAATGAGGCATGTTTACTTTTTTTTGATTAAAAATTTTATCAGTCAAGAATCAGTTTTTCCCTCCATTTCTTTTCTTCACAACTTAAGTTTCCTGTTTGCAATTTTGAGTCCCCAATAATATGTGCAGACTCTGATCTTTCCGTGCATCAGTACCCTGTTCTCCCAGAGACATTTTTTTTTTTTCTTGTAGCATTTTCACAGAGTGATTTTTTCTGCTACAGATTTTGGGATAATTTTCGCTGCTACTTCATTCATTCCCTCTTCTTTTCTTCCCTGAAGTGTGTTTTGATTTTGCATAGTTCATCACAAATCTTTTGGCAGGAAATTAAAAGATTGCTTCCTGAAATTTAATGGTAGATACACACAGATGCAATTGTTGGAAAGTTGGGGATATTCTGTCTTCTAGTTAAACTGAGAGATTTCTATTTTTTTGAGATATTTTGCTTCTAATAATAATTCTGTACTATTTTTTGGAAGGCATTGGGGAGATGTGAACATGAGTAGTCCCATGGCCCAGATTTGTTTGATTTAACAATGGTGTTTCCTATAGTTATTACAGATCCTTATAGTAACTGACAGAAACATGAAATTCAAATGTAGATTATAATCTGCTGGTAAATTTTATTTTATTTATTTTTGCTGTCTGTATTTCTTTTTTTTAACTTTTTTATTTATATATATTTGATATCAATTGTAATCCCCATTTTATTCCCCATCACCATATCACCAGTGCACCATTACCTCAGTCCCCCGTGCTCCCGTCTGCCCTCCACACTCCCCCTTTTCCCTCCCCACCAAGTGTCCCCAATTTGTCCTTGTCTTTTCATTTTTGGCTTTTGTTGTGGCTTTATTATTATTGTTGTTGTTGTTCTTATTCCTTTCCTTGATCCTTATTTGGTTCCCTTATATTCCTCCTAAGGGAGGAACCATCTGCTATTTTTGTTTTGCCTTCTGACTTACTTCACTGAGCATAATCCCTTTCAGTTCCATCCATGTTCCTATGAATGTGTCTAGTTTTTTATTTTTGATTGCTGAATAGTATTCCATTGTGTATATACACCATAGCTTCCTGATCCACTCATCTGTTTTTGGGCATTTAGGTTGTTTCTAGGTCTTACCTATTGTAAAGAGTGCTACTATAAACATAGGGGTGCAGGTATTCTTTTGAAT
>JAGFMF010011445.1:2463866-2646173 GCA_019455555.1 Galemys pyrenaicus | reverse complement strand
TGTTTTTGTTTAGTCTGGTTAGTTCTTTGTGGATCTGTGTGATAAGTCCCTTGTCAGTAATGTTGTGTGCAGAGATTTTCTCCCAGTTGGTGGGTTGTCTCTTTGTTTTGGTTAGCATGTCCTTTGTTGTACAGAGCTTTTAATTTTGATGTAGTCCCACCTGTTTATCCTCTCCTTCACTATCTTTGCTTTAGGTGTTGTATCTCTAAAGATGTCATTGATGTGTTTGTCTTGTAGGGTTTTTCCTACTTTTTCTTCAATATATTTTATGGTTTCAGGTCTTATATCTAATTCCTTACTCCATTTTGAGTTGATTTTTGTGCATGGTGAAAGGCAGTTTGCCCAGCACCACTTATTGAACAAGCTCTCTTCATTCCATTGCATGTTCTTTGCTCCTTTGTCGAAGATTAGTTGTTCATAAGCCTGTGGGTTTGTTTCTGGACTTTCTATTCTATTCCATTGGTCTATGTGTCTGTTTTTGTTCCAGTACCATGCAGTTTTTATGATTGTGGCTTTGTAGTAAAGTTTGAAGTCTGGAAGTGTGATCTCTCCATTTTCCTTTTTTTTTTTCCAGTTAGGAGAGCTTTGTCTATTTGAGGTTTTTTGTGTCTCCATATGAATTTCATCAGTTTTTTTCTATTTCTTTGAAGAATGACATTGAAATTATTATTGGAATAGCATTGAATCTGTAGATTGCTTTTGGTAGGATGGCCATTTTGATGATGTTAATTCTTCCAATCCATGAGCAGGGATATTTTTCCATTTCTTTGTAGCTTTTATTTCTTTTAGCAATGTTTTGTAATTTTCTTTGTAAAGATCCTTCATCTCTTTTTGTTAGATTTATTCCCAAATATTTAATTTTTTGGTTTCAATTATAAAGGGGATTTTTTTTTTATTTCTTCTCCTTCAGCTTACCTGAAATGAGTTTATGACTTAATTTGATACCTTGTTTATGTACTTACATCCTTATTTTTATTTTACACAAACATTAACTTTCCCCAAATGTCCCTATGGTGTCTTTAGTTGGCTGGTTTTGAAACAGGATATAATGTGGACTTACACACTGCTTTGGTTTCATGACTTTCATTCTAGTTATTATGAGATAATTCTTTTTCCAGTTTTTGAAGTTTCCTACACAAATGAATACAGACCCTATCAAAACTGCTCTCAATATATGATATTATAATATGACTTTTATGGAAGTGATGAATTACATTGATTGACTTTCAGATGTTGAAGCTTTTTTACTTCATCTATTCATGTGGTGAATGATGCTTGTTAATTGTTAATATTAAAGAACACTTTTAATAATATAATAAATCAAACTTGGCAAGATACTTATTTTTATGCATTGCTGGATTTACTTGCGTAATATTTTTCTGATTGTTTGCATCAATAATAATAAGTAAAATTTGGTACAAATTTCTTCTCATATTGATCTTTAAGTTTTTCATATTAATGTTTTATTAATGTCACAGAAAGTGTTGAAGAGATTGTCTGTTTCAAATATTTGTAAGAGTGTAGTTGTATTGACAGAATTTATCAGTATTGTAATTTTGTGCTGCTTAGTTTTATATTTGCAATATAATTCATGCATTTTCTTTTCTTGACCAAATATCATGTTACTTTGCTTTAAATATTTTTTCCTTCCACACTTTCAAATTACTACAATAAGATTTGTAGTTTCTTTTTAATTTTAATTTTAATCTATTTTGGATCTATAATTACATCCTATAAAAGTCACTGTTACTGAGTGTTTGTACACCCATTTTATTCTTGATACATTATTTGTTGTAACTTTCTCATATTTTAATGTAATTTCAAAGAACTTTTATCTTTGTTGATCTTTATATAGGCAATATTTGCTACTTGCTTATTCCTTTGCAACTATTTTGGTTCTTTCTCTGCATTCCTATATTGAATATTAAATAATTAATTTCCATATATTCTCCTATTTTCCATTATAAGCATTATAAACTTGTTCCATTATAAGCATCTCCATTATACTGTATGCCACATATTTTGTTTCTAAGAAATGTTTAAATTATTCAGTTCAAAATATTTTAAATAGTTTCTGTAAGGACTCATGATATGTATTTAAGTGTTTAATTATACATTATATAGGAATTTTATTTTTTATAAGCAAACTTTGATGGCTCTCAGAGTATGGTTGTAAGAAATTTCTTAAATTTTTTAGATTTATTCTGTGGGCTAGAGTGTGATCAGTTTTTATTAATGTTAAACATGATTTTTGGATGAGAAGTATCTCTTTAGTTTTGTGTAGAGGACTCTACTTAGCTTATATGTCTCAAAAGAAAAGTTATTGTATATATTTAAATACCTTGCAGAATGCAACTATTTATTGAGTGTTTTAAAACTCCTAGATAGAGATCTCATAATTTCACTGTTATGGTAAATTTGCCAATCCATCCCCCTTACCTGCCTTTCCCACCTGTGATATAAAGCCTGTTTTCACTTTCTAGATAGTGTATTTTCACTTGATCCATACACATTTAGAAATAATTTTAGTAAAATTCTTATACATTGTATTTTTCTCTTATCATACTCTCCATACTGAAGTTTTTTTTCTAATAATGTAGTTAAAAGTATTTATAGATCTATATTTGACTTATGATTTTTTTATCCCTTAATTGGTATATTTTGTTTCTTAAGACATATGTCTCACAAATAGCATATCTAATATTTAAAATCAATTGAATCATTCTGTCTTCCAAGTGATGTGTTTTCTACATTGACATTTAAATTACTAACATAATTCTATCATCTTTTAATTTTACTAGTTTTCTGTTATTTTTTTTTCCCTTCATCTCTCATTTTTTATTGGTTGGCCATCTTTTGTTATTATTGATGGTTTTCATTGTTTTACTATCTAATGGAGTAAAAGGCATATTATCTATTTTTGTTTCTTTGGTGGTTATATTTTAATTTCTGTATTTATCTGAATACTCAGAGAATTTTCACCTATTTTATTGAGTTGATTGTTTTTAAATTCAAATCAGAAGCGGAATATAACTGGAGACTTTTTATTTTAATTATATATATATTTTACATTATTTTTCATGCCATGAAGTTCCCATAATCAATACACCTGAGCACCATCACCGTACTCCCCAGTGCTTTCCCACCCATTTTGTTCTTATCCCTTCTCCTCCCCTCAGAATGTCTCAAATTTATACTTGTCTGTTGATTTTGGGTTGTTTTATTGTAATTGATTGTTTTCCCTTAGCCCATTGTTTGTTTCCTCTACATTCCTCCTATAAGTGACTG
Source organism: Galemys pyrenaicus (assembly GCA_019455555.1). Classification (NCBI taxonomy): domain Eukaryota; kingdom Metazoa; phylum Chordata; class Mammalia; order Eulipotyphla; family Talpidae; genus Galemys; species Galemys pyrenaicus. The sequence continues at coordinate 2,642,885 of JAGFMF010011445.1, read as the reverse complement.
GTATTTTTATTTTCTTTCTGTCTTATTTTTTCTAATAATGTACTTAAAAGTATTTATAAATATATATGACTTTTTCCTTTTCTTTCTGTCTTATTTCACTCAGCATAATCCATTCTATCTCCATCCATGTTGCTGCAAATTTCATGAGTTTATCTTTTAGATTGCTGCATAATATTACATGGTGTATACCGCATCTTTTTGATCCAGTCATCTATTTTGGGGCATTTAGGTTGTTTCGATAGCTTGCCTATTGTGAAAAGTGCACAATAAACATAGGGGTGCAAGTGTCCTTTTCAATTAGTGTTTTTGTGACCTTTGGATAAATTCCTAGGAGTGGGGTTGCTGGATCATATGGGGGCTCCATTTTCAGTAGCTTGAGGAACCACCACACTGCTTTCCATAGTAGTTGGACTAGTTTGCATTCCCACCAGCGGTGTAGGAGAGTTCCTTTTTCTCCACATCCTCGCCAGCACTTGTGTTGCTAGTTTTTCTGATATGTGTCATTCTCACTGGTGTGAGGTGGTATCTCATAGTGGTTTTGGTTTGCATTTCTCTGATGACAAGAGAAGTTGAGCATTTTTTCATATGCCTGTTGGCCACTGGCTTTTCCTCTCTGGAGAAATGTCTTTTTAGCTCTTCTGCCCATTTTTTGACTGGATTGTTCACTTTGTTTTTGTTTAGCCAGGTCAGCTGTTTGTAGATCTTTGTGATAAGTCCATTGTCAGTAGTGTTGTATGCTAAGATTTTCTCCCAATCAGTGTTGCTTTGTTTAGGTTAATGTGTCTTTTGCTGTGCAAAAGTTTTTAAGTTTGATGTAGTCCCAGCTGTTTATCTTTTCCTTCACTGTCTTTACCTTGGGTGCTGTGTCTTTAAGATGTGGCTGAGGCATGTGTCATGTAGAGTTTTCCCTACTTTTACTTCAAATAGTTTATGGTTTCAGGTCTTATGTCTAATTCCTTACTCCATTTTGAGTTGGTTTTTGTGTATGGTGAAAAGACAAACGGCATTCTAGTTTCATTCCTTTGCATGTAGCATCCAGTTTGCCCAGCACCATGTATTGAACAAGCTCTCTTCTTTCCATTGCATATTCTTTGCTTCTCTGGCAAAGATCAGTTGTTCATAAGCCTGGGTTTATTTCTGGGCTTTCTATTCAATTCCATTGGTCTGTGTGTCTGTTTTTGTTCCAGTGTCATGCGGTTTTTATTATTATGGCTTTGTAATAGAGATTGAAGTATGGAAGTGTGATACCACCATTTTCCTCTTTTGAAGTGAGGTGAGTTTGGCCCTCAAGTTTTTTGTGTATTCATATGAATTTCATCAATATTTCAATAACTGGAAACTTTTAAGGATTATGTTTTACTCCAAAAGAATAGGATCACTCAGATTTACATAAGCAAAATTATGTAACCCTCAACAAAGTTTTTCTTTATTTAAAAGAAAAACAAAATCAACAGCTATAAAATAGTCTTCCCTTATTAACATAAGTTGCCTAAATAAATTCTAATTTTAGACCTTTTACTCTCAACAGTTATTTTCACAATTTAATATTATAGCTTTTTAGTAAACTTTTTTTCTGCTTAAAAAATCCTTTAAGTTTTTCTTTAGGATATTGTGGAGAGAAACTGCTAAAGTCAATATGCCAGATATCGTTCTTATTAATACAAGATTAGATATTACTTTGTACATATATATATCAGTCAACTTATGTCTATTAAACCTCATTATTATTTTTGGTAACATATTCATCTCATCCATAGATGTTTCTCCAACAAATTATTTCCCAGTGTTTTCCCATTAAGCTTTCCCAGTGTTTGCATAGCTGTAAATATATAACACTATTTCATCATTTTTTCTTGAAATTTTGGAAGGGGCACTATATGTTGAGAATTACTTTCTGTACTTTAATTCATTATCTTATCAAACATTTCCTCATATATCTTCTATTTTTGTCGCTAGCCTCTTTAATGTTTAACCTCATTTTACAATATTTTTTCTCTCTGGGAACTTTCTTCAAATGTATATCCCAGTTTGCTAATTTATTTTTTCTGTCTCATCTGCTTTGTAATTCACCTACTCATTGAGATTTTTATTTCAAGAGTCATAATGCATCATCGCTGGAATTTATATTTTTTCTCAAAATTCCTGATTTGTTGTTTGTTCATTTTCATGGCTTCATTTTTTGTTTATTTAAACTTTCCATACATAGCTCATCTACATATTATGCCTCATTCTAAATCACTGTTTATCTGAAATTAATGTTTATTGTTCCACAAAATTATTTTTGGTATTTTGTATTCTTTGTAGTTAACAATTTTTCTCTAGTTGGTATTTGATGTTCTTTATCTGTCAATTATCTAAAGGTTCTTCCCCCTTTTCTGGTAGTGTTGGTAGAATTCTTTCTTACAATTGATTTGTGTTTGTTTCATCCAGGAGCCAAAGGAAACCACAGACACAGATTACTTTAGTGTGTTGAAGCTTCTTGACCTTAATCTGAAAGTCTTATATTTACTTTCACATACAAATAAAAATTCCTAACATATATTCCTAGTAGTTCTGGTTCCTGAAATTTACCCTCATAGTAACTCTTCTTGGTGTTTCGTTTTTTATAATAATCACTGTTCACAGCTCTAATTTCTCTTCATGAATATGGAGGTTTGTTTGTTTTTATAACATTGTCAGTTTTCTTAACATCAATTAAGCCCAATAATGCAACACACACATAAATAGACACATACATACACCTACAGTTAAAGAAGCCATCAGAGTTTATCATTTTCCATAAAGTAAAAGTTCCATTTGATAAAAAGTCATATTGACATTTATGATATTTATTTTGGAGTGATTTCTCTGAACTAAATAACCTAATAAGGTATAAGTATACATTGGGAAGAAATATACATGATTTTTTTTTTCTGTAGAGTATACTCTAATGATTTCATAATGAAAGTTAGCATGAAAACAAACATAAATACATGGATTAGTTAGAATTTTAATATTACTTAAAGATTATGTGTAGAATGCTCAAAATGATATTGATATGATATTTCAGTCATTGTTATTTTTAAATTAAATTTTATTGATCTACCATTTGTTTGAAAAGCAATGCAATTTTAGGAATACAACTCATACCTCCACCGCTGTGCATGCTTCACTCACACATCCCCAAAGCCATTATTCTGTCACATTAACTCTCTTACACCTTTTCACTTTACCCCCTCTTTCCCACGAACACAAGTCATTTCTTTCACAGAATTTAAGTGTTTTGCATATGTGTTTTCTTTGGTCAATTAATTTCCACAAATGAACGAAAATATCTGATAATTGCCTTTCATTTTCTACAAGTCACTATTCTTCATAGACTTCTATAACATTGAGAACTTGAACTTAGCTTCAAATTATCATCCAATATTTATATTTTTTAATATTGCTAATGTAATTCCATATATTCATCTTTTCCTGGGTAAATGAGACTTTATTACCTGTTTACACTACAGACTAAAACCAATACTAATAAATATTCAAGATTGAATAAATGCACACATTTTATTATATATATATATCCTTTATACTTGTAGAAGTTTCTTCAATCTTCAGGTATTAGTATCATGCAGATTCAGGTTATTTGTGTAAACAACTTACCTAGACTTCTAGTCTTTCATCATCATTTCTTTTGTAGCTTCTGTTTTTTCACCAATGAGATTTGCTGAATAATAACACCCTGTGGAATTTATGTAAGGACTAAATTAGGGAGATAGATGATATGTAGGTAGGTAAGTAGGTAGGTAGGTAGGTAGGTACGTAGATAGATAGACAGAGAGTTCAAAATATATTCTGAATTCCATTCTCTCTTTGAACTAGTCAAGTATAATAGTTTGGGTTATGAACCCAAGGATTAAAGTGATTAGGAATTCTATTGCTGCTGCTTACTGGGACTGAGATAATCAGGCAAGTTATTTAACTTCTCTGTTATTAGTTACCTCCTATGTAAAACAGAACAGTAATAGTGAGTTTTCACTGGGTTGTCTTGAGTTTTAAATGGGTTAATATTTAATAAACTACTTGAAACAGTAATAGGCACAAAATATTTTAATATGATAATATCATTAAGCAATTCACCTGTATAACTAATTTATTATTATATGTGTTGTTCTTAGTTAAAATCTGTCAATGTTTTATTTTATTAAAAAATAAAGTTTGATGTAGATAGTAGAAATGCTGGTACTTATTAGGATTTGTTAAAATTATTCTTAAAAAAATTTTTGGGGGTCCTCCATGGTGGCGCAGCAGGTTGAACGCTGCACTGTGACTTATCTGCTGCACAGCAGCATGAGTTCGATACCTGTCCAGGGTTGTGACCCACATGGCACAGCAGACCACTCCTGCCTCTCCCGCTGCTCCCCTCAGCAGTGTGTTTGAATCAACCTTCCTGTTCTGCTCCCGCTCTGTCTCTGGTGACTCCTCTCACCTCCCACAACACTGGCCTGTACCCCAGCTCTTGTATGCATATATAAATACATCTTTAAAATACATATGCATATATTTGGCATAATATGAATCATATAAATATCTGTTTTATTTATATATTGATAATGATTAATACTCTTCTTGCTTTATTCTGTTACCCTTAATGATAGCAGTTCCTCCCCCATAGTGACCACATATATGCAATTCATTTTTCAAAGTAGACACAGGCTGTAAAGGTTAGTTTACACTCTCAAATGTATCCCTGACAAGTCCTGATATTTTAATGTACTGTGGCAATTTTTAGTCTTTCCATCAAATTTCATAAAATCTTCCTAATTGAAATCTCCCTAATTATAGTCTCATGGTCTCTTTTTGATTTTGATGTTTCAAGCAAGCTTATTTGTGGCAACCATGAGTCTCCTCTCAGTCTGTCTCATTTTACTTATTGTTTCTAGTTCATCCTTATTAAGGACACTTTTACTAGTTTATTATATTTATTTTCAGTTCAACACAATTTTTTCTAGCTTCTTGTCAAATACTATTTTCATTTTCTGTCAGATGACTGTCTTTTAGTTCTCTTCATCTAATCGAGTGATAATGAAAGTTCATATTATATTTAGAAAGAGAAGTGAGAATGAAATAACACTATTGCAGTTGAAAACATACTTGATATTTACATTGTCTATATTGACTTAAATATATATGCATGATGTTCAAAGCAACTATCAAATTTCTTAACATTTTCAATGGACAAATTGAAATTACAAAAATGATAGAGAAGAATATTGAAGTTACTGAAATTGGCCAAATTTCTATAAATTTTAAATTTTTTTTACTATTCCATACAAAAGTAAAACCTTAATTTATAGATTTCTAAATAATTACTGAAAATATTTTCAGGTACTCCAATAAATGTGATGTTTTAGATTTAGCAAATCTCCTCTTTCACTATTACAAAGTCATATGTTAGGATTGCCATCTATATTTTCAGTTTGTTTATAATGGTGCCTAAAATGCAGTGTTTATTCCTTCAAATAACACACATAGTTTTTAAAAGTTGTATTTAATGTACCACTTAGATATTTTACTTTTTGAAATGTCAGTTTCTGAGAGGTAGAAACAACTCCAGCCCATCTTAGCAACAGTGGAAGTCAAAATTTTGTTGTCATTATTCAAAATGGAGAAATAGAAATACTAACCTGTCACTTTACTATTACTTTGCATTATAGAACCTAATAAAAAGCACTTGTGAATCACAATGTCAAACAAAGCTCAAGTTTAGCATTTTAGGGTAAAATATTGCTTCCCAATATGACTCCTTATAAAAACTACTGAGGTGAGAGATACAGGAAAAAGTGAAGGCAGCTTATAGGAATATTTATTGACATCAGTGTCCCGAGTTCATAAAGTTATACCGACCTAACAAGAAAAGAAAATTAGCTGAACTAATTAAGAGTTTAAAAACAATAATAAAAATAAATAGGTACAAATACCTTTATAGTGTTAATAAATGCCAGGAGCAAGTTTACGGTTTAAATTATTAGTACTGAATTTCTCTTTATGCTGACTGAACAAATCTATTAAGAGAAAAGAAGATAAGAGTTAGTTTATAATTTCATGGAGAAAAAAAAGGCCAATCAAAAACTTAATTGGATCCATTTAGAAGAGGAAAGATAAACAATATACTAAAAAGACTGTGGTAATTAAGAAGGCATTTAAGGATTAATACAATATACTCTAATATTGTATGTCTCAGGGCAAGCAAATCAGACTTAATTTAGACTTTTAAGACTGCAAAATTCTTTGGAAAATTGTTTTTCTTCTGGATAGGATATGTGAAGTCTTACTGAAGACCACTCAGGAATATATTGTCAAGTACAGGTAGTTGTTCAATAGTGTTTATAAGGAAAAACATGACACTGGAATTCATTTCCATTTGTCAGTTGTTCTTATAATCAATTCTTATTTAATAGTTTCTTCTGCTTTCCATGACTAAAACTAGAGGGTTTACTAATTTCTGAAGACACATGAAGATCACTGTATTAGCTTCGACAAATCAACTATAGATTGGGTTTGAACTCCTTTAAAAAAGAAGGCAGCTTTATATTTTCATAAGAATTTGGTTTTATTCCAGTTTGTTCTACTAATCTTTGTTGGTCAGAATATTTGTGTTTTGTTGCTAAGTGAGTGTTTTGCAAAATGGGACCCCAAGACTACTTGCAGCAAAGACATTGTGGGAGTCTTGATAAAGTTCATATTGCTATTTCCCCTAACTGCAGACCTCAAATATTTCCGGTTAGCATGCAAGAAATGAACATTTTGTTAAGCACCACAAATGATTCTGAGACATGGTAATATTTGACAACCAGTTTCCTAGGCCATTACCAGGATTTACCAGCTATCCCATATTGAAAGTCTTGTTGTTTCTTAGCAATTTGATCTTCACCACCAGTACTTAAATCTCTGAAAAATCACTGGACTATTAAATGAATTCACTTTTAAGGAAAGAAGCAGCTTATAAGGAGCAAGAGTAACACTACTACACATATTTAAAATAATATTCCTTACTTATCTTTTACTGCTGTACAGTGTGTAAGAGCATGAATGTGAAATGCCCCATGGTATTCATGGAAACATATTAAGGAGGGAGAGTTTTTTTGGTCCTTGTCACAATACTAAAAATTCAGCAGTTTAAGATACTGTTAAGCACTATAAAAAATAAAGCAAGTAACAGGACATTAACAATGAGCCAGGTTTATCAAAATGAAAAATTAAGAAGGTTTAGAAAATAATGGAATTTGAACAGGGTAGAAAAATATTGAGTTTTGATGGAAATGGATATGATATTCCTGAAAGAGAAAGCAGTGTAAAGGGATGTAGAGCAGGTGGACTGAGATTTAATACCATGAAGAATCAGTTGGCCAGAAGGACATGGAGAAAAAGGAGTAAAAGAGCTATAAAGTCATAAAGGAATCAGATTAGAAACTGTCTTAAAGGCCAGGCTAAGGAATTTGTGTCCCATTGTGATTGCCATTTGTGTGTTTTCATGAAATGTATTTAAAGAGTAAGGATGGGGTTCTTTTGCCTTTTAATAGCAATAAAAAATGTTTATCAGTGATTCAAAGGACCCCTCCCCAGCTTTCTGCAGCTGGATAATTGACCTGCAATGATGTTTCCTTAAAAAGGGAGGGGGGAATTAAAGAAACAAGGGAGTGGAAGATCACTGTGACATTGGTCTTATCATACCTAAATCATTCTGATAGTAGCTCACCCATTTATTTTTTGAAATTGGTGATATATGGTATTCATTGAACTGTGAACAAACTAAAGGCAGAGATACTGGGCTAATGCTGCAGCAAAGTAGAAATAAAATAAAGAGCTCAGCTAGAGCAGAACCACCCCAAAGAGACTTACGGATTGAATTAACATAATTTGCCAACTGACTAAGAACAATCTTGATTTGTTAGGAGGAGGGGGGAGATAGTAGAAATAGTTTATTATTTTAATTATTATCATTTTATATAATTGAACTGTGTGTCACTTTAAAACTTTAACTTTTAAAAAGACGAAATAAAAGCCATATAAATGGGTTCATAATTTATATGCTTTTTTGAAATGTCTTTTATCGTTCAGAAAAATCATAGACACATTCCCAATTCAACAAATATGTATATATATTACCCTTTGAATGGCTAGGTGATATGCCATTTCATAAATCTATGTTTAGACAATCCATTGCCAAAGACCTTTTGCATCTTGATTTACTTTTTTTAATTAAGGTAACATTACTTTACCACACTATATATGATAGAGGTTTTTATTTTAGTTATGAATATAGTTTCAGTGATATAAATATCTAGATGTAAAACTTTTCAGTTAAATGTATAAACATCTTATATGTGGATATGTGGAGAATTCCATCCATAGAACTTACACCAACTAGTTGATATTTATTTTATTTTTCCCACACCACCTTATTTCGAAGATTTATATTTATTTATGCATATAGGAAATGAGTGCAGGTCAGAGGTGCAGGGGGAGTGGTAAGAGGATTCCCAGAGACAGAGTGAGGAGCATAACAAACAGGTTAATCTACTGAAATGCACTGCTTGGGGGAGCAGCTGGAGAGAAAGGTGAAGTCTTTTGCTCCATGTGCATTAGCTCCTTGCCTGGAGGGTCTAACTCTTCAGCTCCTTGAGTGGTTATAGCTTGATAGTGCTGAGACTTAACTCCTGAGCCACCAGGGAGGCCTAGCAACATTATTTTTGTATAAACAACTTAAACTTACTTAAAATGAAAATATGACTATTCAGCAATCAAAAATGATAAACTAGAATCATTTATAGAAACATGGATGGAGCTAGAAGGAATTATACTCAGTGAAACAAGTCAGAAGGCAAGAGAAAAATATTGATGGCTTCACTTTTAGGAGGAATGCAAAGGAAAATTAATACAAGAAAAAAATAATGAGAGACCTCTAGGAAATTTCAGCCAAAAACAAACAATCAAACAAACCAAAAACACAACAAGAACAAAAGGTAAAAGTCAAACCAAAGGGACCATTGAGGGGATGGTAGGGAAGAGACTAGGATGGGGACAGGAAGAGCACATGGAATGAGGAGATGGTGCACAAGTGAAATGGTGGTGGGAACTCCCTGGGAACTGCCAATAATGTCAAATATAATTAAAAATTTCATTTAAAAAAATGAAAAGATGAGTGACTTGGTGCCTTATGCTTCCTCATAATACTCTTTTTGGAATTTACATTCATTCTTTGATGATTAAAACAAGTAAAAAATATTTGAAATATATCACTTCAATCAAAATACCATTCAAATTTTGGCAATAAGTTTCCTAGAATTATGGTAGGCAAAGTTCCTAGTTAACTTCAAGTATGGCAAAAAATGTATTTAATTAAAAAATTAACTATTTGTAGCCTCTCTGATCATGCAAGGTGTTAAGTCTCAGCACTATGAAGCTCTCCACAGTCACTGCAGCACGAGTTGGATCCATGCCCCTGCCAGGGAGCTGACCCACATGGCACAGCAGACCTCTCCTGTATCACTGCTGCTCCCCTCACAGTGTATTTTTCAGTCAGCCCGTTCTATTCCCCACTTTTTCTCTGGTGATTTATCTTACACACACACACCCTCCACCCCACACCTTTGGCCTCTACCCCAGTCTTGCATGCATAAATAAATCTTTTTAAAAAATGAACTATTTGCAACTGTCACTATTGATATTTTCAGTATGATCTAGGGGAAGGATCGAAATCTCAAATGATACTGTTTTGCAAGTCTTGTCAAGTATGAGATGTGGAGACTTATTTGAAAAAGAGTGGGCCTTTATATCCCTGAGACAGGTTTTATTCCTTCCCATCCAGTATCTGATAGACTCTGGGTATGATATTTTATTCATAGTAGTATCTTCAGCTGAATAATGTGGAGGATCTCATATGTCAGAAAACTAAAAAATAGAAATTGGTAAAATTATGATCAATGTTAATTTCCCTTCTTCCAGGTTCTAACTTAGTCAACAATTATATATATATTTATACTAAATTTTAAAATATATTTTGTTTGTCTCCAAGAATGTTCTACTTTCAGGAGATCTTTTTGAGCAACTTTATGTAGTTATGTACAGCTCAAAAGAAAATTGATAGAAATATGAATGTATACTGCATATCTTTGCCTTATTTGTAAAACCATCAATAATTTATGATTTTAAAATAAACCATTAAAAGGTTTTTATCCATTTTATCCATAAAATTAGCTCCTCATCTCTTTGAGAAAGTTTGCTATTTTCTATAGTTCTAACTGTCTGAATATGTTTTGCAAACTTTCTCCCTCCCTTTCTCTCCCCCTGCACTCCTCCTTCCCTCCTTTCTCAACACACTCACAGTGACATTTTTAATAATTTTATTAATATAAACAAATGTGCACACACAAATATAAACATGGCCCTGTTTCATAACTGGCTCATAAGAATTGGACTATGAAGCCTGGAAATCATATATAAAAGTAATTAATTGAAATAAATTCAATATTAAAATAAAATTTTCTATACTAAAGACTGCTGTGGAAATTTAGTGTGCTTACACAGCTCTAGTATACTCTAACTTCAGGAAACTAAAGGTTACTAGTTCAGGAAAGCTTTCTGGGATAGAATATTTCTCATTAATATACAACAAAGGTAGAAAGTACTTGTTCAGTGATTTTTAATCAGTTTATGACATGGACTGCAAGGCACCTTCAAAAGGAGATTCTGCTTGACTAATAATACATTAGCAGTAATCCAGTGATCTGTCCATGCATTAAGGATACAATTTATTTTTCTACTGATCAGTTCTTTTCCTAGTAAAACGAATTGTCTAACTTTTGATGGAACTGTCTAACAAAAGAGCTTTGTGGCTGAAATTGACAGACCTTATAGGGTTCAGTTTAGTTTGAATGGTAAATTAAAAACCCTTGTATTAGGATTAAAATGGAAAAAGAGCAGATCTAATTGCATGTCCAAGCAGATATGTCAAATCTGGTTTCTTATGAGCATTTAATTCTAGCATAGTTTATAAGTATAGTTAATCTATGAAAAGAGATGTGATTCTTAAAGGCAGAAGAAATATTAGAAGTATTTTGCCTCACTCTATTCTTAGAAAAAGAGTCATATTTGATTCAGTAACTAGTATTCAGCAATAGTTATTAACCCATAGACATTGTCATTATCAGTAATAATTGATCACTATATTAATGAGCACCATCACCGTACTCCCCAGTGCTTTCCCACCCATTTTGTTCTTATCCCTTCTCCTCCCCTCAGAATGTCTCAAATTTATACTTGTCTGTTGATTTTGGGTTGTTTTATTGTAATTGATTGTTTTCCCTTAGCCCATTGTTTGTTTCCTCTACATTCCTCCTATAAGTGACTGGTATTTTTATTTTCTTTCTGTCTTATTTTTTCTAATAATGTACTTAAAAGTATTTATAAATATATATGACTTTTTCCTTTTCTTTCTGTCTTATTTCACTCAGCATAATCCATTCTATCTCCATCCATGTTGCTGCAAATTTCATGAGTTTATCTTTTAGATTGCTGCATAATATTACATGGTGTATACCGCATCTTTTTGATCCAGTCATCTATTTTGGGGCATTTAGGTTGTTTCGATAGCTTGCCTATTGTGAAAAGTGCACAATAAACATAGGGGTGCAAGTGTCCTTTTCAATTAGTGTTTTTGTGACCTTTGGATAAATTCCTAGGAGTGGGGTTGCTGGATCATATGGGGGCTCCATTTTCAGTAGCTTGAGGAACCACCACACTGCTTTCCATAGTAGTTGGACTAGTTTGCATTCCCACCAGCGGTGTAGGAGAGTTCCTTTTTCTCCACATCCTCGCCAGCACTTGTGTTGCTAGTTTTTCTGATATGTGTCATTCTCACTGGTGTGAGGTGGTATCTCATAGTGGTTTTGGTTTGCATTTCTCTGATGACAAGAGAAGTTGAGCATTTTTTCATATGCCTGTTGGCCACTGGCTTTTCCTCTCTGGAGAAATGTCTTTTTAGCTCTTCTGCCCATTTTTTGACTGGATTGTTCACTTTGTTTTTGTTTAGCCAGGTCAGCTGTTTGTAGATCTTTGTGATAAGTCCATTGTCAGTAGTGTTGTATGCTAAGATTTTCTCCCAATCAGTGTTGCTTTGTTTAGGTTAATGTGTCTTTTGCTGTGCAAAAGTTTTTAAGTTTGATGTAGTCCCAGCTGTTTATCTTTTCCTTCACTGTCTTTACCTTGGGTGCTGTGTCTTTAAGATGTGGCTGAGGCATGTGTCATGTAGAGTTTTCCCTACTTTTACTTCAAATAGTTTATGGTTTCAGGTCTTATGTCTAATTCCTTACTCCATTTTGAGTTGGTTTTTGTGTATGGTGAAAAGACAAACGGCATTCTAGTTTCATTCCTTTGCATGTAGCATCCAGTTTGCCCAGCACCATGTATTGAACAAGCTCTCTTCTTTCCATTGCATATTCTTTGCTCCTCTGGCAAAGATCAGTTGTTCATAAGCCTAGGTTTATTTCTGGGCTTTCTATTCAATTCCATTGGTCTGTGTGTCTGTTTTTGTTCCAGTGTCATGAGGTTTTTATTATTGTTGCTCTGCAGAATAATTTATGCATATAAGAGTTGTGATACAAGCCAGGGGCCTGGAGGGGGGCAGTGAAAAGATCCAGAAGAGACAGAGTAGGGAGCAGAACAGCCAGAGCAACAGAAATACACTCCTGAGGGGAGCAGCAGATGAGCCATAGTGTTTTGCTATGCCATGTGGTTCCCCTCCCTGGCCAGGGTTCAAACCCTCACTGCAGTGCCTGTAGAAGCCCCACAATGCAGAGCGCTACATCTTGTGCCCCAGGGAGGCCAAAGAAATACAGGTTGGATAGCCACATTATTAACATAGGAAAAACTGATACAGGATTTGTTAAGGTTGAAAATATAATTTTGTTTGGGTTTATATATGAGTGGCCTATTAAAAGAACTATTAATTAGAGGATAATTGTTTCTAATTCAGGACTGAATTTAACTCTTAAAAATGTCTTATTGAATGTCACTATTTTTTTTTTTTTTTGCTGACACTGGAATCTATACCTTTACTGTGTTACTACAAAAATAAGTTTATTGATTCAAATAAATATTGCACATATAGAAATGTGTAATCATTGAATTTTATTTCTATATATTTTTTCTGTTCAAATTTAAACAACATAAAACTTCTTATAATATTGCTGAATATTCAGATATATAGTATAGTAATGATATTAACCATTCAACTATTTAATTTGAATTCTGAACTTTTGGTTCTCATAAAATTATAATTTGTTAATAATAGTGTCATTATGTAAGCATGCATTTACCACTTTCTGGTTTTTATTATCAAACTAAATGTATGTGTGTGTGTATGTGTGGATTGTCAAATTGTATAGGAGTTACAGTATATTTATGTACAAAATCATAATAAATTCATAAAATTTAAGATAAATCTGATTGATCTCTTGGTTAAAGAGACTGATAGACTGATTGATCCTTATTAAAACTTCAGTGGAAAATAGTCACAACTAAATTTCTGGGTTACCAAGCACTCTACCTTAGAGTGAGGGATAAAATATGTGCACAGTAAACTAAGAAACAAGGAAAACTAAAAGAGCATCATAAGAAAGACACTGATTTATAAGTGGTTTTAATGACTTGGCCCTATTCCATCTGTGGATGAATTATGTAATGCTAAAATAGATATGTATAATCTAACTATTTTAGGACATTTTACTTTGTCACATAAGAATCTTAATTCGTAGGGAGTATATTCTCTCTCCCCAAAAAATGACAATTGAGAATTCAGCTTATCATGATAATATTACTCAGATAATTTAAGAGAATGGAAAATACTATTGCTATATCAGCCTAAAATAATAAAACCACAGCAAAAGTTAGCTCTCATCTCCTTATTTATGGTTTTCTCCATACATTATTGCATATTGATGGCACCGAATGTTTTTTCTTCGATAGGATGGTATTGCTCTAGTAATGTGCAAATAAATTGATCATGATTACATTCCTTTGTGATGTAACTGCTGTTTTACAATTTAACTACCTAAGATATATATTTGAACCGTTTTCTTTTTCTGCTTGTGTGGAGTTTAATGTCACTTTCATAATAATTAGATAATAAGTTTGTTATGATATATAGGTATAGAAGGTTCTATAATATATGTAAACACTGATATCTTGCTTTCCCAGCTTCTCAAGATATTTTATATCTATGCAAATATTAAGAATGCTGTAGTTCTTTACTAAGGAATATGAGTGCATTCTTGTAATTTTTACATGAACCACAATCTTTGAATACTTCCATAAAATTTTACATTGGTTAGGTCTCCCTAGTGGACTAAGTGCTAAGTCTCAGCACTATCATTGCCATGCCCTGAGTTCGATCCCCTGCCAGGTAACTAATCTACATGGTACAGCTGAGCCCCCTTGTCTTTCCTGCTGCTCCCATTAGCAGTGTTCAGGAGATCTGCCATTTTGTTCCCCACTCTGCCTCTGGTGAATCCTTTCACCCCCAACACCTTGACTTACACCCCCGTTCTTCTATACAAAATAAAGTAAAATAAAATAAAATCTGGACATTGGCGTAAACAATATCAAGAAGTATAGATATAAAACATACATTGTTGTTCCATGTAGGTGTAAGTTTATTGCTAATTAGTGTTAAAAACATGGATAAAATCCATTAAACTTGAGAATTCAAATAGAATCACCATTGTATCAGAGAAAAGCTGTTCTCAGTATAACTGCATTTTTATTTTTAAAGATTTATTTATTTATGCATACAAGAGCTGGGGTACAGGCCAGAGACATGGGAGGTGAGAGGATTTACCAGAGACTGAGTGGGAAGTAGAAAAGTCAGATCTACTGAAATACACTGCTGAGGGGAGCAGCAGGTGAGGTAGGAGAGGTTTGCTGCACCACGTGGGTACCCTCCCTGGCAGGTGGCAGGGATCGAACTTGTGCTGCGGTGACTGTGGTTTGCTTCATAGTGCATTGCTTAACCCACTGTGCCACCCGGTGACTGTGGTTTGCTTCATAGTGCATTGCTTAACCCACTGTGCCACCAGGGAGGCCCACAACTGCTTTTTTATACTCAAGCTAGTCTCCTAATTTCCAGAGTCTCCCTCATTTCTCTAACTCCTCTTTTTTTTTTTTCTTTCCGTGCTTCTGTGTTTCCTTCCCTCCTTTGTTCTTCTTCTCTCCTCTTAGATTATTAAAATGTAAATTATATTCTATTACTCTTTCAAGTCTTATTGTATGCCTGACACCTTATGTAAGAAAATAAAGGAGTAGTGACAGACAAATTAGACATGCTTTGCTAGTTTTAGTGGAACTTCCCATGTTGGAAAGACAAATGTGAGCAAATAAACACATTTATTTGCATGATAGATAGGTGGACTGAGTCATAAGTATTCTACTTTGTGTAATGATAAGATAGTTTAATGTAATTGTTAAATACCATGATTTGTCCATAAAAAATAAGCTCGCTTCATATTGAAGCATTAAAATATGCAATTTGAATTTTTTTTAAAAAATAGATAAGGTTGAATACAGAATGTTTTAAAACATGCACTTATATCATTTGAGTATTTTTTAAATTCTTAGTTTTACTTACTGCATGTTTTTATATATTGGTTTATACTTTTTGTAAAATGGTGATTGATTTTAAAAGTTGTGTGATATGTGGAAGTGAGAATGGGGCAGTTTCAAGATCCTTTAGAAAATATCTGAATTTAGCATATTTAATTTAGGCCCCCACATATAGGGAAGTTGCTTAAGACATTAGTATTTGGTATTTTCAAAGTAGGTAACTATCTTTTTTTTTAAACAAATAACAAACTTCCCACAATTCTGGAGACTGAATTCTGAGTTCACAGTGCCCATGTGCTTGGTGAAGACTATCTTCTGGCTGACAGACTTCTCCTCCTGTCCTCCCATGGTGGAAGGGATTGGAGAGCTCCGTTGTTAGGCTTGCGTTCCATCCAAGAGGGCAGAGACCTCACCTCCTAATCACATCACTTTGGCTGCCAGGTTTTCAACATATAAATAGTAGAGGGAGACACAACTGTCAGACCATGACAGCATTGATCATTCTTGATCATAACTAAAAACCCATCATGGGGAGTTTGAAGACAAACAGAATGTTCTACAGATGAAGCACTTAGTGGGACTTACTCCTCACTGTAGTTCACGTGCCTGGATCAATGGATTTCAGGCTGAATTGCCACTCCTATAGCTTTCAGTATTGTGACTTCTTCCCTTTAGAGATCTCAGATTAGTTCCTAGTGATTCCTTCTGCACAACTAAAAAATTTGCAAGCATAATGGAAAAGATTAATTTGAGAAACTTTTTTAACTCCCAAGCCCTGGAAAATGTGAAATCCTGTGTAGGTTTTCTGGTAAAAATTCGAGGGAATGAAACCAAACCACTATCTAATACCATACACAAAAATTAATTCAAGGTGGATTAAAGACTTGGATGTGAGGCCTGAAACTACACATTACTGTGAGGTGAAAATCCTCACAAATGCCATTTTATGGTATCTACACATATAGCAAAATTTAGCACTAGCAAAATCTCTAGTAGAGAAATTATTTGATAACAATTTAGATATTTTCTTATTTACAGTCTGTAACTCTACAGGCGCCTTATTTGCAATAAAGTTTCCCAGCAATGAAAATGCATCCTATTTAGAATCACTGAAAAATATTCTCCTGTTTTACTCCTCCTTTCCTAAGAGAACTTCTAGGCCTTTATTCTTACTTTTACCCTTGAGTATAACAACATAACATTAATTGTTCTGCATAACTGAGAATTAATATCTGATTATATTAACACCTTGTTGGGTGTATGATGTGAAAAATCTTCTCCCTTTCAGTAGGTTATCTTTTCATTTTGATGCAAGTTTCTGTGCTGAATCTTTTTTATTTTGATGTAGTTCCATTTGTTTTTTATTTTGTTTTACTTACTAGTAGAGATAATCCCTAGCCACATCTCTGATGTTCATATCAAGGAGCACATAACCTATGTTTTCTTCTGTGTAATTTGTGGTTTCAGGTTTTACATCCAAGTCTTTAGTTCAACTTCATTATTTTTTTGTGTATGTTATTAAATGGTGGTCTAGTTTCATTCCTGAATAAGGCTGTACAGTTGTCCCAGCACCATTTATTGAAGAAACTTCCCTTTCTTATTGGCTTTTGTAGCTCATCTGTTGTAAATTACTTGTCTCTATATGTGTGGTATTATTTTTATGTTTTTAATTCTGCACCATTGATCTGTGTATATGAAGATTTTTGAGGTATAAAAATATCATCTCACAATTCAAGCAGAAGGTAGAAGTCCACTTATGTTAACATAAAAATGAGATTCTTTTAAAATTTGGGGGTGTGATGATCAGATTCTTTCATTGCTTTGGATAACATAGCTTGGTTGAATAGTTTGTCTCTTTTAAATAATTCTGACAGCAATGTGGTATGTAAAGTGATAGTAGCACTTACATGTTTCAGACTTGTGATCTTACAAAAGTATTGCTAGAATACTTCTGCAATAAAAATGTTTGGCAATGTTCAAAATAAAATTTAGCATAAAAGTCAAAAATGTTCCACTTGCTCAGATTAAATATACAAGGACAGGCAGTTCCCTTCCTTTCTTTAGGTCAGGGAGAAATGTCTCACATATTAAATTTCACTGCCCAATTATGCACTTTATGGAGGATTTGTGGATTTACCTTACTTTAAAGCATCCTATATCAACAACTATCAAAGGGAGGGTGATGACTCATAGGTTTGTTGCAGTGTGGTATGCCTTATGGTCCAAGGTCAGTGTATTTTTCTACAATATTCCATTTTGTATAGTTAGAGGAAAAATTTTTTGTCAAAAGCCAAAATAAAGTGACATATGAATTAAATACTGAGGGTCATGAAACTAGTAAATTAGTTTTATGGTGAGAAATTTTACTTCATTTTATTATTTTTCATTTACATGATATACAGATTTTTTTTCCCCATTCAGTCACATTATTTTCTGAGCATTCTACTTAAGCTTTTGACTGATTGTTTGGGTTCAACATTGTTAACTATTCAACATATTGACAAACATAGTTTCCATTTACTGAGAGTACACTAAGCACAAAACTTGGTGCTAAACTTTTGGCATACATTTCTTATTTAGTGTGCCCCCCCCAGCAATAGTTTTATTTATTTATATATAGTTATTATTTATTTATATATATATATGATATCAATTGTAATCCCCATGCATTCCCCATCACCATATCACCAGTGCACCATCACCTCAGTCCCCCGTGCTCCCGTCTGCCCTCTACCCTCCCCCTCCTCCCTCCCCACCAAGCGTCCCCAATTTGTCCTTGTATTTTCATTTTTGGTTTTTGTTGTGTCTTTATTATTATTATTATTATTATTGTTGTTGTTCTTATTCCTTTCCTTGATCCTTATTTGGTTCCCTTATATTCCTCCTAGGGGAGGAACCATCTGCTATTTTTGTTTTGCCTTCTGACTTACTTCACTGAGCATAATTCCTTTCAGTTCCATGGATGGAACTGGAAGTTTTATTCTTTTTTTAAAAAAATAAGGTGACAGCAAAATAGAGGAGTAATACCCCACATGTTATATATGCAATACATACCCACAAGTGTCATATAGTTGGAATAATACAATAAGTACAGTAAGTAGTTTTTTAGCATTGACTTCTTTCACTTAGTAATATGTATTTACAATTCCTCCAGATCTTTTCATGGTGTAATTGTGCACTTATTTTAAGTGCTGATTATTGTGTGAATTTACCATAGTTTATCCATTTACCTAATGACATTTGGGGCATTTACCCATTGTATGGGTAAATATCAGAGTGCAGTTGCTAGATTGTATGGTAATACATTCTTGATATTGTGAAATATCTTCTAAATCTTTACCAAAGTGGCCAGAACAGTTTGCATTCCTAGCGAAAATGAATGAAAATTCTTGTTTTTCTATACCCCTGCTAATACAGGGTTTTATCTGTATCTTGCATTTTCATTATCCTAATAGGTTTTTAGAAATATCTTATAATTTAGTTTTATCCCTTAATGGTATATGTTATTCAATATTTTTTAATATGCCTGTTTTCAGTGTGTGTGTGTCTGTGTCCAGAACTTCTGCCTATTTTTTTAATTGGGTTGTTGAATTTATTAATATTCAGTTTTAAGACTTCTTTACATATTTTGCATAGTAGTCTTTCACCAGATATCTTTTTCAAATATTTTCTCCTGTCTGTGTTATGTCTCCTAATTCTCTTGATGATAGAATTTTTATAACAATGAGTGTTTTGATCCTCACTTAAAGATATGGGGGATTAGTCAGAGAGGTCAAGAATAAGTGGTCCCTGCTTCAGAGATGTCTAAGCAAACTTCAGATAACTAGAATATTCATTCAAACTTCAGCCTAAAAAATAATTAACTAATTCTGTAAAGGGGGAATTTTTAGATTATGTACATACCCCTTAATGTAAACTATATGAAATCATTTAAGGATTTTTTTATTAAATGTTGCTTATTGACATGACATAGGTTTACAGCATTGCATGTTATTCAGAGGCAAAGGATCACACCTCAGGTGCATTTACCACTTCAGATCTACCACAAAGGCACCCATTGTTCTCCACCATAGTCCATGTGCCACTTCCCCACTATTCCTGCCTCCACCCCTAAACTCCCTTGTAGCCTCAATTCCAATTATATTTCTAGAGTATTTTGTTGGTATGGTGTTGTCATATGTATAATATAGAGAAACAAAGGGGCGGGTGTTTAAAGATTTCTTGAACTGATCACTAGTAGCTATTATTATCTTGAGATTTACTCTGTTGATGCATTTAGAACATGTTAAATAAAGTCGTATGTTAACACTTCACAGACAAGTCTGGTATGTATACTATGTGTTTGTGTACCTAATTCTCATCAGTTTTAGAATCAGATCATGTTAGCCTTCTGAAGACTAGAAAATATATAAGCAAAATTTATGGATGAAATTAATAATCATTATTGATTATAGATTTTTGCAATATTTATTTGGAATGTTCATATACTTTTTATTTCTGTTTTCTAATAGTGTTTATAATGTATAATTCATTACCAGCTAAATATGGTTTTAGAAATTGCTTATGCTTAATTTGTTTGTGTGTGTGTATATATATATATAATTTATTTGCAAGGATGGATTTAGACATGTTTATAAATATAATTTACATATTGCTCATATTGAAATCCTTATTTATTTCATCAAACATTAACAATTTTAAAGTGTATTACTTGTTACTACTCCTTAAGAAATTATACTTGCCAAATTTTAGTATTTCTATAAATTCTCATTTTCATTGAAGATATTCAGATTAGGGGGCAATAAGGTTATTAAAAAGCTTTCATTGCTCTTTCCTGTCCACTTACATGATACTACAAAGAAGCATTATAATGCAGCCTGGAGTTGGATAAAATGTGTATTCCTTTGTAAGAATGAATCATCAGAACCCAGCCCATTATTTTCAGATGAAGACTTTGATCTAAGAAGTGGCCTTGTAAGATTTCAGTTTTGTAACACTAACCTTCCTTTCATCATGTTGTAAGTGAGGTCTATAATATCTTAGCTACATCAAAGCAAAAATTAAAAGTTCATATATAATAAAAATTACCAAAACACCATTTAAATAAGTCTTCTATTGAAAATAATAATAGATTTCAAGACTTTTGAAAATAAGCAAGAAGAGAATTCTAACTTGTCATTATCACTCCACATACCATGTGTCCTTAGTTAATAGTCCATCAAAACCAAATCTCTCTAGGGAAAAGAGCTCTGTAAGTGTACCAAATAGTAAAATGTCCAAAATATCAATTTCAACCCTCATCTTGGTTTCTATAAACAAACCATTTCAAAACTTTTAGTTTGATTGCTTCTTCCAGCCACTAATTTTATATGATGACATATGAGTGTTAACTTTTCTTATGCCATTCAGTGTTATTGCTAACTATAAAGACAAGTAAAACAGCCTATTTGAAGTTCCATTATAATAGAGGCTTGAAACCGTTCTTGGTTATTCTTGTTCAAGCCATAGGTGAGCCAAATTATTAAGAAAGAGCTTTCATTTAGTCCACCTATTCAAACAGGACTTGAGGCAGTTCATCCTATGGGCTCACAATTTATTTTACTTATGCTGCCTTACAGTGATTTTGAGTACATCATATCTTAGGTATACTAACTCCTCTAATTATTTCTTTAGACTCAGTTTCCTTATCCATGCAAAGGGAGTAACAATCCCATATACAGACCTTTGTGAATGTGAATTGCTTATATAATTTGACCTAAAACATTGCATATGTTTCATTCACACACACAAAATTGATATTTATAAGTATTGAAAATCAACAAATACATTTATATTATTTATGTATGCATATATATACTGCATTCACACAGAAACAGATGTGCATATATTACCCCTACTGTAATAGAAATATTATGCCATGTGTATATATACATATTTTATATACATATTAAAACTACATTTTAAATTATATTGCATATTGTATACTATATAAGTATATAACCTGTTCATTTATATTTTAGTTAATATATAATTTTCATTAGTTCATTTTAATTACTGTGAAAATAAATGTTATGGACATGTTACCTTTAGAAAATATACTAGATAAATTTATACAATTATATTTATTGGAACCTTACAGCAAAGATTTCCCAGCATTACTAAAATATTATAAAAAAGGCTAAAAATGTTTCAGAGTTTCTTAAGAGCTTTTATGTGTTCATTCAATTTATAAACATTGTTTATAAATAATGAGCCAGAATTTGTATGTATCTCTTCTAATTAAATTCACAGGTACAGGTAGCAGTTTGAAAATTACTCCCCATATTAGAAGTTAGTGCTTCAACCAACTTTACAACTTCTCACAATATATGAGTATATACTATTAATATTTTTAAATGCAATATGCTTCTGCATACATGATACCCAAGTATTATGCAAGTCTTCAATGTATTTTTTTATTTATATATATTTAACATCAATTTTGGTCCCCTTTTCCCACCACCATTTCACCAGTGCAGCATCACCTCAGTCCCATGTGCTCTTTCTGCCCTCATCCCATTGTATTTTAAAGAATCACTATTTATCCTTTTAGAGAAAATTCAAATTTTTATATGTCCACCAACCTGGAAACTTTCTAAGTCTCTTTCTTCCTCTTTTTTTTTTTTTTAAAGATTTATTAAGCATATAAGAGCAGGGTGCAGGCCAGAGTCATGGGAGTTGATAGGATTCACCAGAGACAGTGGGGAGCAGAACAGGCAGATCCACTGAAATATCCTGCTGAGGGGAGCAGTGGGCAAGGCAATGGAAGTCTGCTTCACCATGTGGGTCTCCTCCCTGGCTGGGGATCGAACTGGTTTACTGTGCCGCAGATGCTTCACAGTGCTGCACTCAACCCTCTGTGCCACCAGGGAGACCCTTCCTCTTGGATTTTATGGTGGTTTCATTACATAAACATTAGTGATTAAATTATTCATCACTGCTAGTTGAATTTCATCTTTAGCTCCTTCTCCCCCTGCCCCCTTTACAAATCAGGAAATGGGACTGAAAGTACCCTCATACTGGATATCCTGGCAACTGGTCTCCATCTTCAGGTGATTTCCAAAAGTTGCCTTTGTTAACACAGCAAAAGATATCTTTCCTACCCTCAGCTGAGGAAATTACAGGACTTTGAGAAGAGAGTGAGATAGGAACTGTGGATGAAGACCAAATGCATATGAGAAATCTATTATAGTAATGTTAATAACTATGTCTATATAGATATAGGCATCTTTGTATAGTCATCTGTGTGTGTGTGTATAAAATAATCCTCTAACTCATAGTTATGCATATCTCAAATGTTGTCCTGTTACTCACTGATTAGAAATGAGTTTATATTTTAGAAGGTTTTGGATAAGAGATAAAAAAACAAGTCCTATTGAATGTGTGATAACAGTAGATACTTTGTGAAGAGAAGCTACCCCAGAATGTACTGCTCAGGAAGAATAACAATAGAGGTCTGCTTAGCAGCATCTTTTATCTGATATTACTGTTACCTTGCTAATATTATCACTCAAAAATGCATCTTACTTTATTTTGCATTTTTTTTCTGGTTGACTATATTACACTCACTTTTAATTAAAATCTTTTTGACAGAAGTAGTGAACATTTACAATAAGAACAGTATTAGTTTTCTTGAAAGAAAAACAGTGTAACAATGTGTTTTCATGGAGTCAAATCAAGTTAGCAAATACTTTAACATGTAAGGGAGAAAAAAAATTTTCTACTCTTCTAAGTTCTTAGCTAAGATGCCTCTATAATAAAGGCAGATTGATAAGAGAACAATGAATAAAAGTTTAGTAACATGTACCTCCCACATACATTTGAGGTGTGTTGGAAAATAGAGCAACTCTGATAAGCCCCAAGTCACTACCATATAATCATCTCCAGCTAAAGAGAAGCAATATTTGGGTGTGAAGAGGGAACCAATTATGGGAAGTTAGTAGGAAAAGCACAGTGAGTGAGATTAAGTTTACTCAGATTGAAACCCATGTCCCTTTTCTTATTGACTGTCTAGAGATTTAGACTCACCCTCTTTTCTTGATACAGGAGAGAAACATTTTTATAAATGGAGATGTCTCTTTTAAAATTTATTTATTTATGCATGCAAAAGTTGGGGTACAGGGCAGAGATGCGAAAGGTGAGAGGATTCACCAGAGACAAGGAGGCTAATAGAACAGGCAGATCCACTGAAATGCACTGCTGAGGGGAGCAGCAGGTGAGTCAATAGAGGTCTGCTGTGCCATGTGTGTCCCCTCCCTGGCCAGGGATCAAACTTATGCTACTGTGTGGTGGATGCTTCACAGTGCAGTGTCAACCCTTTGCGCCACCAGGGAGGCCCTGGATATGTCTCTTATAAGTAGTTCTTACAAAAGTCTCCTCTCTCACCTGCAGTATTTTTAAAAAAATCAACTCAAGATGAGCCTTTGCCAAAATGACCTAGAAAAAAAAATTTAAAAAATAAATGATTTACCTCCTTAAACACTAACTTTTAGAACTTCTTTAGGACAATATGGTGACATGGAATTTTAGGTTAAAAATACTAGATTTAGGAGTTCGTTCTTTAGAAACATGACTATATTAAATCATACAGTGTTGAGCTATAAAGTAAAAACAGGCAAGATTTGAATTTCAGTACTCCCTACTTCACATTTGGTCTTCTCCTACCTGTATCACAATGTACTGCCATTTTTCTAATACATGTTACATTTACTTTACACAATTTGTTTACTTAAATATTAGAACCAAAGACAATAAAATGGAAAATATTTTATGAACAGTTTAAGCTTAAAGACTTAATTTTAAATCTAGGTTGTTACACTTGGACAGGATAATCAGAAAAATACATTTTGTAATTTTATATTAACTTGTGAAAGTAATATATTGCCCTGCAGTGATACAGGACTAATTAATACAGTTTTAATGACTATTTATAAGAATTTCAGATACAAGCAGGAATGAGAATATCCTGTTTAAAAGGACAAGTAAAAGTAACTTTTGCCTATTTTTAACTTGTGACCCCATATACCATTGGGTGTGATTCTATAGTTTATGCTCACTCTAGAACTTTTTGAAGATACCCAGCATTTCTAGAATTTTAGATCATCAGTCTAGAGTGCTGAAAAGTTAATTAGAAATAAGTAGAAGTAGAATAACCTAAGCATAGAAGCAGAAATTTTAGTGGTCTCAACAATGAACAATTGGTTGTCTGATCTGTTATTAAATCATCTAGCAAAGAGTCCCTAACAAGCAGGAAGTATTGTTGGTCCCAGGTTTTCCCCTCTCTCAGGTCCAGCCATGTCTTATCACTTAAAACCTCCCCTTGCTCTGCACAGGTTAATCAATTAACTAATACAACAGATTTAAGACTACAACAATACACAATCTCTGCTATCTCTATAAACATTTTTTATGTACAAAAATATTTACAATAATATCT
The DNA here is from genome assembly GCA_019455555.1 of Galemys pyrenaicus. Classification (NCBI taxonomy): domain Eukaryota; kingdom Metazoa; phylum Chordata; class Mammalia; order Eulipotyphla; family Talpidae; genus Galemys; species Galemys pyrenaicus. Next base: position 2,617,774 of record JAGFMF010011445.1, on the reverse strand, counting down.
TTGTAATATTTGAGCAAATGGAATACTTACATTTATTTAGAAAAACTCTTTGAGGGGGTCAGTATTTTGAAAGTCATACCATTGCAATACGTAAATCTTCCTGTTAAAATTAATGACTGGCAGAATAACACAATAGACAGTAGAATTTACACAATGGTAATAGTTGTAGAATATTGAAATGCACGAGTTTCACTGTTATGTCTTTCTCAGAAAGTGGTTAAAATTAAGGCAAAATTTGTTCTAAAATAAACCATCTATTTTAGGAAACTAGGATTTATGACATTTCTGAAATTCATGATTGAGTTTTGGGAAAAGTGACTAATTTTTACTGAAATGGTCTATTATCTATGAACAATCATTCATATAGCTTCTGATTTGGCAGTGATTCATGATATCATTATGATAGACAAAGGAAGTCGGCTTTTGAAGCTTTTTTTAATTTCAAAAAATTAGATTTTGTTGTTTTACTCTCCTCTCTGTTTTCTGTAACCTGCCTAAAAAAAGGATGAGATTAATTTTATAAGGGACGTCGCAGAGGAAAGATATACTGTTCCAAACATGGTTTCCAAACCATGGTTGCCTAGAGCACTGTATGTATTCCTCATGAAGAAAATGTTTTCTTAGGTTCAGCCTGCTCATTCTAGAATCCTCTCTATTATAACAGGTACAGATGAAAATGCTGCTTTCCTAACATTCCTAGAGTTACAAATCCAATTATGTTTAGTGATCAAGACTACGTATTTGTTTTTATTCTTTCTTTTAAGATTTATTTTAATTTATGCATATAAGAACTTGGTTGTATCCAGAGGGGTGTGTGTGGGGGGTGGCTAGGTGGGGTGAGAGGATTCATCAGAGACAGAGTGGGTAGCACTCAGGCAGATCTACTGAAATCTGTAGATTTGTGCCATGTGGGATAACTCCCTGGCCGGGAACCAAACTCATGCTGCAGTGACTGAAGATAGCTTGATAGTGCTGTGACCTTAATCCTGTGACACTGGGGAGGTGCCTGTTTTTTTCTAATGTTACTCTAAAAAGCCTAGAGCTTTCTATGTGAGTAGTTCTGAAAGGTCTGTGATTTTACATGTCATACTTTATCATCAAGATACCACTAGAATCCTCATTGCATGATTCTTCTGTATAAAAGTCTCCAGTCCTGTCACAATGGGGCTCTGCAAAAGATGTTCGAGACTATAGTTTGGAAATGCCTGTCTCAAAATTCTCTGAGGTATTATTTTAAATTTCGAATCCCTTACCTACATTCATAAGATACAAACTCAAATATATCTTGCAGAGAACCCACATTTTAGCCATATTGTCTATAATTGGAAGACCAGAATTCTAAAGGTTTGTAGAAAATTAAAGGCAATTTTTTAAGATATAAGACATGGATGTTTCAAAGGCTCTGACTTTGTCCTACCTGCAAATTGCACCATGTTCTTACAATATGTTAGCTTTGAGACTCTGAAGTATATTTTTCAAACCTCTGAGCCCATTTATCTAATCTGTAAAAAGGGATTAATAGCACCTGTCTATCAAAGTTGTGTCTAGTTTCAGGAGGTAAATGCTAGTGCCTTGAGTTGTTTAAAACTTGGTACTTACTGTTTACCTCTGCGCTCTTTCCTAGAGACCACACTTGTCTGAATAGTAATATGACTCAGTCTCTACTTTCATATTGCCTCTTATCAATTGTAGTTGTGAGGCTGTTCATTTCATGGTGTTAAAAATGAATTCCTTTCTCATTTTTGTCTGCTTGTCATCTCACTTGAGAAAAGGTTTATGGAAACTTAATGGTCTTTTTTGCAAAATGCAAGGAAGATTTGAGCCTATCCTGTCACTTAGACAACTAATTACACCGTTACATGCTGCAATTACAATTAAAGATTTTCAGCTGATGAAAGGCATGTTCACTGCATTCTCATTACCTGGTATTTCCTTGCCAACACTCAAGAGTATCATGATTTTGATGAAACGAAAACAACTCAAGGAACTATATTTGCTCAGTAACATCAACAGAACAGTTCAGGGAGCCCATTGCAATTCCCTTCTGCCCCATTGCATTTTTCCACCAAGCTATTTCAAGCTATAGCTTTCCTTATTACCTCACAGAACTTGGCTGCCAAAATCATTAGTAATTTCTGCTGATCTAGCATTGTCTATGTGAAACATCACAACCTGTTAAGCGTGTAGATATTCTGGCAGTATGCCAGCTGAATGTGGTCTTCCATTGCCTCGGATCAAATTAGTCAATTCAAATCACATAGTGCCAGTAACGCCTAGCATGCAATGTGCTTGTTTTAAGTATACGTTATTTACAACAGCCACTTTAACAATAGCAGAATCTGTCAATGGCTCACCGTCACATTCAAGATTCTCTTCTTCCTCCTTTTGACTTACTGCTGCCTGGGATCACCCTTCATCTTCCTAATCCCATAAATGTCATAAAAACAATCACCATTCAGATACTTGCTCAATTTTAAATTGCCCCTTTCAAGTAACTGCCTAAGGTCTGAATGAGTTTTTTTTAATGGTTAGAAACTTGATACCTAAGGACTTAGCTCTTATGTGTAAATGTATTAATGGTTAAATTTTTTTTTCCTCATCGTATGAGTTATAATGAGTTATGGTGAATTTTGACTCTGCTTGAAGTAACAGAAAACCTGATTTAACCTGTCTTAAATGAAAAGGTGATTTATTACCCCAACTAAATGAAAAGTGCAAGAGGCTTCAGGCATGGCAGAATATAGAGATCAAATGCAATGTCATGGGCCCTTGTTCCTCTCTCATGGTCTCTCAGTTCTGCTTCATTGCTTACAGACAGGTTTTCTCCTTAAATTCATAAAATAGCTGCACATGCCTAAGGATCTCACACAACAGCTTCAAAACTGTAGGGGAAAAAATTAGCCATTATTTGAGCTTTTCTAGAAAAGTTAATTTTTACGTCACTGGCTACATTCAGGTTATCTGGACATCACCAAGCCCATCCTTCTAGAGAAAGAAATGGAGAATTCTTATTTATTTCAACAAATGCCTCAGATCTACCTTTGGATAAATGTTTAATCATTCCTAAGTCATACCACATGGACTGAGTGTGTTTGGATGTCACTCTGAAATGACATGTATTGCTAGGCAATGTCCTTTTGGTATTCCAAACTGAACTGAATGTGTTCAGTTACCAATGGAAGTGAAAATAAATGATATAAAAGTCTTAGTCTTCTTGTCAAACCAAATTTCATTTTTATAGGTTTGTCTCATGAATTTGCAATTAATTGATTAGACTCTATAAAACAAAGGCTATTTCTCTCCTGTGCAGCCTGTTGTTTCTTGAAAAAATGATGTTTTTTCTCCAAATCACAATTTGGGATGAACAGTTTATACAATAGGATGACTAGTTTTAATGCAAATTTAAGATGAATTAACAAAAGTTTAGTCTATACCACAAGGTATCTAATCCCTGGAATCACATCGGAATTACTTAATAGGGCACTGAAAAATTAAACACCAGATCTACTACCCCAGAATTTGTGAATATGAACCACAAGCATAATCATTTTTCAAAGACTTCACAGTAATTCTTGGATATGCTTACAATTATAAAATATTTATCTCTATAGATTAAACAAGGTTATACATTTATTATTCTTTATCTGACCAGAGAATACCAAAAGGACATTGCCTAGCAATACCTGTCATTTCAGAGTGACAGACATAAACAGTGCCTGCTTATAGGAAAATAAGTTTCACCAGACTGAAACTGCATTTTGAGTCATTGACCAAATGATAGTAAGAATAGACAGAAATTAGAAGGGGAGATATCCAAAAAATTGTTGAAATATTGTTTGACATTCTTTCATCTACACATACATTAATTCAAGAAATAATAGGTGAAATCTTATACAACCAAAGTGATTTAATAATTAGAGATACTTAGAAAACTAACTGATAAAATGTTACTATAGATGCAGGTAAAAAATCGGAGGATAAATTAAAAAATATCTCCGTGGCATCACTAAAATATCTTTAATCCTTCTGTCTCCCTAATAGATCATATTTAGTGTTACCTCTACCCTCCAGCTAGTTGCAAAGTGCCTTACACTGTCCAAGACTTTATTCAAACACAAAATGTCTGGATAGGGGAAAAGGAATATCTGTTTGTCTCCATTGTAGAAGTGAAGATAAGATCCTTAGAATTCTCACATGGGATTGTTTCTTACATTTCTTTATCCAGATTGAAATTAGATATATTACCCTTCATTGATCATTGTGAGGAAGGGTGGAATGATTATGCTCAGCCTAATCTATGTATAAATTATATACATGGCTAGTGTCAACAAAAATTCCCTGCCAGAGACATTAAATTACTGTAAAAATATTTAATTATGAAGGAGTCCTATGCCATGTTTAAAATTCTCTACTAGAGAAATAGAGTATGCATATCTTGAGTAAGCTTGGGCAGACAGCTAGAAAATGAGTATCATTCAAATGAGTATAAGGGACAAACAGAAGTAGTGTGGACAGAGAGAAGAATCAAAGAACCTGTGAAAAGTGTCCTGTGGCTAGATAATGAACAGTAACAGAACAACAGAGAGTCATAGAAATATCACTCCTGCTGTAAAATGGAACCAACATGAATAAAAGGAAAAAAAATGAGAATGTTCCCTGGTGAAAGATAAAGGCACTTTGACATAGGTATTGGTGTGAAAACAGAGAAGTGTGCTGATATAGAGGGAAAGCTTGATGATACTTGAGATGGATGGATATGGTTTGGGGGAGTGCTTCAGGGAACAAAAAAAGAGATGCTATTAACTGTGACTTCTGATTTTTAGTTTCCCTGAAGTAACTGAGCATCAAGTGAAGTGGTTCAAGTTGAAATTGTTCAGTAAGAAGCAAAGACTATTGTGGGGAGAGGAAGTGGCAACCAGGCTGACAGGTTACAGAGGTCTAACATTAGTGATACTTAAAACTGCCAGTGACTCTGAGGCCCAGAGAATATCTTCATCCTTTAGCGAAACATCACCTAAACAGTACCTCACAGTCCCCAGAATTTAGAACATTTGGGGAAAAATTTATTGTTGGCCCAAATGTCTGGGTGTATGTCATGATTTCCTTATAAAGTATGGAAGCAAGCATAAATGTAATTTATGATTTGGGGAGTATTTCCATACAAAGTACAGGACCTTAAAATTAAGGTTGAGAAAACTCAACAAGGGAAGCTGAAGCACACTTCCTCAAAAAGCAAATGTGCTCTTAGTTGAAGGTGTTGAGGTGGCATTTCCTCATTGAGGAGTATCTTCCATTAGCAATTTGCTAGAAAAGAAACCTAACACAAAGCTAGATCTTGACATTATGTTGAAAGCAAAAATCCACCACATATAAAGGTTTTCCTCCTTATTTTCTTTTGATAATCTTACATTTTGAAAAAAAAATATTTTTTGCATGGCTGCAGATGTTCTTCTTAGCCAAAGACAAGCGATGCTACATAATTGGTCTGTCTTTGAAAAAAAAAATATAATAATGTGTTATCTTGTTCAGGCACTAAATATCATTTGCTACATATATTGTTAAACATCAAATACCATCTAATCCATGCATTCAGCTATGTTTCACATTTCCTCATTTCATTTTAAATCTCCTCTTTTCATCCTTCAGTTTTATAAAGTCTTACCTCTCTAGTTATCGCACAATGTGGCTAACATTCAAAATAGCACAAGTATTCAGCATAAAAGTAAGTTGTAATCCCCACTCTGTAAGAACTGGTACTTGGTGTTCCCATTAACACAGTGGGAATGTATACACTTAACTCTACATCCATTCAAATGAGGGCATATATGTAGTGTGCAAAGAAATCTATCCTTAAATCAGATAAGACTTTTGAGTGTTTAGAATAGACTGCTATGAATAGGAACAAATGCTGTGAAAGATAACATTTTGTTATGTGTTCCTGTTTTGATGCATTAGTTTTACCTGTGAATGAGCTGATCAAGCATTTATTTATTTTTCCTATGGTACAAACAATTGTGTGAATCTATGTACTTAACAAGTTTTATGTTGAAATAGTCATAGTTAGAAACACATATGCAAGTTTGTTTGGTGTAATACTCACAATTAGTATTTCTCACTATCATTCTTCTCATTTATTGTATATACGTTCTGGGTTGCCCAGAGCTTACAAATATTTCTAGCTTTGAAACTAATCCCAACCCCCACCCCCTTCTCTCTGTCTCATTTGCTATAAAAGATGAGAAATAAAAGCCAGGATAACTGTAATTCATGATTAGGGGAGTATTTCATAATCAAATAATAATGCATTCTCTCTATGCTGGAGCCATATGGAATTCTAGATATTTTTATTCTTGCTTTCTTTTCCCTTCAAGTTCTTATATTTAATGCTCAAGAAAATCCCACTTTAAGCAGTTTGGGACTCTAAAAGCAGAAAACAACTTTGTGCTAGGGTTATTCTTAACAATATTAAGTTCTGATTACACATTATCTCATACAGGTTTGTATTCAGCAGCATGTTTTCTACGTCAGTGGCAGTAGGCAACCATTAGACTCCCAAGTTTGACTTAGTACTTGTTTGTGCATGGTTGTTTGGGTGGTAGATGTTTTGTGTATTTTCAGTGTATTTATGCTAATGATTTTGCTGGAGAAGACAGCACACATTCTGAAAATATTCTTAGGGGAAATGAACTTTCTAAATTTCAAGCAGATGGTCTTACCAAAAAAAGTGTTTGTGATTCATGTAAAGATTATTTCCTGTTCTAAGTTTATTGAGCCTTACCCTTTAACTATACATAAAATAACTAACAACTTTCAAGAAGCATTTTGCATATTTTTATTACATTTTAGAACACAGATAACAAGATCATATAAACCAGATCAGGCTCAGGGGGTGAGTCAGAAATGTTTCTCATTAAGAAAATATTATGTATTCCTCAGTGTTGATAGTTATAGTTCTACCTTTATTCTCTTTGAATGTTATTGCTACAGTCTGTATAGAATAGTGATTCAAATAATTAATATATACTATTTGAAGTGATATTTATTTGGGAGTAGTTTGGATTTTGGACCCCTTTGGAAAGTGGTCAGAATTTTTACTCAGAATTTCCCACTGTGGAATACTGATTATTTTGAGGTGAAGGCACTTGAGAAATTGCAAATGTGGGGAGATCTGTTTTTCCCTGTTTATAAAACAATTTTAAAAGGAGCATAGAAGTTACCATGAGAAAGATTATTTCCTTGTACCTAAGGAGAGGGACGTTTTTTCACCAAAAACTGGGAGTTGGCATCAGAATAGAATTGTACCAATAAAACTACTAAAATAGCCCTTATCTTCTATCAATGTTCTCCCAAGTTCATAGTCTTTTACCCAGACCCCTTTGTTTTATCACATCCCTGTATGTTATCATTATTTATTTTACAAGGTGTATGCCATTTTGGGATCTTTGCTTTCCTTACTAAGATTCCTAAGTATATGTATTAAGTTTATATACTTCTCTCCTCTTAATATAATTTATATCAGTTTCATTTTTAGCCCCAGACATAGAAACTTAGGAGGTTTCCCATACCGCTGCATTTTGATGGATCTTTGTTAACTCCTAGGACTGTGATATACTTACTCTTCAAACTCCTTAGCAAATGCAGTGTTGAATTTCATTACCATAGGCGATATCCTTTCTTTCTAGTTTCTTCTTTTCTCCATCTTTTCATGGCTGGGCCTATCTGTAATGGACTCTTTCTACTCCTTGGTTCTTATTACTCATCCACTAAATGTTTTTGATAAACCAAACCATTTATTCTCGCTCATCAATACCTTGCTCAAAATCACTTCCGAGAAATCTCCTGCAACTTTCTAGTTTCCTATAATGCCAATCTTATGTCTGCTTGACTGTCTGTCTGTCTGTGTACCTACCTATCTATCTTCCTGTTATAATTTGTGGTATTGGATTACCTGATGAATTACTGAGCTCACAGTTTGACCCACATACTAGTTGGGGAGCTCCAATGATAACAAGAAGTATGTCAAAACAAAAAAAGAGGCAAGCCAACATTTCATTAACTCTTTTGCCAGTGTTATTTTGACCCTATATCTATTTTGTTAGCTTAACTAATTTGTCATTTTCTGAGGGTTTCATTTCACAATTAAAACAAACTATATTCCAGTGTAAGCTTTAGCTTTTAATGTCATTTTGGTGAACTTCTTGCAGAGGATTTTTGTCAGCCTTGTGCTGTTATTGAGGTGCAATGATTTATCTTTTCCAGTTATTTATATATCCCAATAATTAAAAGTTTTTGTTAACTGCCCAGCAAATGGCTGAATCAGGCTGTTTGTTTTTGTGGTATAAATGAGACTCTGATTGTTTTTCTATTGTAGAATGATGCTCCCTGTTAATTTCAGATGATTGTTTTTATGTTTTGCTGTGTCTAGTGTCATCAACACAGACAGGAGAAGATGCACTTAGAATACGGAGAAGACAGCTTGATTTTTTTTTTCCTCTGCTACCTGCATTACTTGTGTCGGCTCTGACTTAGGGATGAGGCTCAACCTACTGTTTGCATTTAATTCCCTAATAGTAGCCCCAGACCTGCTGTATCTTAGAGATAATGTTTAGAAAAATAAGAGACATACTCTATTGTGAGTGAGGACACAGACACTGCACAGAGACCTCTACATGCTGCATAGAGAACTCAGAGTCAAGGAAAACTGATGAATCTAGGTTTTAATTCAAATGAGGTGACTTCACACATGACAGAATAATGTGTATCATTTTTCCATATGCTTTAGGTATGTGCCAAGTAGAAGTGTTAATATAGACAAGCAAGAGCATGACTATGGTTGTTCATCTTGCTACATAATAATTTTCATGATTTTTTTTAATTTATTTATTTATGCATACAAGCACTGGGGTACAGGCCAGAGGTGTTGGGGGGGGCGGTGAGAGGATTCACCACAGAGAGCGGGGAGCAGAACAGGCAGATCAACTGAAGTACACTGCTGAGGGGAGCAGCGGGCGAGGCAGGAAAGGTCTGCCACGCCATGTGGGTCCCCTCCCTGGCCGGCAGCAGGGATCGAACTTGTGCTGCAGTGGCTGCGGTTTGCTTCATAGTGTGATGCTTAACCCACTGCGCCACCAGGCGAGGCCCCAATTTTCATGATTTTTTATTTGTTTATGCCTTCAAAAAATTATGGATTATAGCCTAAGTAGACTTTGTTCTTTATTTTCTTGTGAATGAGACAATGTAAGACCAATCTGCTAAGCAGTATCCGACCTGAAAATTAAACCCTTTCCATGTAATTTCACATGCTTTATCTTAATCTTTTGTAACTGGCTTATATGCTTTGAGATGATGGCAGGGTTGTACCTGATTCTTTATAGACTGCTGTTCCTTTCACTGAAGACTTAGAAAAATGAAAGACTTTATATAGTCTGCATCTATTTCTCCTTATGTATTTTACACCCTTTAATAATATTTTCTAACTATTCAGAATTAATTCCTCATTTTTAATAAATTTACCTTTATCAAATCTGTTAGTACATTTTAGGTTTCAGAGAGACTAAATTCTATGAAGTCCAAATGTGATCTTGAAAGTTTATAATCTTACTGGAGACATTAACATAGATGCAAATAAGTATAATATAATGCAATGTGTGAGTACTACAAAAATCATTTTATTGAAAAGCCTTTACTATTTGAAGTATGGCAATTATGTACCTTTATTTTCTAGTCACAATCTTCCTCTCAGGTATTACATACTGACTCCCACATTTATAAAATTTCATTTAATGGCATTCTGCTCAGGTTTTTTTTGAATTTTATTTATTTATGCATACAAGATCAGGGGTACAGGCCAGAGGTATGGGGTAAAAGGATTCACCAGAGACAGAGTGGGGAGCTGAAATACGTTCCTGAGGGGAGCAGCAGGTGAGACAGAAGAGCTCTGCTGAGCCATTTGGGTCACCTCCCTGGCTGGGAATCAGACTTGTGCTGCAGTAGCTGCAGAAGCCCTACAGTGTGGTACTCAACCTCTTGTGCCACCAGGGAGTTCCATCTGCTCAGATTTTACAAATTGCCAGTGACTCTGGATTAGTAAAATTTTCTTAATTGAGAGTTTGAGCCTAATCTTAGTGCTTTTTAAGATTTCAAGATCTTTTCACAGCTCCCTCTGCCTTTTTCTCACCTTAGACTCATGCTAGCTCTTCAGTGACTTGAAGTGATAAGTATGGAGAAAGAAGTTCATGGACTAGATCTTAGAGACCGTTTGTATTGTGCCTTCTCTTCTATATTACATGAAGTAGTGGAGAAAACAGGAAAAGAGCAAGCATTATTTTGAGAACTCAAATAAATTAATTCTCTTTTGCATTCAAAAACTAATGCCTAGTTGTTGTCTATGACCTAATGAAAGTGAGCAGCAACTTCGTACATATCTCCATGCAGATAAGCTCACCTCTTAGTTCCCTTCACTATTTGTGAGTCCTCTGAAAAACTAGTTGATGCTACTGGATGAACTTCTACTAGTGCAGAAAGATCACTCTTAAAGAACACTTCCCAGGAACTAGAAACTAAAGACAGGTTACAGCCTTAACCAGCTTCTTCCTACAAATCCCTTGCTTTGTTAAGTCACTTGTCTCATTTCTCCTGTTTTTTTTTTTTTTTTTGACTACATGAGGAGACAATTCTGCTTAATCAGACATCTGAGATACAGAATTCTATCTTCTCATTGTAAGCCTCCCAAATTGTTTTTGCATAAATTTCTTCATATAGCTTCCCTATAAGGCTTCAAATTTAGAAAGGGAAGCAACCCATTCCTTTGCCAAAAAGCATTTTTTTAAAAATTCCCTCTGTCTACTACACAGGGAAGGGGCCAGGAATAGGAAGTTTGTTGGTGGAATGTGCAAAAGCCATTTCTCTCATCTTTCACCTTGGAGCTATACCTTTGTGGGGTAGCTGTCCATCAGTGTTAGTGAGTCTTGGAATTTAAATAATATTTTGTGCTTTAAATTTCTCAGTTTTATGCTTTTACTGCAAATCTAAAACTCTCCCAAAATTCCAATAAAATCCTATCACCTGTGTGATAATAAGATTCAAATAAAACTCATTGGAAATTTTGAGGAGGAAGTCACACTTCCTAATGAGTCACTAACAAGTCATCTTGAAATAAGGAATAATGTTGAACTCATTTCAGGCAGTTCATCATTAATGACATACAGTTAAAAAGTTAAATGAAAAAGAACATGAATTGAATAAGTTATATGTTATATAGATGTTATATACATCAATTCAAAAGTAAAAATTTACTGATGTGATACATCTATATTGGTATATATGTATTTATAAAATCATATATACACACAAATACAGTGGTTTTAAAATTTAAAATCTACATTTCACTCAAGTATCATGCTTATATAATTGTTCAAAATCTAGAAAATTATTTCTAAATTTTTATTTGCCCTTTAATGAAAATTGCTAAAAAGGAAGTAGGAATAGAGGACCTTAATTAATTCTTTCAGTATTTCTAAAGGAAGATAATAAGTTTTACTCTATTTTCTCTCATTAAGAATTTTTGTAACTAAATTTTTAACTAATGAGTTACTGCCAAGGAGAATGAAAGGATTCAGACTGTGTTTTAGGAACTTTATGTATGTCTGCAGACCCTGAAGACCCTTGGCAAAGTGAGAGGTGAAGAGATATAGCAGCTGAGAAAAGATTAGAATTGACTCCAGGAATGTGTGGGGAGAAATCAAAGCTGATAAACAGAGACAGAAGCTAAAAGGGCTAAGCTGGGACATGGCTGGTTTTGGAGATAAATGTGATTTTTCGACACAATGATAATGAACTGCCTGTGAAATGTACAGTACACTTTGCAAGAATCAAGTTAGTGTATTAGTTGCCAGGGTTGGCATAGACATAAAAGTTCCCACACATGCTAGGTAAAGCCCTGGAGGTAACTGGAGAGATCACAGAGAGGGAGCATGGAGAAAAGACATAACCGTCAGCTATGACCTCTATTTACTTAGAGTACATTGAGAACAAAATACTAGGCAATCCAGTGAGAAACAGTGTTAACTGGAGAATCTTTCTAAAGAAATCACTTGTTAAATGGCCTATGTCTATCCATTGTTTTAAGTTTTTAAGTTAATTACTCCACTGTTTATTTTTTTGTTCCAATTTCTGTATCTTGTTAAGATTATTTTCTTATATTTTGAATAATGTGAATTTTTTCATCACAAATTTAAAATGTAACTTCTGAATGCTTCTCTCTCTTCCTACATGCCCTTTTCCCTGCCCCTGAAGGAAACCCCTCTATCTTACCTTCAACTGTCGTCTTTTTGGAAGAAACAGAAGGAGTTTAGTTATCTAACTATGAGAGTAATTCATTGTTAATTGTTAGAATAGCTTCTGTCTTTCTATTAATGGTCATCTTACCCTCCACCCTCAGTTTAGCAGACCTGAGTGAGCTGTGAAATTTGACTATTGCAAAAACAGTGCTTACAGTTAGGGAAACCCTTATCAAATTGATTTAAATTAATTTAATTTTCCTCTAGTTCTCTCTTTACAGAAAACCATAAATTATCAATGTAAAAGCGAGTTGTATCCAAACAAATTAGGCAGAGGAATTGATTAAAATCTATAGCAAGTTTTAGCATGGTCTCTATAAAGATTTTAATTTTTCTTGTTTTCTAAGAAATAAAGTCCATTTTAGAACATTACCAAATTATCTTAATTAATCTTTAATGTTCACAGGTTTATGTCATTTAGCTTATCTGCCCCAGTAATTCTTCTCTTCCACCCAACAACAATATAGTTATTATTTTATAGAAAGAAAGGAATGTCTGAACTTATGTCCTTATCGACTCTTTTGGATAACCAATTTTGGTCAAGTCATTTAATTTTACCTTTTAAAAAGTATTCTTATCTCTACAATAGAAATTGTGGTTCTTACCTCACAGAACTTGATTCAATTTCAAATTGAATATGCTATATCAAGTCTAGAAGAATTATAAAAACTTAGTTCTTATCAACAAGTCTTAAATATACAATGGGGTTTTCATCACATTTTTTTCCCCCTGACTTTTGTTTGCTATCTTTTTTCATCCACCTTCTCTTCCATTCACTCTGCCTTCCTTTTCTCTTCCCCTCTCCTCTCCCTTTTCCCCTCCCTTCCTCTATCCTCTGTTCTCCTTCTCTCCTCTCATCTCAGTTCATCTCCATTTTTTTAAACTTACTAATCAAATATTTCAGGTACAAGTATGATAAAAGCTTCATATTTAAAGCCAGCCATTTAAAACAAATTCTTGACCACAATTTCTAAAGTATGAATTTACATGTATATGAATGACTTGCCTTTATTATAAATTTATTACACCTTATGACTTATTACTGTGCTAGTTGCTAAGAAACAGCAGGGTCTTAAATCAGACAGAGCCTTAGCTTTTAGTCTACCCTGCAACTCATTACTTTCAGTATCTTATGCACACTGCACTCAAGCGTGGGTATTTTCTGAGTTACATGAAAGGGGTTTTGTTACATAAAAAATGCAGACACCCCTAATGGTTGATTTGGAAGATACTAGAATTATAAATTTCTTCTCATTTTGAATTTCTGTTCTAGAGCAGGAGTAGATTAACTATGGCTGGTAGACCCAATTCAGCCTTTTACCATATTTGACGACTAAATCTTACTGGGACACAGTCATACTCATTCGTTTACCTAGAGTTGCCACTACTTTTGTGCTATAAAGGCAGAACTGAGTCCTTGTGACAACACTCCATGCTTCACAAAGCTGATATTACTGGCCAGCCCTTTATAGGAAAAGTCTGTTGATTCCTGTTCTAGAGAAAAGTCTCTACATTATGTGTATCAGAGTGTTGCTCTCTAAACCAGCCAGGAACATGTTATATACAGCTAGCACTGTTTTCACTACAATTAGCCTTTTGCTTGGCTATGCTGTTTCTCCAAATGAAACTTGCCTTATAATGACTTTGAAGAAACTTCTCAAATTGGCCTTTTAAGTTGTTTTGGTTATTCAGGCCCATATTTGATCACGCCTAAGAGATTTCTAGTAGTTATTCAAAATGATGACTATCCTAGGCTATGAACTCTTATTTTCAAATTTTGGGGAGTTAATTTATTTCAAAGGAGTAATATTTGGCTAGAAAATCACCTTACTAATTTGGAGGAGTCAGTGCGTTTTGGTGGTTGCTAATCAGGGTGCCACAGCCGCCTAGGGTTAGAACTGGACAGGAACTCTGATAGCACCTGCGCCGCATGGTCTTGACCTACTTGGGTTTCTCTCATGAGATGCTCCAGGCTACAGGATAGCTCTGGGTATTCACATTTCAGTAGAGCCTTCAACCCTCCTAGCTACAGCATAGGCTGCTTCTCCTAGCTGCGGCATTGGCTGCTTCTTCCTTGTCCACTTCTGTATTTTCTGTGACCCAGCTACGAGTTTAGAGGGTGATGTGGTAAAGTAAAAAGAATACCAACATGGAGAATGTAAAGGCAGGGGAATTTCAAATAATTTGCTTAATACTTCTAGGTCGAAGCGTTATCACTACTTCTTTCAGAGTCACCGAGTAACAGCGGCTGTTACTTTGCCCTACTGATCAGCAGGCAGTAGGCAAGGTTTATCTTTATTCCTTGGAATCATTCTCTAATACTGAGTTGACTAAATTTTAGAGGAAAAGAGAGTTAGTAAGCAATTCAGTGCCACATTGCTGGTTACCAACACAGCTTGGATAAATCCAGCTTTTCTTGTCTCTAAAATCCCTACTTTTCCCACTAATCTTCCCACTATATCTATAACAACTCACCCTAAAGCAACATGACCAGAGAGCTGAGAACTGAGACTAAATTTCTAGTCAGACTCTATTTGCTACTACTGACTCTATCCCACTGAAAGTAGTTTGTGGGAGGGGGTAAATGGGTCTTTATAAATACTGGACTAGGTCTCAATAAACTGAACTCTGACACAAACAGTTACAGTAGTTAAAAGCATAGTTACCACAGTTACTAGGATATATATGAATAAGAATTGTCAATAGATATAGGAAAAGAAAGTAGTAAATAATACAATTTAAAAAATCAGTGTAAGCCAATGGCAACGTATGATTTAGTTAACTAAGACTTGCTTTTTCTACTACTGGAGATAAGTATTTTCATTTTCTACATAACCACAATTAGATAAGCACACAAACTGCTATTTTATTTATGATCCCCTATAACCCCTGTCTGTTTTGTGGTATGTGAAGAATGTTTTCCGTGAGGACGCAGTCCCAGAGATGCTGTTCCTTGTGAAGTTCTAGGCTCATTAAATGAGTACACCATTTATGCTGGTTTTCAACTTCCACTTGAAGGTTCTTCTTAGTTTGTAATTTCCTACAAATTTTGTTTTTAGCCAAACTGTAACTAAGAGATATTGCACAGAGAAAATGATTGTAAGGAGCTTGTTCTTTAATGTAATTTTCCAAATTCATTTATCTATTTGCATGAGAAGGTTTTCAACTCACTGTATGCATAAAAGTCTAATTCATTAAATATGGGATGGGCCTCAGGAATTTGAATTTTGAGCAAGCATCTTCATGGCAGCAGGTAGGTCATTGGAACACACTGGAGCAACCTTTAAATGATTGCTGTGTCATATCCTACAGTGTGGCACAATTCTGGGAATTTAGTGAAAAATAAACTGAACAATCAAAAGTACTACTTAAAACAGGGCAATGTGATGTATTAATTCAATGACCCAGAGATTTATTGTTCTAGCACTTCATGAGTGAGTGCCATGCATTGGACATGACATTGTATGTATGTATTTACATATATTTGTGGATGTTATAACTGGTAAAAGCCATTTTGTTATAATCCCAAGGAGCATGAAGTCTTAACAAGGGGGTGGGTGAAATGAAAGCATCATTTCAATATAATATTTTAGATAATATTAAAGCAGCCACTGTGCAGGGGAACTGATAACTATAAAAATACAAAATGACATCTTGCCTCATATATTATTATGTTAGATGCATTATGTAAAAGTAAGTTGGTAAATTGTGAGAAGCAATAATACTGTATTTATAAATCTCTTCCCCCTTTATAAGAAAGTTAGCTCTCCACAGCCTCACTCGATAAAAGGATACCTCAGCTCACCTTCCTTACCTCATAGGGTAGCACATTGAATGCCCCATATGATTTTTCAAAGAGGGAGGCATATGTTATTTGAATCTATGACATAAAATATGTAGGACCTTTGACTATATGTTAATGTTAAATGGGCTTTAAGAATGTTTCTTCTTTGAGTTACAGTAGCTATTAAATAATCCATAGAACTAGAAGTAATAAAGATCTCTGTCCCAAAATGTCTGAAAAGAGATCATCCCTTTACCAAGCATGTAAAATACATATTATGTACTTTAAAGATTGTAAGGCAATCTTTAATAATTGTCTTGATGTATCCTTATTATCTAGTGTTTATTTTAGCACTAGAAATACTCAGTATGACTTTTTTTGCAATCCCTGCAATAACTAAATTTTACATATGGTAGACTTTGGTTATACCCACTGACCTTGTATAAAGTTCATAGAAAGTAAAAGCATATCAGGATTTCATGGTAAATTACTAGGAGTTTTGCTTGACAAATATTTTAATACATGTTTCCCTTTGGGATGTATAGAGTTTTATTTGTACAGCATGCAAATAATATAAAGCAGTGAAGTAAGAGTAAGAAACTATAATCTTCTGTATGTTAATCAAGGGCTCATCTAGTGGAGATAGATCCAGCATGACATTTTTCGCACTATGTGTCTAGTTCTGAAATTACTACTTGATTTCATGTGGTATATGTGTCTTCTGCAAGAAAAATATGAAAAACAGAAAATAAACCTATTTATCTTGGCAGTCATTACCCTGAAATTTGTCTTCAATGAGTGCAAAAGAGAGAGAGCCGAGTGACTATGGCAGACTTAATGGCCTAATTTGAGAAATGTCAGTCCTTTTTGTCCCCTGTCTGACAAATATCACATTAAATTATACTTTGTTCCCTAATAATGTCCATAAAGATTCTGTGCTTTGAGTAACTTTTTGATTAGAATATTAAAGAAATCATAGGAATCTATTGTAAAAATAAAGCAAGTATAGAAAATGATAAGGGCCTCTCCAAAGCATCAATAGCAGAATAAGCAGCTTTTACATCCCACCAGGGCAAAACCACATGTAATTGCCAGTCAGGTTTACTGCATTGCAAAGGCACCCCGGTAGAGGCATGCTCCATTCAAATTTTAAATATATCAAAACACACACGCACATATGTATATTAAAATGTATAAACGCATAATATATGTGTGCTTCTAAAAGCAGATTGCACCTTCCGGTCTTTCAAGGATTTTAAAATTCTTTCAAGGATTTTAAAAATGTCTTAAGAAAGGATGATGGCTGTTTGGGAATTATGATTATTACTCATAGGCTTTATTGCTTATTCTGCTTTCAACACTGAGACTTCGTATCCCAATCACCGAGAGCATCCAGGGGCAGGCTCATCACTTCAAGTTGGTTTGATAATCTTTTATACCAGAATCTAACTCCATTGTGCTGCATGCATTGCACAGAACTTCTATGGAACATCAAACATATTTATTGATAGGAGAAAATTGTGTCTTTATGAGTGTTTCTGTAATGAAATAGGATGAAGGATGTGAAAAGTCACTGGCAGTTTCAGTTCAAGAGGTGTTCTTCAGGAAGAGAAAAATGGGAATGTTTTTATGAACATGAAATAAAACTCTAAAAATAGATGAGATATTCTTCTAATATCCACTGTTTGATAATATATAGTCATACTGTCCTTTGTGAATGAAGAGGGCACTGCAGATTCTTTTTTGTTGCCGAAGTGTTCAGTTAGAAGAAATGAACATGAAGTGCCTTTTTTTCCTGATCCTCACAGTATGGACAGTGACTGCTTTCACAGATATTAAGGCTCACTCTGTTGATTCTTGGCTTAGTGCAAGGTCCCATATCTCACCCTCCATTCCAACGCCTGCTTGTCATAGAACCTTACAAAAGGGTAACTGGGTCTTAAGTTTAACATTGCTGACAAGATAACCCTCCATGTCTAGAGCACTGATTTGCAGAAAAGGCTATTACCTTGTTGGCCACTTACCATATCATTTTGCTGCCTGCTAATGCTTCACTCCTTTTCTCTTTTAATTTGCATTTAGAAGAGCTAGGAACCTTACTTGGCAAAGCTAAATGCTGATGTAGCTAACGATAAAGTACTATGTCATCACTTGAATCTCAAAAATTAGAAGGAAACAAAGAGCTAATATATTTCTTTTCTGAAGCCAGAACCTATTTTGATTTTGTCAAAGTTGTGAAAGAGTTATCCCTCTATACAATAGGTCATAACATTCAAATTTATGTAGAAAGGTCAAATTTGATAACTTCAGGGGATAAGAAGAGTTGATTGAATGAGAATAAAGGCTATAAAAAGAAAATGAGAAATACAGTAACACTTGGGATAGTCTATGATGAGAAGCCTTAATATTTATTTATGAAGAGGTCAGTTCAGGTAGATATAGTTCTTTATAAAGCATGTGGTGGATGTCAAAACTTTCAGTACACCAACTGTAATTAATGTGGTCATCAAATTATGTTAAGTACATTCCCAGTGTGAAAGAATAGGCTAGTTAATAGATAAAAGCTCTTGCCTTCAAGAAATTTATAGTCTAATTGATGGTGTTTATCCATATCCTTTTCTGTTCTTAATTGTATATACACACTTCTTTCTCTACAGTTATGACTTTAGGACTATACTAATCTGAACGTGTCTGTGTATCCAACAGTTTCTGTTTCTGAGAGAATCCAAAGATCACCAAAGTACTGGAATTTTCTAGTAAAAGAACGTTAACCAGGGGTCCTTCCTGATGGCACAAGGGGTTAATCACAGCAAGCATTCTCAGCCATCGCAGCACGAGTTTGAGTTTGATTTCTGTCCAAGGAGATGACCCACATGGTGCAGCAGATCTCTCCTGCCTCACCCACTGCTTCCTCAGCATTGTACATCAGTAAATCCATCTGTTCTGTTCCCCAATGTGTCTCTAGTGAATCTCCTCACCACCCACACCTTTGGCCTACAACCCACTTCTTATATAAATAAGTAAAATATTAAAAAAATAACTTTAACAGAAACCATGGAAACCTTACAATGCTAATAATGTTAAATCTATATTTTCAAAACACTGTCTCTACCCCATCCATGATTATGAGTAAATATGAATAATATATATAACATACTGTGATAATAATATAATGTAGTTATATTAGTGAATTAGGGTCAGTGTCAGTGAAGGTCAATGTTGATTTATAAATCTTCAAGAATAAGAAATTTTGAGTTTAACCATTTTATATGTTGTTTGAAACTTCCTAATATACTCTATTTCTCTGAGGCTTTTATTTTATCGTTTATTTCTTCAATCTGTAACTTAAACTTCTAGCTCAGGAAATGTTCCAATTTCAACATTTTCCAGTCTCTGTGACCTTAAAGCAAACTATTAAAATACCAACTTGGCCACTCGTATTTTTAGAGATGCCACCTTTTTCTTCATTGTTAAGCATCTTGAAAAAGTTGTTTTACTCAAAGTTTATATCTACTCACTTTTTGTGCACTCACCTTAACTATACTCTGAATTTTACCCTCACTACTCTTAATCATTGACTTCTAAGTTGCTAAAGTCAGAGCAAACATTTTAAAGCTCTAGTTTTCCCTGTTGCATTTCATTTCTGAAAGCCTTGTCCCTTTGCTTCCAGGACACTCTCTCGCTCACTATTTTTCTTTCTATTTGGTGGGCAGATATGTTCGTATATTCTCAATGATCAATTCCCATTAGAGATTTCTTTCCCTATGTTAATTGCTTAAATGGCAACATTTCACAGGGTCTCTGCTAACCCTCTCGTTTTTCTTTCTTTACATTCTCCTTGGGCAGTTTCATTTATATTCATGACTTGAAGTATAACCTGGAAAATCATAATTTTCAAATCTATGTCTTCCACCTAAAATTCTTTTCTGAATCTCAGAAATGTTTCATAATTCCTACTTGATACTTATATTTGAATATCTGGAGGTCATTCCACATTAAATCTATCCCAGAGAACTTAGATCATTTCTTTAACTTCTTCCTAGCTCCTCCTAAATGAGAGAAAATATTTGCAAATTGTGGATCTGACAAATTTATATCCAAAAGGAAAACAACCCATTCAATATTTAGGAAAAGATCAAAAGAAAAATGTATCTAAAGATATCCAGATCAACAATATAGGGACATGAAAAAATATTCATCATCTGTTATCAAGGGAACACAAACAAAAACAGAAAGAGATTTTACCTCACACCTGAAAAATCACCAATATCAAACGACCAGAAGTAAATGTTGGTGAGAGTGTGGAGATAGAGGAAATACTTGTACATTGGTGGTAGGAATGTTGGCTGGTCCAGCTTCTATGGAAACAGTATGAAGTTTTTTTTTTTTTTTTTTTTGGTAATAATAAAAATAAATCTAACAAATGATCCAGCATTTCCACTCTTTGGTATCTATCCAAAGATTGCAAACACACTAATTTTAAAGGTTATATGATGTTCTATTTAAAAGTATCAGGTTATAGAAAAAAAAAACACTTTAGTCAAAAGGCAGGTGAGTGGATATAGAAGACATGATATTTATACACAATAGAATATACTCAGTTATAAAAAGAGATGAAATCTTTGCTAGTTTACAGTTACATAATATACTTCATTGTATACTTACAGTTTACATAGTATACTTCATTGTAACAAAGGATCACTGCATATTAAAGAGTAGGTAGACTAATAATAAAGGATTATTAGCCAGAGTGAATCTAACTATAAGAAAATTCTATTGGTACCCTAAAGAAAGGAAGCAATGAAGGAAGTACAAAAAATGAGAGGGGTTCAGACTTCCTTGGAGATGATGTGTTTGGGCACTGTATAGTAGAGGCAATAGCTGCAATGGGCATACTGGAAAGAATCCAGAGCTCTTGTGCAAACAGTAAGCTATTGAGAAGAAGGTGATAAGCAAGTTGTGTCTGGGAATGTGGTGGGAATCCCAGTGCCAGCGGGGGCAGGAGGCATTTTGAGCCAGAACTTTGAAGAAGGACACACTACAAATTGTTAGGCCATGCAGGACACAGGAGGCTACATACAACCTATGCAGGTTGGTCAAAGAGGTACAGGCTACCTAGAGAGATTGTCACCAAGCTGAAGTTGCCAGGACATAGCACCCCATTCTGGACAGCTGACTGTGGGGTAGTTACCTTCTAGATGACTCACCCACATTGGTGATTCACCTGCATCTTGCTGCCAGATGTAGGGAAGTGCTAGTTCTTGCAATATTTCCTTACCTTCCTTTACTAAGAAAATTTAACTTGGACTTTAAAAATGAAATACTTAAAAAAATTCTGTTGTTTATCATGTTGAAGTGTGCAGTTGGATTTGATAGGCAATAAGTTGATATCTGACATAGCAGATCTGTTTAAAAAATACAGAGACAATCTAGAAACCACACCACCATAAAAATGTGTTCAGATATTGTGTTCTGCTTTATAGGTCTTTTAGTTACAAACTTTTTTGATATGAAAAATATTTTTGTGTAGGTATAAGATAACTTTAGTTCATAACTCAAAAATGACTATCTCTTAGCATCATGATAGCTAGCTATGCATATGTTGCAAGATTATTTAATGAGTTACAAAATAGCACATCAAAGAGAAGCTATGATCTTTTAGATCAATAATCAGTTTCTGAAGACTTCTTTAACATAATTTACCTATCCAATGCCAGTTTAAAAATTGTACAATAGACCATAATGACTTCTAAAAATCTCATGTAAATAATGATCCATTTAATATGGGTTGCAAAGAGATATCTTTTAATCTGTCTTTTATATGACTTTGATATATTTTAAGAGAGGACTCATTTTTTTCTCCATTACCTAAAATATTTCTCAGAAAGTATAGTGAAAGAAAAATTATTATACTGAATGTAATGCCAGAGGAAAGCTAAATATCCCTGAAAATATAAAATTAACTGTGCTGCTGAGAATTGCTATATTATGGCAAAGTGAAACTATTAGAATCATTCATACTGGTTACCAAGTCAGTGTTGATTCACAAAGATCTACAACTAACTACTTGGTAATCTCACACAACCCTAACCTCTCAGTCTTCTAATTTCTTTGTCTCTGATAATAATTTTAACAGTGATAATTTACCAAATGGCAGAATCTATGTGGAATACTTTCCTTTTTCATCACACTTTTCTTATTACAACAACATGTAAGGGAGGTTTGTCATCACTTTAAAATGAAGAAAGTGAAGGGAATTAAGTAGACTCTTCAAGAGCACTTCCATAGACAAGGGCTAGGAATTATAAGGGCTAGAATTTGAATAGTTATTTGTCTCCAAATCTACTGCTAATTTTAGGTGTGTTTCTAATTCAAGGTCAAAGTGGAGATTTATACACCATAATCAGAAGTGTTAGTTAGAATAAGTGACAATCCTTCTCACACTTTCATCTGCATACAACTGGCCTGGGGATCTTTTTTTAAGTGCAGCTTCTAATTTAGTAGCTCTGTGGTGAGACCTGAGATTCTAACAAATTCTGATTTGGTACTCATATTACTAGTCTATGCACTATTCTTATCATAGAAAAAGATAAGAGAACATTGTGGTTAGAAGAAACCAAAATACCAGTGGAAGTGGGACCAAATAACCAAGATTAGTGTTCTACAACTAACTTAATAGAAAAACTGACAGATCAGTGAGAGAGAGAGAGGATCTGTAATTCTTCAACTTAAAAAGAATGAGGAACATGCACTTTCCTGCTTAAATATAATTCAAAAAGTGACAAGAATGGATCAAAAAATAGGGTGCATTTCTAATTTACTGCACGAGACCAGCATTAACGTATATTTACAAAAGACATTTTTGAAAAAAAAAAATCATCCAACATGTACAAAAACTCATAAAACACAACAATAAGAAAAAAATGTACCTGATTGAAAAAAAATCAGTCTCCAACCTTAACAGTTGTCTCACCAAAGAAAATATCCTCATCAAAGAAGATATAGCATATGGTGAACATACGAAAATGTGTTCTATATATGTCTTTAGAGAAATGCAAATTCAAATATAATGTGCAAATGCACACCTATTAGAATGGTCAAAACTTGGAACACTGATAGCACCAGATGCTGGTGAGGATTAGAGTAACAAAAACTTACATTGCTGGTCGGCATGCAAAATGGCACAGCCATTTTGGAAGACAATGTAATAACTGACATATTCTGACCATATTATCCATTGGTCATGTTTCTTGGTAGACATTAGAAGGTGTTTCAAATAGATATCCATGCAAAAACTTGTGTATGGATGTTTATGGCAACTTTATAATTGCCAAGTGTGACTACGGATATGCAGGGCTAGAGGGATATGGGAAATCTGACTACTTTCCATTCAAATTTGTTTTCAATCTAAGACTGCTAAAAATAGTCTTTTTTTATTTTTTAATTGATGACTAGAGAAAGGATACTTATCTGCCTACCATGTATAGGAAGCAATGATCATGAAAGTAATTATCATTACAACTTGAGTCAAAGTCCTAGAGAATGCTTAAAATACCAACATGGTAACTTGACAACTAACAGAATAATTTGAAATAGATTTGAGCTATTGCTAGTATAGATAGCTACATTAATTGTCTGTTCGTCTACTTATAAATATTTTCATACTTGAGTTGTTTATATTCATTGATTGGTTTCTGT
This sequence comes from Galemys pyrenaicus, assembly GCA_019455555.1. Lineage (NCBI taxonomy): Eukaryota > Metazoa > Chordata > Mammalia > Eulipotyphla > Talpidae > Galemys > Galemys pyrenaicus. Next base: position 2,593,954 of record JAGFMF010011445.1, on the reverse strand, counting down.
TTACAGTTTTCTAAAATGACTTTATACAAACACATTACATACAGATGATCTCCAACCTCTCTATTCAAAGTGTAGTGACTGCACCAGCAGCAGCAGCATTAACTGAGGGCATTAGAAATGAAAATCTCAGGTCCCAGACCAAACCAAGTGAGTCATAATCTGAATTTTAACAGTAAAATCAAGTGGTTTGTGTTTTTCTTTTTTAAAGATTTATTTTTATTTATGCATACAAAAGCTAGGGTACAGACCAGAGGTATGGAGATTGAGGGGCTTCACCAGAGACAGAGAGGGGAACAGAACAGGCAAATCTACTGAAATACACTGCTGAGGGGAGCAGCAGGTGAGATAGTAGAGGCCATGTTGGTTAGCTCCCTGAAAGGGAATCAAACTCATGCCTCAGTGGGTCAGTGCTTGACAGCACTGAGACTTTAAACCCTTTGCCACGAGGGAGGCTCAAGTGGTTTCATATGTAAAGTTTGAGACGGCCTGATATCTAAGCTATAAACAGCCACTGAAGGACAAAAGAAAAATATCTCTTTTGGTATTGGTTTTTAAAAAGTACATTTAAACAAATCGGGTTTGTGAAGAAAGGAAATACTCAATATGAAATTACATGGCAGCAGTATTCTGTTGACAGCAGAGTGTCTTCTATAAACATGAATCAAAGCCCAGAGAGAATCTGCCCTTGAAGTATAGTTTATCTCCTATTTCTTGGCTTTCACATTATTTTTTCTCATATTTCCAATTTTGTAGCTATTTTAGTGAAAATGTGTGACAATCACTGTCTCAGGCTAATTGGCTGACACAGACCATAGCTTATTATACCATTAGCCTCATGACCTTTGTGGTGGACGGAAAGGGAAGAAAACAGAAATACAGATCATGAGAGAGGAAAAAACACTTTCTTAATTTTGCTGTTTACTTACCCTTTGGTATCTCCACTCTGGCCACAGCAAAACAACAGGTGCAAACTGCAGATGGATCCTCTGTAGTCACAGGTAGACACACCTGCCACTCCTTGCATGAGTCTCAATTTGAAAGATGGCCAGCAGCAACCAGATTAGCATCCTGGGGTAGCAGTGCAGAGGGCTTCTTTGAACAGTGGGTGTACCTACAGGTTCTGCTATTTCCATCTGAACACTCAGTCAAGATCACTTTTCCAACTTCATTTCAGAAGCTTGAATACTGATTCCCCACCCTGCAGTTAGGTATAATTAAACACCTTTCTCCAAGTGAAAAAGAAAAATATCATATATAAATATTAAATTTTATTGCATAATATTATATGCTTTTGTACATATTTATCTGTGTTGCATATATAAAGCTTACCAATCATAAGGTATTCTTAACAAAACTAAAAGCTTAAAATATAATGTACACACAAATTTTTTTCTATTTCTGAACTCAAAAATATTTGAATTTTTTTTGTATGACAGTATTTAGTGTTTGCCACGTATTATATGGGCAGATTTACTAAGGTAGATGATTTCTGCCAGTTTAAAGTTTGTGTATATATGTGTATGCAAATGGAAATGGTTTTACTATGCAATGACACATGAATATACCTGATGTGTAAGATAGACCAGAAATTAATATTCTATATTTCAAGTTATTGTACCAACATAATTTTTATTCCCAAATAATTATACCTCAGTAAATATGCATGTGACATCAAATGATAGATACACACAATGATAAATGTACAATTAACATGCACAAGCAAATCCATGTACATGTATGTGTGTATGTTGTGAAAGCATAATAGCTAAATACCCTGTCAATAAATATATAATTGTATCTCAGAAGACTATATATGCTGAAAATTTTTAAAGTTAAACAGATTGGTTGAGGGCCTCCTGGTGGCACAGTGGGTTAAGCAATGCACTATGAAGCAAACCGCAGTCACTGCAGCACAAGTTGGATCCCTGCTGCTGGCCAGGGAGGGGACCCACATGGTGTGGCAGACCTCTCCTGCTGTGCCCACTGCTCCCCTCAGCAGTGTACCTCTGTTGATCTGCCTTTCTGTGGTGAATCCTCTCACCCCACCCCCTCACCTCTGGCCTGTACCCCAGTGCTTGTATGCATAAATAAATAAATCTTTAAAAAATTTTTAAAAATAAACAGATTGGTTGAGGTAAAATATTTTATATATCAGATTATTTTATTAAATTTTAGAGTGACAATATTTCCAAGTAAAGATAGTGTTATTGATCTATACATTAATATGCAACATTACTAGTAATCAAGTAAATACAAATCCAAACTATTATGTACCATTCAGTTTTCCTATAAAATATGGAAAAAACTATAACATTAGTTAATGTACTCTATTCACTACTGGTAGAGAGAGATGTATAGCATATAGATCAAAGCCTTAAATAGTTCATTTATATGACTGATCTATAATTTCTCCTTTTGTCCTTTATCTTTTATAATTAATCATATACTTATGAGCTTTAGCCAAAGCTGTGTACTGAAGCATTTTGATTTCAGTTATAAATTAGCAATAAGTTATCTTATACAATAATAAGAAATTATGGCTTGTCAGATAGCCATTTTAAAAAGTACCTTATTAGAGCATTTAAAGTTAGAGGAAAATGCACAGAAGACAATATAAAATGAAAACAAAAGACACTAAAAGTACAATAAAATCATAATTTTGAAATCATATGTTCACACTGAGTGTTTAATTGTTGTTTCTTGACAAGATTTTCTAGTTATTTGGATTTATAAGTGAACAGATTAGAAGCCCTTGGTGTTCATATAGCTTATGTTTCAGCAGGCACAGAAATAGAAAAAATAATATTTCAAAACTTTTAGTAGTAAAATCCTGATTACTTGGTTATAGATGATATGTATGTATTTTCTTGTCTATACCTTTATCTTTGAATCGCATTAAGAATGAAATACTTTTATTGGAACAAATATAAATATTTACACTAGTGAAAACACCAAGAAAAAGATTATTCTACTTAAAATGTTGCCTAATAGCACTGTGTTCATTAATCTCAGAGGCAACCATGATTTTTAGTCATGTTCAAGTATCCAGTCATTCCCTCTGGACATGAAACTTCAGAAAGTAATTATGCAATAATCTTTTTGAATTTTCCCTTCTATTCTAAAGGAATAGTCTGATCTCACTAATTTGGTTTTTTTAACTCTTTCAATGAAAATGTAATTAGTTGTAATTAAGGCATGAATATGAATCTTTGGACTAGAATTGGTTTCCCTGGCACCATTTAGTACTACATTTCTAAATGATTATCCATCCATTGAGAGTCGAGCCTCATTAGTACACACCTAGTTAGAATTGTCTTTGTAGCATAACTCATTGCTCATTTACCTGCAACTGTATGAGCTATCTGTGGATTTGTCATTTAATCAAATCTTTTTTAATATATGCATCTGACATTTTTTGGAAAACATCATGTCTAATGACTGTATAATGTTATAGTTGTTCAAGTGCTAAGTGGTAATTATTCTCATTTGCATCATGGCTATTATTGAATTGAAATATCTACATTGGAAGAGCTCTTTAAGTATTCCTAACCAAGCTCTACTAGGTTGATGATGATTGCTAGACTCTGGTATATCTTCCCTAGGCATCTCATTCAGTTAGTGGTACCAAGCACAAATGCATGCAGAGACTAGACGTCTAGCATGAGGAGTAGAGAAGACTGAAGGAGGGGGCTAATAGACATCCACTATGCATAAGGGATAATCAGTATTCAGCTTTGGTCAACTTTGTTGTACTAGCATGGATTGTATGGCTCTTTAATAAACTAGAATCTAATTTATGGATATAAATTTTCTTTTTTGTTTTTTTAAGTTTTCATTTGACTAAATGCAATATACCAATACCTACCTTCACAGGGAAAATGCAAGCTTAGGAAACTCATGTTCTCATATATGCATTGCTTTACTCTTACTAACAGAGAATTTTTTTGGGAGGTGATCTTTTTATTTTTTAACGTAGTGTGCTGAACTGTGTTTTTTAAAACAATTGGGAATTTTCACTTGTGAATATAGGAAGAGACTGAACCTAAATTATCAGATTTATTTGTGATCCTTCAAATGTTTTCATGTTAAGTTTAATATTTTAAATATATGCTTGCTTTAAAATGTGAGGGCTTTAAAAACTTTCATTTGATATTAAATCCATGTAGGTTTATGAATGTCATTAGTAATCACTATGAGACTATATGGGAATTAAGATTTTGTCCATAAAGTACATACTCAATTCCTTGTTTCGTAAGCAGTGTATACTCTTGGATCTATATCTAATTTTTAAAGGAATGCAATGCATAATCTACATTTGGAACACTAGGAATAAAAAACAGTTTTAGCATCTCAAAATAACCAGAACAAAGGGCATCTATATTTTTGCAAATAAGAATAAATAATAAACCAAGTCATAGTGACTATAAATGCTAGGCCAGGAGTCATGGAAAATGGTAATTCTTAAAAGAAATGCAGAGAATAATATACTAAGGCATCAGGAAAATTCTACTGCATCTAATAAATCTAAAACTCTTAATAATTCACTGGGTAAGAAATCATAGTGCAAGTAGTTGCTGTCAGCTAATATGCCACGGCTGTCACTAGAAGACAGGGTGAATGTCTTTGCAGGTACAAAAGCAAAAGCATGGAAATCAAAACAATTTCCTAACATTAACAGTGTGAAGCTGTATTTTCTCATCTCAACAGCCTCAAGGATGACATTCTTGTTTTTCTCCATGACTACTATCTGTACATTGAATACATTTGCAGGTTAGAGTAATGCCCATATTAGTCTTCTGTCAGGCCTTCCATTGCAAATGACCACAGGTTACTTTACTGGGGACAGGAAGAATTTAAAAAAATAATGCCTCACTTGAAGATCTGTGCATCCTTAAGAATGGAAAAGTGCTCTCTACTAGACAGTCTTGATTCAAGTTCTTTAGTAAAATTTTAGATAAAGGTTTTCAGATAAGGAGAAATGCAATTACTTGCTGAGATGCTTTGAAATTTTATGCATTACCTAATTAAGATTTATATGTAAAATTCATTTTTTTATTCATTGTAATAGTGACGGTATATAATTAACAGCATATAATGGTAATACAGCATATAATATATAAACTAACAATATTATAATTATATTGTAATATAACATAACAGTATATATTAGAAACCAACCCTTGGTAATACCATGCCAGGAAATATATAATATATCTCCCAAAAGTTCATTAATTTAATCTTTAAATCAACCTTTGAGGTAGCTATTATTATTACATCCAATGTTCAGGTATGAAAGTACAGAGTATGTGCACAGCAGGTATTTAAAGCTGATCAGTCTTATTTTAGAGGTCATGTGAACTTAGTATCTTTGATTGATTTCATAGTTAAGTGTTTGACTGGTAGGCAATAAAATCTAATTCTAACCCATATTTAATTCAGATTTCTTGCTCTTCGAAACTCTGTCCACTCTGCCAAGTTACCTCAAACTGAGTCTCTTGGTCTGAAGATAACCAGGGAATAAAGGACAGTTAAAGGGAACTCACCATTCAGGCATTTAATTACTAAAAGCTCTGAAAACTCCTTCACTTGCTTCAAGACTGGAAATATATTTACTTGTTTTAATTATAATGTGTAAATATTCTGCACGGCCATTCCAATGCAGGGAAAGCGCCTTGACATTGTGCTGCTATGTTCCTTAGAGCAACATCATCTGGGACCTCTTAGATGTTTTGTGTTTTCTTGTTTTGTCTGTCGCTACCCAACTGTCTCTTTCCTTTATCACCCAGGAAGCCCTTCTGACACTAATATTTTGAATCTATCAGGAAATATCCTCAAAACATTTGCCAGTTACATTTGTAAAATAGTAGTCTATTTTATGTGCCTACATGTGAAAGTTTCCACCAACTACTGGGGTTAAAATTCTCTATCCAAGTATTTCAAGTTTCCATCATTTCCACTCTCTTTATAGATATTTAGATGGGGAAAAAAAAGAATATACACCTTTGAACTTTGTTTTCTTAAGGGAAGGTTGACTCTGTGATCAGATATCAAACAATCCCAACTCCCCAGAGATGGGTGACTAGAGTAACTTTCTCATTTGAAAAATAGACATATTCAAAGGTTGTTTCTTAAGATTTTTGTGATAATAAACTTAGTTAAATTCACAGGTCAGTGTCCAATGCATAGTTTGAGCTAAAATTTTAAATATAGGGCCTCCCTGGTAGCACAGTGGTTTAAGCAACACACTGTGAAGCAAACTGCAGTCACTGCAACACAAGTTCGATCGGCAAGGGGGTAACCCACATAGCGCAGCAGACCTCTCCTGCTGTGCCTGCTGCTCCCCTCAGCAGTGTTTTTCAGTTGACCTGCCTATTCTGCTCCCGGCTCTGTCTCTGGTGAAACCTCTCACCATCCTTGACTCTGGCCTATACCCCAGCTCTTGTATGCATAAAGAAATAAAACTTTAAAATAAATAAATAAAATTTTAAATATAAATATTATGATTTTTAGCTATAAAGAGTTTATTAATACAGATTAGAAACCCTAAAATTAAAAACAGAAATGACCAACAGTAAACAAATTCCAGTGGGACTGAATTACTTGTGATTTGTTCAATTTGTGCACATGCTATTCTTCTTAGTTTCACTCCCAAAAAGTTTTAATGTGCTTTAATAAATAACACACTACATTTAGTATATAAAAGAGTGTTACAGTTCTGTCTTTTGAATTGGGGAACTTCTACTTGAGGGTAAATTCTGAATTTTGCAGATCATTAATATACAGAAACATCACTTTTATAGCGGTGCTGAGTCAGAGTTCTCCACCAAAATGAACTTCCCAAAGAAGTTTGCCTGCTTTAATGATTGAAGAACATTCTTCTCAAATTTATATTTTGCATTTGTATATGGAGGATGCTCTGACTTAATCTGTATGTGCTTGATAGTCAGTTGTCCTAGAATTAAAGACATTTTGTTGTCTGATTCTATCTGTTCTTTTTCGTATGGTCTTCAGTTTAGTATGGCCAATGTTCTTCTTAAGTTAGACAACCTTCTTTTTAGAGAGGTGAATTACTCTCTGATGGTAGATATTGTAAAAATATGATAGTCCTCTCTACAGGCTAAAATCCAGGTGTATCAGAAATTGTTCTTAAAATTTTCTGATTAGAGATTCTTTGGTTTAACATATAAACTCATTGAATATATAAATCCATTGCTATTTTCTAAGGTTATAACATATTATCAGAAGCATAACTTCCAAAATATCAGTAGATCCCATACTATTCATAACCTAATGGAGAATACAAGAGGGGCAGAGATAGTGGGAGGAGAGCAATATCTAAAATCTGCTTGTAGTTAAACAACAACAAAAAACCCAGATTACAGTCTAACATACAATAAGCTTTAAAGAAATGATGTTGTATTGAAACCAAACTAATTATAGTGAGAAAGAAGGAGATAATGATAATGTGCTTTGATTCAGAATAAAAACATTCTGCAGGGGCTGTATTTAATGACATCTCCATTGATAAAGGATGTAAAATTTTCCAAGTCTATTAGTTAGTCCTTTAATAGTAAATTTGACTAAGTGTAATGGCACCTACATTTTCGTATTAGGGTGTGTATGATTATCTACCCAGCAAATGGCAAATTTATGTGCAGTTTAAATTAGGTTACATCTAGAAAAATTCATTCCAGTCAATGTGGAAAGCCTGGTCTTAACAGAGATTCATTGTGGAACAGTTTTAGATGGTTTTCTTTAGTTCCAAGAAATATTAATATAACACTCCTTTTTAGTATAAAGGCTTTTACTTAGACAGCTGTATGATTGTAGTGCAAAACAGGAAGCAGCTTAGTTCTGCACCCATTATGGTAGGAAATCTGCCCAATGCATATTATTTGTGCACCTAATCCAAGATGTTTAATTACTAGAATTATTAATCTCAGTAATAATAATAAATTTGTAAAGTTTTGAAATTTACAAAAAAAATATGTGATTCCTACCCTGTTCCTTGTTATTACTGCCAGAATGTCCTAATTTTTATCCCTGACTCCAGTGTCGAATACTTCCATTTTATTCTTGGTGTTGTGATATCAAACACTCAATCTCTCATGACCTGGGGTGCAGACAGAAGTGAGCTATTTACACAAACATACACACACACATGTGGACTTTGTGAGGAACTGAGCTATATGCTTCAGTGACATCTTTATTTTTTTAGGGCTTTTTATAATCAGCAGTACAAAGCCATTTCAAACATGACATAAGTCTATCATTTTACCATTTGTTTAACCTTTTGTTGAAACATTTGTGATCACCAATTGTGGTATTCAATCTTGCAAATGGTGTTTATGATAGGGATCAAAGTTAAGTCAAGGTATACCTGAGAAAAATAAAGATCAAAGCTATATATAGTGAAGCTTTCACTAGGGGAACTTTAACACTAGTGGATGGAGCAATATTTATATGAGATAGGTCTTGAGAGAGAGACAGACAGAGAAACAGAGTTTGCTCAAAGTTCATCCCGGGAGTTCTGACCTAAAAATCACATAATCTCAAGGCCCATTTTCGGATCCTGTTAACATGAGTGTGCTCAGTGTTCCGGGCATCGTGGCTTTGCCATATTCCACAGGTATACTTGGTTGTGACTCTATTGTTTCTCCACAAAACAAAATTTCACCATTTAAGTTGCATGGTTATACATCTGCAGTGGTTCGTTACTGCCTACGTGATGAAATACTAGAAACTTTGGTTATGGGAAACAAATCAGTTTTTACAATACACAAGTACATGCATTAAGAAGGTATTTTTTTTAATCATTTCCAAACCATTTACTTTGTGGCTGTGTTTATTTTTTTATTTTTATTTATGCATTTTTATATGGTTGTGTTTTTTTTTTTTGTACAATGAACTTTGGTGTTGTCCCCATTAAATTACCACCACCAACACGTCTATGAACCATCACCATAAACTCTTGTGTTCTTCCTTCCTGGTTTTGATTCTTCCCCCTTCCCTGATAAATGTCTCTGATTTATAGTTTGCCTGCTAGTTTTGTCATTCTCTGATCCCTTGTATGGTTTCTCTATGTTCCTCTTATAATCCAATGATTTTCTTTTCCTTCTGACTTATTTCACTGAGCATAATCTCTTCAAGCTCCATCCATGTTGCTGAGAATGACGTGAGTTTACCTTTTGGATTACTGAGTAGTACTCCATTGTGTGTATATACCACATCTTCTTGATTGAACATGAAAGGAGTCAAACTTCTTCACTGTTTCCTTTAATTACCCTGAAAAATACTCATTTTTTTCCTTTGATGTATTCATTGGTGTGTTGTGTGTTTTTTTTTTTTTTTGCTTGTTTTATTCTGTTTTCTTGGATTCTGTTCATTGGCTTATATTTTTGGGCCATGCATGAGTTAAAATGCTGAAGTATTATTACCAATGGTCAGATGGTTTTAGCTATACCATGAAATAAAAAGGTAAGTGAAATAGCCAGATGTATAATGAAACATGCAAGGGAGTAAAAATAGACTGTAACATCACTAGCATATATATCTTTATCGTAACTATGATTTAAAAGACAGTCTGATAAAATGTGTGGAGAGTTCAGATTTTCTAAGGGAAAAAAAAATCTCACACATAGGGACTATTCATTAAATTTTAGTGCAAAGTGAATTTTTTAGATAGCTAAGTTATCAGTCAGTGAATGGAAACAGAAAGATGAACAGCTCACCTATAATTGTTATAGAATACTAGCTCTGTTTTAGGAGATTCAGCCTGAGGATTACCAGAGAAGAAAGAACAGTTGAAAAGAGCTCATCAAATAGTTGGTATTCTTTTTAGGGAAGGGTTTCTTAGTTGTCAGATAGAAGGAGAGGCAGATGTCAAAACGGTGCACTGCTGCTTTCTCTGCAGCACCAAGGACCCTGTTAGATACTTCTCACACTGAAATAAATGACTTTCTTCACATTACCAGTGTGCCCGACTAGAACATTTATTCTCCATGATACGCTTAATCCTTAAAACAAGAACTGACAGGCTGCGTGAATGGTGATCTTTGAGGGTTGTCCTCAGAGAAAGGGTTTATTATGTCTGTGCCTTTTCATCGTTCAGAAAAGGACCATACTGGAGTGTAAGTTTTCTGCCTAAACTAGTCAATTGTATGCTTGCCTGCCATTATTCACTCTCAACTTTATACCTAAATGGAATTTAAGTCAGGCCCCATGACATTTTAGTCACTTTCAAGTATAAAATATTCTTTAATCACCATTAACTATGGCAGTAAAATTTTTTGACTTTGCTAAATGTACTCACTTTCTCCCTTTCCCACTTTGATGGACTGTATTCTGGAATAGGGGGCAGTATCTTTCTAATCTTTTTTTTTGTCCACTTTATTTTTGGCTATGATTTTGATCCACTCCACAGCATCCTCACTGCCTCCCCCTTCCCAGAGTGAGTAAGTAGGCAGATATTAAGGCCTATTCTCTCCCATTAATTTTTCAGAGGTCACTGGGAGCTTCTCACCTATCCTGTCCTTGACATAAGTCAATTCATCTTTCTTGCCAATCACTTAATTCTTTTTCTGTCCAGAGACATCCTCTTCTCCATCACATCTAGCTTTTTCATTGTAGAATGATCTTGCCAAAATAGATTCCAGAATCACTGATGATTAGTTTTTATATACTGATGTGTGAATTTTGAGTATTATAATATATGCTAATTTATAATTTTGAAAGTCATTTTAAATTGAAGACTCGACATTCTTGATATTTATATCCAAATATTTTGGCCCAATTTAAACTAATCATTGGTTAATTGTCAATTTCATATGCCAAATTCTGTTAGGCAGATTAGGTACTGGTTTAAAGAATATAGACTGGTACAAACAATCAAATCTTTAATATTTAGTTACATTCTAAAGTATACTATTTCAGCTTTTATTTATTACTGTATCAACAAAATAGAACTAAGTGATCAATCATTTCTAATCTTAGAAAGATGAAACTAATACTGCAAGTGAATTACAAGGTGATGGTTTAGAAATATTTCTGTGTATTAACAATGACAGTTGACCTCTATGAATGAATATAAGTTTTCTGTAGAACATACAGTGGGTAAAAATATTTTATGGAACATAGACAGGTTTTATATGCAATACATATAAGGAATTCTTCAGAAATTATTCTATTGACATGCTATTTTTCTGGCCTCTTAAAAGTAGTCTGAAATACATTTAATATTGATTACCTTTTTTACTTGACACTATAACCCAAATATAAAATACTGCATAAATTAATGCATTTTGCATTTTTCTCCAGTTAACACACATTCTTGCAAAATGCATTTGTATTAATGGAGTTATACACTTTAAAGAGCAGCATCCTTTGCCACAGAAGCTAATAATAATGGTGTTTTACATTAATCCCATCATATAGCCCATCTTGAGAACTGACAAAATGCTACCACCTGTGAGTAAGGAAATAGCTCTTAATTTATACTTGAATGTTTTTTTCCTTACTTTTCTTATTCTAGATCAATTATTTTTCATTTGTATTTGTAAATAACTCATATTGAACTAATAGTTTGAATACAATAGGAATATTATTGAATTAATTATATTTGTATCATGGACTGGTTTTCATTGTTCATGCAGAGATGCAACAGAGTTAGCCTTCCTGTATCACCTTCCAATAGTCATCCAGAACTCCACCACTGGAATCTGAATTCTTGGGAAGAAGATATCTTCTGAGGGTGTTAAGAAGGCATTAAACAAGGTCATGAAATTTAACACTCCTCTGTCATTGTCCATTGGTGAGGTACTGTGCCCAAAAAGATACAGTTTGGGTGACCTTTGGATGACAAAACAGTCTCACTTCAACAAAAGTGAATGATCAAATAGAAAACAATTAAACTTCCTCAGTGATCTCCATTTTGTTATTTTCCTGCTCTTACTTACAGGATGGAAGGTCTTTAGGAAAATCCTTTTATATCTTAAGGGCATACACTACACACACCTCAATGCTCATTCACTTAGAATTTGTCTTTTTACCTTGAAATCTGAAGTGATCCCTCCCACATCCTCAACAATTCCCTCAAATGTATTTCCTCATTCTCATCAGATTCTCTCACAGGAGTCCTTAATATATTATTAAAGTTTATTGGCATACTGTGGTAACATACTTCTGAAAAGAAGTGAACCTATACCTCTAAATCATATACAGTGTTGTAAATCAATGTTACCTTAATAGAAATAATCAACTCCATAAAAATATAAAAAGTCAGCAACGAAAAAAAAAAAAGGTTTCCCTTTCTTCAAAGAAAAAGTTGAATAATATTCAAACTTTAGCAGAGGTGAATGTAGACATAATGTTAGGTAAACATACATATATACATATTGTATTTCTTTTTCACTCGCCAGTGAAAAAATTAAATGGATATTTTTTCTATATTTATGTTCATGAAAGTGGGCAATGATAGCACATCTTTATTACTCCTGTTAATTATAGAAGTAAAAATGGAAAGAGATATTGAAACTTAGAGTATCTGCGTATATTTATTTCTGAATATTTTAATTGTCATTTAGGTATTTATTATATGCTTACTTGAGCCAGTTTTTTCTTTACACTTTGCTTGTATTATTTTGATTAATTCTTGTAATCATCTATGAATTCTTTGTATCTCCATTTGGAGAAGTTGAAACTTTGAAGAATTTCAGTACTGCAGTTTTTGATACACTCAAATAATATACATTCAGTTTTGTGGAAATAATTTGTATCCAATTTTATTTTTATGTATTATTAGTAAAATTGGCCATTTTGTAATGCTTATTAGTCGTTTGAAGCATTCCTACAAAGTTTAGTCTTTCTTATTTCTAGGTAATTGCAGGAATATTTCCTCCTAATGTTTTGAAATGTTGTAAATAGTGTGACTGTGAGAAATTATACAACAATAATTTTATATGTTATGCAGTTAACTTTTAACATTGAGAGTAAAAAAGCAACAATTTTTAATATACAGCAAAATCTTAAAACGTTTTTCTTAGAAAGAATAGTGGATTTTAATTGCATCATCTATAATTACATTTTTCATTTATTTTTTTGTATTTGTTTCATATTTAAGTGGTTTTGCTAATTTAAATCTGGTGACACTTTTTTTTTTTCCCTGTCTCTTAAATATTTAACGAGTGGTCTGATTTGTAGCAATTAAGACAGATTATCTGGTATCTGTTTCTTCATAAAACCATTGAAAATAGGATATTACTTAGAATGTTAATATGTGATCTGTGGCAACATACGACACATAGTATTTCAGTGATATTTCAAAATGTGTAAAACAGTAGATAGCTTTGGGGGTAATTATGACTAGTACTCACTAGTATAACACAAGGATTTATGTTGCTGGATTTTTCTTTTGTTGAATCTAAATGCCATGAATTGTAAAACAAATCATCCTTTTATAAAGCTCTACAAAAGGACAAAGATGTAAAATTTTTCAATTGGGTATACGTCTTGATTTTAGACATGTCAAAAATTGAAAGATAACATATGGTAATACATGTAGCTATAATCATTAATTGACAAATCCATGAATTAATGTTTATGAACAAGGTGAACAGGCACAAGAACTCAGGGTTGGTGGGTGTAGAAACTGTGGAAGTCATATCGGTAGTACCAGTCCTACAAGGTAAAACCATTCTATTATTTGGCTCGGTTATTCCTCATAACCAAAGGAAATAGTGAGAGGTTTTGGACTGTTTGCTTGGGATATGTTAAGGAAGGGGACAAGGATTCTTGACCTTGTGGAACTTACATTCTAAGAAAATATAGAAAATGACTGTGATTTATCATATTCTGAAAAATGGATTCTAGAATAGTACCTACTTTATGATTCTAATTTGTAAATCTGTTTAAAAAGTAGAAACATCGTAAAGATCCCATGGTAAGTTATTGAAACAGTGCATTCATACAACTGAGTTTTATCTGTATTTGTATTTTATTTTAGAAAGCTTAACTAGATTTAACTATTAAAAAGGAAAATAGAAAAAAATTGGCTTGTTTCCCTTTTGCTGACCAAGCTCTATGTAGCTTCAGTGTGGATTCTGTTTTTGTAAAGTCTTACTGTTTTAAACCAGGGTTTTGTTAGATTGAGAGTTTGAGAAGTCAAAAACTTCATGTGCATATTTATTTTTATAAACACTGACCAAACTGGTTCCCAAAGTTGGGTGCCAAGGTCAGCAGTGATTCCCATTATCCCAATTATATTAATTTTTTGTTGTATTAAGGAACAGTCCTTGAACCTATGTTTATCAATATTACTCTTGTTATTGGAAGGGTTATTTAATATTACCTTAAGAACTACATAATGTATTAGAAAATGTAACTAGTGAATGAGTTGAGGGTTGCCGATCAGAGTGGTGAAATGAAATATGACAGACTTCTAAACAAAACAACGACCATATGACAACAGACTCTAAGCAACAACCTCAGGAGCCAAATTACAAACTGCTGCAATTATTTGAAATGGTCAGAAAAATCTGGAACTTTTAAAAATTTTCATTAGAGTAACCATTAGCTTCCTAGATTTTTGCTGCCCTGCTTTCAACTAAGAACCAACTGAAGAAAGTCAAATAGGCTCCCAAAGCAACCACTTATGACACCTTGTTTATAGTAGGTCACTTCCAATTTTGCCTTGCTAACAACCTACAATCAGAGTATACATGAAGTTTTTTATTCACTGCAAAACCCTTGGTATTATTCTTGGCAATATATTTTCTGCTATGACAACAAAAGCACAGGCAACAAAGGCAAAAATAAATAAATGGGACTACATTAAACTAGAGAGAGTATGCATAGCAGAAGAACAATCAACAAAATGAATAAGGAACCTACAAAATGGGAAAACAATTGGACATCCTTATATTTGATAAAGAGTTAATGTTCAATATCTATAAAGATTAATGCAAGTCAAAATTCTATCAACAATTAATCTATTTAAGAACCAGGCAGGGCCTCCCTGGTGGCACAGTGGGTTAAGCAACACACTATGAAACAAACCACAGCCACTGCATTATGAGTTCAATCCCTGCCGCCAGCCAGGGAGGGTACCCACGTGGTGCAGCAAACCTCTCCTGCCTCGCCTGCTGCTGCCCTAGGCAGTGTGTTTCAGTCCCTCTGCCTGTTCTGCTCCCCACTCTGTCTGGTGAATCCTCTTACCTCCGTGGACTCTGGCCTGTACCCCAGCTCTTGTATGCATAAATAAATAAATCTTTAAAAAAGAAAAAAAAAGAAACAGGCAAATAAACTCAACATATATTTTTCAAAGATAGAGAAATAACCAACTGGTACATGAAATATGTTTGGCATTACTAATCATCAGGGAAATGCAAATAAAAAATGGCATGCCATGTCACTTCATATCCATTAGTATCACTATAATACAAAAGATAAGAGATAACACATATCGTCGAGGATGTGAAGGAAAGTAAAAGTTGTGCACTATTGGTGCAAAATTAAATTGGTTACAAACATTACAGTATAAAGTCCTGTAAAAAATTAAAAATAGAACTACTGTAGGATGCAACAGTCCTCCTTATGGATGTAGATCCAAAAGAAATTACAGGATCTGAATGTCATCTTCAATTCAGTGTCGTCTTAATAGCCAAGATGTGGAAACAATCTAAATATCTATGATAGACAAATGGTTAAGGTGGGATCGATATAAATATATGTAAATTAATATTACTTATTCTTAAGAGAGAAGATACTGCTTTTGTGATAACATCGGTGAATCTTAAGGGCATTATTCTAAGTGAATTAAATCAGATGAAAACAAATACTGTGATATCATGGGTATAGGAAATATAAAGCTGAACTCAGATAAATGGTAGGACAATGTTTGCTGGGGTGTGTGGTGGCGGAATGGGGAGATGATTCAGTACTGAGGGTCAAACGTACAGCACTATATTGTACACTTAACAGTTGTTAGGAACACACATTTAACATTTCACTACAAAAAAATGGCAGTAATGTGATGTGATAGAAGTGTTAGTTGGCACTAAAGTACTAATATTACAGTATGCACATTCATAATATCAAGATAGTGTACACTTTAAGCTTATACAATGTTATATATCAGTAATAACTCTATAAAACTGCAAGAAAAATAAGTCAGAAGTGTCAGTAACTGAAGGAGAGAGTCCAGAGATAGAGTAAGTTCTGACAGAAGGAAAAACTTTGGGGGGTGCATTTTTATTTTAAGGTAATTATGCAATATATAAGTAGACATTTAGAGCAAAAGTAGGAAAAGAGGCACTCAAACTAAGAAATGCACTCAAATCTAGAAAAACTGACTTGGAAGTATTCCCCATAGAGACAATTATCTAACTTTTATGTTTAAAGGTATTTCTAATGTGGAACATGGAGAAAGAGGAGAGGAGCATAAAATGCATTAATGCATTGGAACACATATTCATTTAAAATGTCCTGAGAAAAATTAGATCCCTGGTCATTTTGCGTGGCACTGAGAATAGACAGACTGTAAAAGTGTCTGCAGGTAATGGTACTGGTTAAGAAGAGAATAGTAAAGTCCCATAGATGAAAATATCAGACTATAAAAACAAACCCAAAAAATCAAGAAGACAAGGTAAAATCTCTGGAGAAAATAATTGATGTTTGAAAGAACTTGGGTTTTAATGTCTGGCATCATTAAACCTATTCAATAAAGGATATAATTAGATTTTATAGTGTAAAAAACTTATTGGAAGGTACACCATGTAGGTGTGGACTGCCTATTTTACATTAATAAATAAAAGAAAACTGAAGGGGTGAGAGCTGAAAGACATTAATTCATTTAAAAATCTTTGAGCAAGTAATGACAGCATGAGAGAGAAACAAACACAGAGCAATGTTTAGGTCTAGTTGGCAGTGGCTACCCCTCTCACCCCTACTGTAATGGAAGCAACACTTTCATTGTAGCATTTCTCTAAAGCTTGAGTGGATTTTATGAAATGTCATCTAACTGAGGGGAGTGAGCAATAGGTAAGAGGAAAGATTAAAGAGAGGCAGAAGTTTGGAGGTAGTTCACATACAATACTCTTAAAGAAAGTATGACTTCGAAAGTTGTATATACCTTGTTGATACCGTTAAATAAAGATTTTGATCCATATTTCTGAGACAGGGTGTGGGATTCACATTTACAACAAGTCCAGAACTATCAGAATCTGTATTTTAACATGAATCTCAGGTGAAGATGGGATTTGTTAGTCATACTGACAGCTATGGAACCGAAGCTCCAAATGTTATCTGAACTCTTGTAATAGTTGAAGTGA
The DNA here is from genome assembly GCA_019455555.1 of Galemys pyrenaicus. Taxonomy (NCBI): domain Eukaryota; kingdom Metazoa; phylum Chordata; class Mammalia; order Eulipotyphla; family Talpidae; genus Galemys; species Galemys pyrenaicus. The sequence goes on along the minus strand of JAGFMF010011445.1, from coordinate 2,576,630 downwards.
GGTGAAGATGAATGACACTGTAGTTACTAATTAATTTATATGCAGGTTAAACCAATCCTGTGAACTTTCACAGATTCTTAGAGATTTTCAAGTTTAATCATCTTCTAATAACTAAAATATCATTATAGTATGATGGCATTCACATTTACAATTGAAATCTTGAAAATGTATAGGTTGCTACAACACAACAACTTTTATAAGTGTAGTTTTCTTTGAAGGCTTGCCTATTAGTGTTGCTGTATGTCAATTTGAAAAATGATGACAATTCCGTTCCTAAAAAAGAGTTTGGAGAACCACTTTATAATGTACTGTTTGTAGTTTGAGGATATCATTGCCAAACATGTCAACACGATAGGAAACATCTTTTTAAAAATGTAGTATTTTGAAAAATTCAGAGAATCTTTATTCAAAATAGTGATTTGTAAGACTCACAATAGTAATATAAAGAACTAGAAATTTTAGATTCAAGGACATAAATTCCCCTACCCAAAGGATTGTTTAATACTGTTGCTACATTTCTTTGACACCCTTAAATAAATTATCATTGCTTTCAGCTTATTCCTTTTTAAAGAGACTTAAGGTTTATTATGGGCTTTAACACTAGATTTTTGACATAATTTTAAAATCGATATTTATTTTGTTATAAGGATCTCAAAAACACCACTACTAAGAGACTAAAACTAAATTCCAGTCTACACTTGCTTTATTGGCAATATTTTTAAAAGTTGGCAAATTTTTAAAAAATACACTTTGTCATTTAGTGGTTTTCAAACAACTTCCAATTGCATAGTTATATTCTCATAAAACATCTAAGAGGTAAATGGTTTTCCTAGTTAACTTTGGATCATCCTTTTATCAATAGATTTTATACTATCCAGTATATAGATTTACATTTTTGTTATTTTTATTTTTAATATCTAGCAACAAGTCAAAACATTGTAGATTAACAAATTCAGACATTTAATAAGTATAATAAAAAGTTAATTTTGAATGAAATGTATTCAAAATTATTTAAAAGATAAAATTAATTTAATAAGATGACACAAGGTACTTTTTTTCTAACTTAACTGAGATAAAATTCATATACCACAAAATTCAACTTTTTGTAAATTTTTTATAATATACACTGCAGTGGATTTTCTTATATTCAGCATTATGCAACCATCTTCACTAGCTAATTTTAAATTATTTTCACCCTCCTAAAAGTAATCCTGTGCCATTCCTCCCACCTCTCAGTACCCAGAAACTACTGATCTATTTTCTGTTTCTAGAAAATTTATTTCTCACTCACATTCAAGAAATAACACATTACAGTCTGAGAGGACTCTGCCTGTTCCCCATGATCCAGTATCATACTGTATCATTCCTTATTCTGGGAGTTTGGGGGAACTTGCAACAGAGAATAGCCCCTTGTGATAATTTCTAGCCAGAAATTCTTGGGAGCATGGGACAAAGATGCGCATACTTTTCCTTCAGTGACACTTTCTAAAAGTTGTTCATTCTACTGCTACAAACACTATTTTGCCAGAACATAGTTGCATGACACCAAGCCTTAATATCACATTCTTATTCTAAGTGCTTATAAGCCTATCTATAAAACAAGGATTATATTACTGATAGCAAGGTAAGATACACACAGGAGTATAACTAGAGATTTTTCTGCAGTGTCATACTTGAATTTTATTGAAGCTTTTTAAACAGAATTCAGAATAGGTAAAGAGCAATCGTTATAAAAGCTAGACTTTGCTATGGCAGAATGTTTAGTGGCTTTGGATGGAGAGAATGAAACATAAAACCATTATATCAGTATCCAAAGTATAAGTGAGCACTGGCCATATTTGTATTGTTCATCACTTTAACCACTAATGCTAAAAAAACAGTGGCTAGGATATAGCTGTTCAATAATATGTGTTGAATAAATGAAATAATTACTGAATTAATATGTAGCCCATTATAGACACAGAAGATTTACATAGATTACCTAATCATGAGATGATTTCATAATCCCATAGCCCATCACTGCCTGCCACTCCATATTTCCCATTGTTTAAGGTCTGCTTTGAAAGAATTAGGTATTAAGGAGGCATTAAGAAGTCTTGAATATTGCTAAGTTGTGGTAAAATCTAGACGTTAATGTTTGATCATTTTCTTCTAAGGACTTATACAGTGATTTCTTTACTGGAGCATTTAGGTGTTCATTACTTATTTATAGAGTTTAAAATATGTACAATTTCACTGAACAGACTATTTTCTCCATATGTATGACCAAATTATAGTAAGACTTGTGTTTCTGAGATAAGCTTGATAGTCTTGAAAGAAGTTCAAAGTTTTTCTAACTGAAATGACTTTATGCATTTTTCTAAATGGATAGAAGGCTCTCTGGTTTTCCAAGAGTTTCTGATAACCTGTACCAATAATGTGCAAAAATGTACATACAATTTACATATTTTATAAAATCTTATGCAATCTAAAATTTATAGGCAGAAAATGCTTGAAATTGGCATGTCTGATAAATAATTCACAGTTTCAGTTTCATACTTAATGAGCTAGGCACTGTAGTGCTGTCAATGAAGAAATTAATCATGATATATTGGAACTGTAAGACTAAAAGGGTTTTAATTTATATCTCATCTTGAAGATTTATTTTTAATTGAGTGTATGGTCGTATTTCTTCTTTATAAAGCTGAAATTTTACATTTGTAACTAGACTAAAATGGGAGCCTCCAATGTCTTACATATTTTCCCCATTAAAAGAATCGGAATCTCCATGCTACATGTAACCAATTGAGTAAAAAAGTTTGTGTGTTTTTTTAAGATTTTATTTATTTATGCATACAAGAGCTGGGGTACTGGCCAGAGTGTGCAGGGTTGGGGGTGGGGACAGAACAGGCAGATTGACTGAAATACACTGCTACAGGGAGCAGCAGGCCAGGCAGGAGAGTTCTGCTGCGCCATGTGGGTCCTCTCCCTGGCCAGGGATTGAACTCACACTGCAGTGGCTACGGAAGCTCCACAGTGTGGCATTCAACCCCTTGCACCACCAGGGAGGCCCAGATAAAACAAGTTTGTAATTGAAATTCAGTTATATCATTTGTAAGTTATGTGCCTTTGGGCAAAATCATTAATCTTGCTTGCCAGTTTATATCTGGTAGGATTGCTATGGGGGTTAAACAAGTTGGCACATAGTAGATAGTCCACAAATATTAACCAACTAATGTTGGTTAAGACACATAAACACATATTAAAACTGTGTAATTACATGATCTCTAAGTCTGTAAAAATATTGTATATATATATTCAGTTATATAGCAATAATACAGTACAGTGACATATGTCAAGCAAAGATTGTAGAGTATGATGATTCACAGCACATCCTTTGAAGTCAGGATCACAAAAAATCTGAAAAGGACATCTTTCTCAGGTTTTTTCATCTATAAAGCAGAAAAGCAATTATGAAAATAAATGAATTGATAAATAGCATATGCTTATATGTATGCCTTACAAATGGTACGTTTTCAGTAAATGTTATCTATTAATACCTTCCTAGCCCAGTATAAGATTTAAGTGAGATTTTGAGCTTAATTATGATTAGGTTGAACTTTGATAATGTCAGTAGTAAGACTTTTTAGAGTTTATTAAAGCAGTGGTTAGCTTCCAGCTTATCTGAAAATATGGAAAATAATGATACTCAAATAATTGTTTGAGTATCAGTTGAAGATACTGGAGATAAAATGTAGAAATCCTAGCATGGTACTGTTTATTCATTGCTAATTTCTGTGGGAAAAACCCACCAACTATCTTTAAAAATTTTCACAATTACTTATAACTAATTTAAAATGATTTAAGAAGTTTTGTGTTTCCAAATCATTTTCAAATCTGCTTCATCTTATTTTCTCAAAAGAAAAAAAAAAATCCTCTGAAAAGTTAAGCCAAGGAGAGATACCATGCAAATTATTTTTGGCATTAGAAAAATCATCTGAATGCCTGTTCCATGAATTTTTCAAATGCTGAGTCACATATCCAATAAATCCATTCATTAATAGCACTGGTTAGCTATAGCAATACTAACTCAAGTGCAACTTGTCTATGTGTCTGTAAGTGATATGTCTGTTATATGAAACCATTGCTCTGAAGTAATCCTTCTTTGACATGGTAGGTTTAGGAAATTAGAATAATGAAATTACCAATCATTTCTCTTTAAATTTGCTTTCTTGGCTTCTCATAAATTCTTCTGAATGATCATTCCTTCCAAGATAAGTAGAGAAGTATATCTGATCAAATTTATTTAGTTAGAATCTTATATGAAATAAAATCTCATGAAATGCACCAAAAGTAACACTCTAAACCAGTACCATTGTCACTGGCATTTTATTAACTAGTATTTCCCACAAATACCTTCACCAAAAGTAGTTGTCTTATCAATATCATGCCCAAATTCACTTTTCCCTCTGGAAATGAAACCCAGTACTCAGTATCCTTCCCTTGCCCCAAATTTAACTTAACATATTTCTTAATTAAAATAGAAAGCAGGGAGGAATTCATTATAGTTCTTTTATTGACTTTATAGCACATTCAGATCACATTTCATCCTTGGATAACAAATATCAGTGCAAAGTAGATTTTCTATAGTTGTAGTTTCATTCCTTGCTTCTGCAGGAATGTGATAGCAAATAGAAGAAAAAGCCTGGTAAGACTAAAGGCAAATCCATGCACAGTGGCATTTGGAAAAAAAAAAAAAAAAAAAAAAGCATCTGTGAAAGAACAGTAAGCCATATCTCCCAAGAACNAAAGGCAAATCCATGCACAGGGGCATTTGGAAAAAAAAAAAAAAAAAAAAAAGCATCTGTGAAAGAACAGTAAGCCATATCTCCCAAGAACAAGAACACATGGACCAGTGGTCATTAACTGGAGTGAAACAAAGTGAATTGAGTATCAGAGACTGTCAAGTTACTGCTACTAATTAGCCAGTGAGTTTGATTAAAAAAAAAAAAGTCTGGGTGCTCATAATGGAAGGTATCATTCAAGACACATTTCAATTTGCAAACAGGAACAGTACATTTTAATGTGAACCTTTACACATCAGTGATAGATTTTTTTTAACTCTCACTTTTCATCAAAAGGATATTGAAAACATTTTACTTCACACCTCAAGAGTTTCTTTTTAGTTTGAAAGGCATTTTCCCATATGATAATAACCACTAGGAGTTAAATAGCATTCCTTGTTGAGTAAATGATTATATAACATTTCCTTTAATCATAGCAGAAAATAGTTGAAGCAGTTTTATTCTTAGTCATCTGTGGAAAGTATAACCCAATACAAACTACTTATTAATATAACCTATTAGAGTTTTAATTTTCTATAAACTTATATTGCCATGAGTAATAAACCACCTGCCTATATTCCAATCATTCATCTGTTTTCTAAAGGTTTCATAAATACTACTAATTTCTGTACCGGGCATACATTAAATCTTCAATTTCTTTTCTTTTTGTTCATAAAAGTGTCTAGAAGTAAGCAATTTCAATGAGTTGAAAAATGTGGGTTGATTAGTAGATTATCACTGCATCAAAGTGAAACTCTTGTGAAGCACATTAACTACAAATATGATCACACCTGGTGGTAACCAAAATGTTTGATTTAAAGACTGTAATATTAACCAGTAGCATAGTATGACTGTTGTAACAGATAACTTTAACAATTGAAGATGTGTAGTGAACGGTGGAGTACTAGGCATTCTTCAAATTTTTGGGAGATTATTTTTTTCTTTCCCAAATTGGATTCCTCTTTTTCTCTTATCTTGCTACCTGCTCTAGGAAGTATAACTAATACATTGTGAAATATTATTGGTGACAGTAGAAATTCTTGTCTCATACTTGATTTTAGAGGATACCTGTATCTTTTCATTGAGTATGATGTTCACTGTGGGCTTGTCATACATGACCTTTATTGTGTTCAGGTATATTCCTTTTATCTCCATTTTAAAAAAAATAAATGGCTGATAAATCTTACCAAATGTTTTTCCTGCATCTGTTGATACATATTGTTTTTTATTTTCCTTTTGTTGCTGTGGTGAATTATATTGACTGAATTGTGAATGATGAACCCATTTTATAGCCCCAAAATAAATTTCACTTGATCATGATTTATGATCCTTTTAATGTATTATGAATTCAGTTCGCTAAGATTTTATTGAGATTTTGCATCTGCGTGCAAAAGGGATATTGGTCTACAGTTTTCTGAGGTTTGTTTATTTGTTTTTGTGATGTTCTTGTCTGCTTTTTGTATCAAAGTATGTGACCTCATAAAATGTGTTCCTTTTTCCTCAATTTTTTGAAGTCTTTGAGAAGTTGAGATAGGTATTAGTTCATCTTAATTATTATGGCTTTGTAGTATCATTTGAAGTCTGGGAGAGCGATACTCCATTATCCTTTCTAGGAGAGCTTTGGTTAGTCAAGGTTTTCGTGGCCTCATATGAATTTCATCTGTATTTGCTCTATTTCTTTGGAGAATGTCATTGAGATTTTTATACGAATTACATTGAAACTCTAAATTGCTTTCAGTAGAATGACCATTTTGATAGTGTTAATTCTTCCAATCCATGAGCAGGGGATGTCTTTCCATTTTTTTGTGTCTTTTTCTATTTTTTTAACAATGTTTTATAATTTTCTTTATATATGTCATTCATCTCCTTTGTTAGTTTATTCCCAGGTATTTGAACTTTTGTTGTTTCAGTTGTAAATGGATAGTTTTCTTAATTTCGTCTTCAGATTGATTGCTAGCAGTTAGAAAGGCTACTGTTTTTTTGTGTGTCGATTTTGTATCTTGCTACTTTGCTAAACTGGTTTATTATTTTCATTATTTTTTTTCTGTGGAGATTTTAGTGTTCTCTATGTATATTATTATGTTACCTGCAAACAGTGATAAATTTACTTCTTCTATTTGGATTCCTTGTATGTCTTTCTCTTGACTTATTGCTCTAGCTAAGACTCTAGTATTACACTGAGAGCAGTGGTGAGAAGACTTCCAACAATGCATAATAACAACTCAAAATGAATAAAAGTAATTGGTATAAGACCTGAAACCATAAACTATATAGAAGAAAATGTAGACAAAACACTACATGGCAAACATCTCAATAACATCTTTAAAGACTCATCCCCCAAAACAAAGAAAGTGAAGGAAATAATAAACACCTGGGTTTACATCAAACTATAAAGCTTCTGTACAGGAAAAGATACATTAACCAAAGCAAAGAGGCAGCCCACTGATTGGGAAAATCTTTTGCAATCCATACAATCGATAAGGGACTGAACAAAAATTCTACAAAGAGCTGATACAACTCAACAAAAATCAAGTAAACAATCCAGTCAAAAAAATGGGCAGCAGAGCTAAAGACACTTGTCCATAGAAGAAATGCAAAAGGCCAACACATATATGGAAAGATGTTCAACACTTGTAATCAGGGAAATGCAAATCAAAACCACAATGAAATACCACCTTACACCAATGAGAATGGCACTTATTAAAAAAATATATAGCAACAACAAATGTTGGTGAGGATATGGAGAAAAAAGAGCTCTCCTATTCTGCTGATGCAAATGCAAAATAGTCCAACCACTGTGGAAAGCTGTGTGGAGATAAATAAAAATGGAGCTACCATGTGATCCAGCAATTCCACTCCTAAGAATCTACACAAAGGACACAAAAACATATTCAAAAGGACACCTGCACACCTATGTTTATTGCATCATTATTTATAATAGGTAAGATATGGAAGCAACCTAACTGCCCAAAAGATGACTAATTCAAGAAGATGTGATATATACATGCAATTAAATACTACTCAGTAATCAAAAAAAAAAAATCATGCCATGGATCGAACTGGATGGGATTATATTCAGTGAAATAAGTCAGAATGACAAATAAATATATCAGATGGTTTCAGTTGTCAGAGGAATATAGGGAAATCAAATAAGGGATTAGCAAAAATATAGTAACAGCAATAATTTTTTAAAAAAGCAAAATTGGGACTCCCTGGTGACACAGTGGGTTGAGCACCACACTATGGAGCATTGGAGGCACAGCAGCAGGAGTTCCATCCTCAGCCAGGGAGGGGACCCACATGGCACAGCAGACCTCTCCTGCCTTGCCCGCTGCTCCCCTCATCAGTGTTTTTCAGTCCATCTGCCTGTTCTGCTCCCCACTCTGTCTCTGGTGAATCCTCTCACCTCCCATGGCTCTGGCCTGTACCCCAGCTCATGTATACATAAATAAATATTTAAAAAATAAATAAGCAAAATTAACAAGCGTTTATATATCAGAAACATTCTGCAGGAGAGAGGGAGGGAGAGAGATTAAAACAGGCAGGGAAGAGCACAAGGTACTGTGATAATGGTGCATGGGTGAATTGGTGGTAAGAATTTTATGGGAACTACACAAGAGGAGAAAGCATACACTGTACAAAAATGAACAATGGTGTAGAATATAAAGTAATTAATAAAATATATCAGTTCATTTTTAATGTTTTTATAGAACTCACTAGTGAAATTGCCTTTTCCTGTGTTATTTTGTTTTGGGGAGACTTAATTACTATTTTAATTGAACTGTTTTTATTTTCCTTTTCTTCCTGATTTAATTTTGGGAGATAAATGGGTTAAGAGTGTGTATATGTGTGTACCTTATATTTCATACATATGTGCACATATATGCATATGTGTGTATTTATGTGTATGTGTATATATACATATATATATACAGAATACTATTCAGTTATTTAAAATGTAAAATTTTGCCTTCATAACGATATGGGTAGGATTAAAAGGTTTTATGTGAAGTGAAATAAATCGGGAGAATGAAAATACCAGATGATTTCACTTTATTGACACTATGTGGAATGTAGAGAAAACAAAAAAAAAGGAGTCAATATAGTCAAACCAAAGCAAAACCCAAAAATATGACTGTAGAATTGAGGCTACCAGAAAAGTAGAGTGTTAGTAGGAGCCAAAGCCAAAAGGGATCTAATGGACTGTGGTGGAGGATTACTGGTACTGTGGCGATGCGTGTGGTGTGGTAACATGCATTGGAAGAGATGAGAATCTATACCTCTAAGTCATACACACTATTGTATGCAATTTTACCTAAAATCAAAGGTTAAAAATATATATATAGATATGCCGTTCGTGAAAAGTTACATATTATCTAATGATTAAAACAGAAAAGGGGCCTCCCTGGTGGCTCAAGGAGTTAAACATCCCACTATGAACCATCCACCGCCACTGTAGCATGAGTTCAATCCCGGCCAGGAAGGGACCCACATGGCACGACAGACCTCTCCTGCCTCAAACGCTGCCCCCCTCAGTGGTGCATTTCAGTCATCTGACTGTTCTGTTCCCCACCTTGTCTGTGGTGAATCCTTTCACCCCCTGCACCTCTGGCCTGTACCCCAGTTCTTATATGCATAAATGAATAAATCTTTAAAAAATAAATAAAAATAAAACAGTAAGGATAAGATAAAATACAGGGTTATAATATGCTAACCGCATTTGTGTATCACTGTGTGTGTGTGATTGCACGTATATAAGTATATGGATTATTGACTGTGTTAAATGGATATAACTTCTAAAGTTCTCTAAAATCATAAGTGTAAAATACAATTTGTTTCAAACGTTTCCATTACCAGTAGCCCCATAAGAAGCAAGGGATGAAAATTCTCTCCTGTTTGTCATGTCTCCATTAAAGAGCACAAAGTAGAGTAATTAATCTTAAATCACAATAGTTCAATGTGAGCTAAATGGAGGTAATGCTACTTCAGACAAATATTGCAGTCTAAATTGTAAAAGCATGTGTACAATACTATCCATGCAATAATGTTTTCATCGTATTGTATCACTCTTTAACATTTGATGGTGCTTAAACTAAAATGCAATACTAGTACTAATAAAGACTATTTTTCCATTGCACTTTTTTTAGGTCTCAGGGTGGTGAATTTTTTCTTTGAATTCCTAACCTGTGAGCTTCTGGTAAGTTAATAATGTATACAATTTTAGATATTGTTTTCCTGTATTATACCTTGTTCATCTCCAGTAAATACAGTGAAAATAATATAAAATTAAATAATCATCTGAAACTTTATCACATTTTAATTAGATGTTGAATAATTTGCACATTTTCTATTAAATTGTTTAATTGTTGGGTAGATGATAGTGATTTAATATAGTCTTTGATAGATTTTAAATGAATTGAAGATATTGTTCTATGAAAGTAAAGATTTATACCACCGGCAAAAAAGTCTTTGAATGCACATGATGATTTTATGTATTTGAAAATCTTACAGTGTGGTCTGTTTGATGCTAATAAGTAGAAACAATGAGTTATTGAATCTAAAATTTATTTTGTCACCTGTAAAGATTTATCAAAATTCAGTTCTTCCATGAAAGCTTTGATTTGAGAGCTTTCAAAAAAAGTTGAAAGTGAAATATGTAACTATGGAAATAGAAATGATGAGGAAAAAAACAGTGACTTCTAAAGTGATACTGAGTTTTGTTGATTCATTGATTAGTTGAATAAATCTATCCAGTTACATTTGTTAACAATGTATAAAAATTATAAGGATATATTATCCTTATAATTGATTATGATAAAATATAAGTAAACCAAAGCTTATGTTGTAGAGCTAATAATTATTTATAGTAATATAATTGTAATCATTGTAATATCGATCAAGATAAAGATTTGTAGTTTATATATAAAATTCAAATAATTGGGACATTTGTATCATACATTTTATATTTTCGTGAAAATAATATCCTTGGAAACACAAAGTTAGTGACTAAAGCTGCCGATTGGTCATAGAGCATTTTCAAAATATATCTTAAAGGTATTTTAACTGGGCAATACCAACTGAAAACTGAGGTATGCATTTTGATTTTGCGTTTTAGATTAGTGTAACTTGTATTTCACAATATACCTAAATGAATTTTTTTCATAAATTATTTCAACTTTGATAAGGTGTTACAAAATATTTTGAAAATTTACTACCATTCTCAATATTTTTATTTTGTATAAATATACTTTTTATAAGGAATATTTTTCATATATTTAGTACAGTTCAGTGAATTATCACCCATATAACCACTACTCACTTAAATTTTTTAAAAAATGATAAAACATTGGTATAACTTGAACCCCCTCCCCCCACCTGCATACACCTTTTACTCTTTTCTGGTAATTATAACCACAGAAAATAAACACATTCTGGACTTCTGGAAGGACAGATGTTTTGCCTTCCTTAGAAAAAAATTCTATATTGAGTCATACAGCAGGTATTACTGCAGTAAATATGTGAGATTTTGTAGTGGTAGCTCTCTGTTATTGCTGTGCACTAGTGAGCTATGTGAACATACCAAATCATCATTCCTGTGAATAATGATCGCATGGGTGTCTGAAACATGATTTTTAGAGAACATGTGTGTTTCCTTGAGTATGCAACCTGTGCAAATATTCTGTTTAACCAATACTGACAGTGTACCAAAGTGTGAGGACAATTCAGGTGTTTTAGATGCTCACAAATTTGTAGGATGTATTGCCTTCTATTTTAACTCTTCTGTTGAATGTAAAGGGATATTTTAATTTGAAGACTACTGATATTAAGCAACTGTTTTATGATTGTTTGTCATAAATTTCATGTAGATAGTCTGTTTTTCTGTGTCACTTGATGCCCTTTTGGCCTTTTTCTACTCTAGTATCTCTGTTATTATATGATCAATAATGAACAATGAGTTCTCGTGTAATATCTGCAGTGGTATGCTGAAGTTAGCTCAAACTAATTTACAAGAGTCAACTCTTAAAGTTCTACAATTTTGAAAACTGCTTGGTAGTTTGAAAATCTGCCATAGTAGGAGTATTTACAATTCATATATTGGCAAACACTAAAAACCAGGCCTCTATATTTTTCATCTGAGAGCTAGTTGCTAAATATTTACTGGCACATCCCTGGATATTTATAATTTATATTAAACTATTCAGTGGATTTTCTCATTACTCACCTGATAATGTCTTCCAATGAACATAATTTTTTAAATTTTAAGTGATGCTGGTTTATTAGATTTGTTTCTTACATGATTAGATCATTTTGTGTCCTACTTAAGAAGTATTTCTTTTACCATGGTTGCTAAGATATTTTCATGTAGCTTCTCTTCAAAATGTAGTCTTTTAAACAAAAATACTTACTGAGCTCAATTTTTTAAAGATTTTGTCCTATGTTATTATTCTGTGCATTAGATAGAAAAAGCAAGATAGTTTTTTCATTATAATAATAATTTATCTATGTAATTTTAACATTTACTGTAAAATGTCAATATATATAATTATGAAGACACTGGTATATATGTTTACTTAATAATTTAATGTAGTTATTTGTAAGTACTTTTAACATGGAAGTTACATAAAATTATACTTTGTTCATTATAAGTTTTACATACTTCCATCAGTTATGATAATTTTGAAATATTCAATAGTATAAGAAAATATTTTATTTTAATTATAAATATATTGTAAATTATTTTCCTAATATGGTAAGTGAACCAAAATTCTGCAATATACTCTACAGAATTATTTAAAATTTCAAATTATTAGGCTAACCTCTAAACATATAAATAAATTATAAAAATGTATGTAGTGCCTTTGAAAATGTTTTTTTTGTTTTTTTAAAAGGTTTATTTATGCACACAAGCACTGGGGTACAGGCCACAGGTGTGGGGGGAGTGTGAAAGGATTCACGATACAGAGTGGGGAGCAGAACAGGCAGACTGACTGAAACACACTGCTGAGGGGAGCAGCGGGCTAGGCAGAAGAGGTCTGCTTTGCCATGTGTGTCACCTTCCCAGTCAGTGGCAGAGATGGAACTGGCACTGCTGTGGCTGCGGTTTGCTTCATTGTGTGTTGCTTAACTCGCTGCGTCACCAAGGAGGCCCCTGACAAAGTGTTTTTGATAATTTGTACAAGCATATAACAGCCATTGTAAATACAGCCTAAAGGATTAACTACAGAGTTCAGTACATTATGCATTTCTCTGAAAGTTTGTTTGCCTTGTGATTTACACATGAGCTTATCTGTCTGTCTATCTATCTATCTATCTATCTATCTATCTATCTATCTATCTATCTATCTATCTATCTATCTATCTATCTATCTATCTACCTATCTACCTACCTACCTACCTACCTAGCTACCTACCTACCAATCAAAAGTATAGCAGTGGATCACATTCCTGTTTTTCTCTTGATAAAAATCAGTGTTATTTTTTCATTAAAATTTTAAAGCAGTTATCAAATGTGTATATGTTTACCACAAATTCTATTGTCCTATTATATAAGCTTTTTGAATTGCATGTTTTTCTTCTTGATGTAATCATCTTGATTTAAATGCACTCAGTTTTCTCCATAGTAGATGAAATATTTGAGAGGTGTAATATAACATTATGGCATTTAATGTTTTCAAATGGAAAGTTCAATAGTTTCAGTATACATATCAAATTCAGACTTTTTTTTAAAAATCTCTCTTCTGTGTTATTTGATTGGCTTCAGAGTACTGAATTCAAATAACAGAAGTTTCTATAATACGCTGTTTTGATAATCAGTGTTTTCCTATCATGAAAATTTGGCTTATGAATTCAAATTCTTGAAATAAAAATAGCATTTACTTAATTTCATGTATTTGGGGAGTATGGGGTTTTATGAAATATAATCTGAAATACAGTTTGTTGTAATTAAAAGCCAAGTACGTTATTTGCATTTTTACTAAATTACCAATCTCTGTGTCACATTGAGGCAGGAGGAGCAAAGGTATGAAAAAAGGTGTCTTTAATATTGGTTCATAGGTTTTGCATAGCATGAATAGGTCTGATCTTCCTCAAACCCTTTCAAGTGGCTGAATAGTGAATTTATCTGTGGAATATAGTACAGGTTTATACAGATAAATAGTTTATGATTTAAATCATGAAGGCATCCCTGAAAGAAAATAATAGTTAAAAGGAAAAATTCAGTTGATAAGATCACAGATATAGGAAATTGATATCATTTAAATACAGTTCATTTTTCACAGAGATGACAGGGCTTGGTGACAAATGAAGTACAAAAATATGTAATTAACATCTTCATGTAGGAAAGTGATAGAAAGTAAAGAATTATAAACATCTGGAATGTTACACATAATTTGTGTAACATTGATTGAATTATGCAACACAATAATTTATAGCAGAAGCACTCTAAAAAGTTAAAAATACAATTAGATAATATATATAATAATATCTTGGTAATATAAATGAAAAATGAACTTGAGAATAATGTTCTTGGATGCACAAAATAGCTGTGTTTTTAAGTTCTTTTTCAATATTCTCTTCATTAAAATATTGAAGTTCAATGTTGTGCTTATTTTCCTCTTAAAAAAAAAGAAATATTTTCCAGTGCCTTATAAATATCTAGCAATAGCAGATGTTTTCTGAAGTTGTACTAAGCTGAAAATCAGTTGTATATGAACTAGAGAGAAGTTACCCATTTTTTGTGCTCACTCAATCATTTGGTTCCTCAAATACATCACCTATACAACCTTCCCTCTGCTCCCCATCTCTCCTCTACAGTTTCTTTCCTTTTCCCCCTCTCCCTCCATCCTTCTCTCTTTTCTCTCACTCCTCTTCATTAAGGAATATTTATGAAGAACTTAATATGTGCTAGGAAGATAGCTAACTTACATTATAATTATGGAAATATTTATTTCCTAATAAGTCTAATAAGGAAAAAGAACAAGCAGAAGATATCTCAATTTTGATAAAAGTTACAAAGAAAATGTACATTAATTGGGGCAGGAGAAGATAATTAAAGACAGATTTCACCACATGTGCAATTAAAGATATTTCTAGGCTCTACCCAAAAGGGAAACTTTGAATGTTCAAGGAACTAAAATAATGCCGTGTAGAGAGAGCTTAATATGTATGAGGGAGAGGAGCTTCATAGGATTTAAGCCTTATAGGCCATTATAAGAATATTGGATTTTATTGTAAATATCATTAGGAGACACTGAATGTTTTAAACAAAATTTATGATATTCTATCTATGTCTTGAGATAAGTGCTTTGTGGAAGATGAAGTAATGTGAAATAAGGCTAGAAGTGGGAAAATCATTTAGGAGGAACCATTTACAGAGCTCTCAGTGGGATGGATTTGCAACTTATTTTGGAGGTGTACTAGTTCCAAAGAGCAACAGAAAAAGAGACAACAAACATGACTCTTAGAATTGAGCAATACAGTAAGTTCCCTGCATGAGCATCTGGTGGAGGTGGGGAAAAGATTCCTGTAGAAAATCATTAAGTCTATTTAGTATCAAGAATGTAACATCTTAGCTCTTACTACTCAGTGTTACTTGCCTTATTTTTTTTCAAATGAAAAACAAATTAGAAGTAGAAAATAAGAATTAACTGCAGGAGATTCTGAGGGTTCATTAAAGCCAATGATCTGAATAACTTGTCTATTTTAAGTAATTTTCATGAGCTGATCTTTGTATACATAGATGTAAATTGAAGCTGTAAAGGCACTTTAGTTATATTCTATGGAATGAGACTGAGAATAAATATTAATTCAACAGATTTCTAAAGTATTGTGATTTACAGTATTATAAGTATTGAAATGAATTGTTTGGGGAATAGCTAAAAAAGATAATAAGTCCTTGTCAGAGAAAATGTTGATAAAGATATTATCAACATATATATTATATATAAAGATGTTATTAGCATATATTATCAAATACACTGATTAATACAAGTAGATGTTTAATTTGTCTTTCTATAAAAAAATCAGAAGGAAAGGAGTATTTCTTATCAGACTATTGTGACAACTGTTTTTTGACATCAAAGTGTTATAATCATATGTAACATGTTACCAATATTATATCAATTAATATCAGTGGAAGTCTGGGGATGGTTTAATGTTTTCATTGTTTTCAAAATGGAAAATGAGACATTAAAATTAAAAATAAATTTAAAAAATATTGTGATTTAAAAACGAGTTGCAGTGAGGCCTGATCAATATGGAAAAGGAAAGGCAATAGGTACATATTTTTTTGAAGAAACAAGTGAGAAAATAGGAAATGGGTAAAGACTTTGTAACTTAAACCTCTCATGAGCAAACACAAGAGAAAGACAGAATGTGGGAGGAGAAATTTACTGAAATAAGTAGAAACCAAAATATCTCTATAAAATATCATCACTATTATATGCTCTAGAAAATCACCTTTCTCAATAAGACAAATTGAAAATAAATGAAAAATTTTCTTCATTTTGTTAATTTCCAAATTTTCTTCATTTTGCTAATATACAAAAAAGGTAGATATTTACAGATAAAGTTGAAAACATGACAATCCAAAATGTTCCTGCCTTTCCTATGTCTGTCTGTCTGCGAAGGAAGGACAACTAATCGTCCTGCAGCTGTTTTTGAAATATGTCATCATTGCTGCCTTGTTTCACTTATTTAATAGCATTAATTTGTCATTATTTAAAATCATCCACAATATGTCACATTTTGACCTGTATTCTGTCACATTTTACTTGGAGTTTAACTTAAACATGTTTACATTTAGTTTAGACCATCTTGCATTTAAGTAAACTTAGATACTTTATAATTACACAATAGAGATAATGTCAATATGACCCTTTAAGGGAAAAGGCAATTGTAGAATCATCACCTCTGAGAGATGTGATTTTTAGTTCAGCATATCCATAACTGTAACACTGAAGTTGGCATAGGATATTTAGCCGTCATTAATAGATGCATTAATAGAAACATTTGACGTTGAGTCATATGTCTTCTCAAAGAGCTCCTCTTTACCCATTTTAATAGTCATAATTTACATGAGTAAGAGAAAAATTATGATGTGGGAAAAGCAAGGAAAATAAAACTTTAAATATGTGTCAATGATGTATATTGAGTTTTTACTAAAATTAAAAAGTAGCTTCTTCATTTGCTTGAAATCTATTATTACATATTTGACCACATAGTAATTTTAATTCAATAGATAATTATTTAAAAATGAAAGGTACCCTGGTGGCATAAGGTGTTGAGTCTCAATGCTATCATCACAGTGGCAACCACAGATGCCTAATTTCAGAACCTGGCAAGGCAGCTAACTTACATAGGGCACAACAGATCTCTCCTGTCTTACCATCTGCTGCTCCCTTCAACAGTGTATTTTAGTAGATCTGCCTATTATGCTTCCTGCTCTGTCTCAGGTAAATCCTCTCAACTCCTGTACCTCTAGCCTACATCCCAGTTCTTTTATGCATAAATAAATAAAACACTGAGTATACATTAATTTTAACTATTGCACCTTCAATCTGGTGGGTTACCACCAGATTTCATAATGTCATTATGAAAACCTTACTGTCTTGAAATAAGTTAAAAAATAAAATATGTTACATTTACTTTTATTTTTCAAAGAGGTAAATTATTTTTAAGTTAAATTTATGTTTTATCTGCTCACAATAAGGTAATGAACATTTTAGCCCAGTAAGTAAATTATCACAAATTTGACATAGAAATTTAATTGATTTATTAGCCCTGTTGGCAGCTGCTTTTGGAAGGACAATAATCTTATTTTAAAGGAAACTGAACAATTGACAATGGGGAAAGAAGGAGGAGATTGATGAAAATGTATTATTACTCCAAAATATATGGCAACATTTAACAGATTCACTAATTATCATTCTGTTGATACTTCTGTTGTGCTGGAGATTTATAGGAGATGATGGTTTGTGTGTGTCTGTATGTGTGAGAGAGACACAGAGAGAGAATATGATACATATTATATTAAGTCATGTATCATCTGTTTCTTTATTTTAAATTCATTTAACCTAATCTAAGCTCCTCATTTCATAACTATGCAAATATTAAGTGTGCTGCAGTTCTTTACTAAGGAATATGAGTGCAGTCTTGTATTTTTTTACATAAACTACAATATTTGAATGCTTCCATAAAATTGTACATTGGTTAGGCCTCCCTAGTGGCCTAGGCATTAAGTCTCAGCACTATCATCGCTATGGCCTGAGTTTGATCCCTGGCCAGGGAACTAACTCACACAGCGCAGCAGACCTCTCCTGTCTTGCCTGTTGCTCCCCTCAGCAGTGACTTAAAAGATTTACCATAAAAAATTGTTTTGAGTGCTGCTGCTAGAGTATTTGCCAACATATGAAATAAGAGGGGTAACTACAAAATATTCAGGTCAGCCCATAACATCAGGAATATAAATTAAGAATATAGCCCAATGTATTTGAGAAGTATTGATCTCCTTCTTTAAAAATCAAAAAAGGAAACACCTAATAAATTTGGTATGAAATTCCCCTAGTAAAACAAAAAAACTGACTTTGCTAAGGACACATAACACAAGCACTGACTTGGCCAATGTTTTAATTTTTAAAAAGAGTTAATTGTGTTAACAAACTTAAACTAGTTTGGCTGTACATAAGTGATTGTTGATTCTGTCCTCTGGCAAAAAGTCCATAATTGTCAGTCCTTGTGATTGGACACCTGCTCAAGTAGTTGTTGGATTGGCGTTTTGTTTTTTGTTATTTTAAACAATTGATTTTGCCCCGGACCAAAGGTTTGTGACCCAATTCAAAAAAAGAGAGGTAATGCAGTTTCTTTTTGATGACTGCCTAGCTTCATTTTAGAAATGGCTCAACTAATGTCAATTTTTCATAAAACTTTTAGAAATAACTTTGGTTAAATCTAGCCAGAAGCTACAGCAGTTAAAAAAAAAAAAAAAAAGGCAAAAGCAAACCTTAGTGAAAAATACAGTGGTTGCAGGAGGGAGTAGAGATGAGGAAGAAGGAGTTAAAGGAGGAAGGGGTTGGCATTGGCATGGGAGGTTTGGGGGTGAGTGAATAAAGCATGTACACGTAAGGAGGAGTTAAAATGCAATCCCAAAGTTATATAAACATGTAAATGATAAATTTAATGAATAAATATAGCTCTACTGTAAAAAAATACTATGTACATAAATTTAGAACACATTGTACCTACATGAATAATGAATAAATTATTTCATCAGACAGAATGTATGAATAGTCTTTCTCTGATGTGTTCAAAATAGTCTTACTCAAAGTAAACTGCATACAAAACACAGTGCAAATCACTGGGGCTTAGACTGGTTAGCAGCTCATTCTGGAACTCTCCAGTTAGTGAAGGGGAAGGTCATGTAAATAGAAAAATTACAAATCAGCTCAATAACAGTGGTATGATTTACTGAAAATGCAACTATGTCAGGCAAAGTGCTAAATCCTTTAGAATGATAATTACAATCCCTCTGTGCGAAAGGGACTGTTGCTTCCACAGTATAACTGAGATTAGGAGAATGTATAAAACTTGCTCAAGGCTTCACAACCAAGGAGAGGCATAACAGCTGATGGATCCTATTAGGTGAATATGAAGCAACTGCTGTAGAGGAGACTAGGATAATAATGAAAGCCTACAGGAGTCTAGGATGGCATCTTACCTCGTGGGTGTGAAATTTGAGCTATTTCTTATAGAAAGAACATGAGGTTTTCTAAGTATTGGAGGGAGATAAGGGGAATGTTTCCATCTAATAAGATTTTCAGGAAACCTAGTGTTCCGGCTTTTATAATATGTGATAACAGGATATGACTTCTAATGTTTTTGAAGTTCTATAATTTTATGATGCTATATATAATATATAAAAAAGAGACTTCTGGGTAAATGCTAAACACTTGGCTCTTTTGCCAATAAAATACTGATTCTCCAGGAAAATGAAAGATTTATTCTATGCTAGGCACGATTAAAACATTTAATTTCCTCCAAAGATAACTATATAAATAGAATATTCTCCACTATAGAGGAGGAATATGTTGATAATAACATAAGGGAAACAACCTCTCCATCTATGGTGGTTGGCAGTTCAGTATTTTATGCTCTATAGATCCAAATACTTCCGTTTGGGGGACTCCTTTTTATTTATTTTTTTCTCTCCAAATATTGTCTAACTACTTTGGAGAATGTTTTAGGTTTAGATGTTTTCTCTGCACTCACATGGATTGTGCCAAGTTATTTGTAGCCCAGAGAGTTGAAACTTTGTGCTGTTGGTGAGAGCCACTTATACTCCCAGAGAAAATCAGTGGAAATGAAATTGAAAAGGAATATGTATATATATATATATATATATATGAAAATTGTCTAAGATTTACATCACCTTCAACCTGGGCATTTCTCTTATGGAATACTGAGTAAACAGTCAGGATAAATTTGTTAGAAAGTTTTCCCAAAAGATTTGCTAAATAGTCAAATTCTCTATTTTAATGATCTGTGTCACATCCCCTCAATAACCAATATATGCTACTTTTGAAATGATGTTCTGTATATGTTTGTTTTGATTATATTTATAATAAAGAAAATTTTCAAAATTCTAATACTGAATTTCTAATTCTAAAAGTAAATGAATTTGCCTTAATAAATGAGGACATCCGCATAATTCATTGTTCAAGGAAAGTGAAAGTCCCCCATTCCCATTTTGGGGAGAGTTTGAGGGAAAAGGATACAATTATAAAAGTTAAATGAGAGCTTTTAGGACCTAAGAAACTGGAAAGTCTAGTACATACACATTGGGGTTATGGATGTAAATATTTTTGCATTTTATTCATATAAATATATCTGCTTCATAGTACATTCGTAGGTCTACTTTTGTCTGCAATAACTAGAATCAAATATGAAGACAATTAAAAGTGCACGAGTAGAGGAGAATCTATGTTGAGAATTACTAAAAGAATCAAAGGTTTTTCTTAGACGTGGGAAAGTGATGCCTTGATATATAGAACTGAATATGTATATTAGGAATTCCTGTCTTTGAGAGTGGTATTTGAAATCAGATCCATGAACAACTTTAATAATAGAGGAATGTTAATGAGGCTTATACATTGGAGGAGTAGACTAACCCAATATAAGAAAAATTGAACACAAAATAGTTGTTTATAAAGGCAGAGGGCCTGTATTTAAATCCCAGATCATAGAGATACTCCTTTCGTACCTTACACAAAATAAATCTACTCTCTGCTGTAGGCCCATAATTTCTCACCTGGAGTGCTATGAAAATATCTAAATGATTATTTAGTAGGTCAGAAAAAAAACGATAACAACATTAGCAAAAGGCCATTGGATTTGGTAATGAGAGAGTCATTGAAAGTTCAGCAGTTCATTGAATATATTCAGAATTTTCTTAAATAAGCATTTAATTGACATGTTGACTGTATGGATAAATGTGACTCTGTGCTTAGATTTGTAATCGTGTAATTACTTACACTGATGTTTCATCTCTTAGCTAGTGATAAAAGTTAAAATGGTGTTAATACAGATATAAGTTCTCCTGAATACTATTTGTAAAGTCAAAAAAATTAAGAGTATAACCTACATGTTTTTGCATGAAAAAAAGAAGTAATAGAAACAAAGTAAAAATAAGCACTTGAATGCATTTTAAGACCCTTGGGTGTTTCTATCTTTATATCATTATCCTATCTGACAGATAACATAGTATTTTAATTTGGTTTTGAAATAGTATAATTTATACCAGCAAAGAAACTTGAAAACAGTACACACACACACACTCATATAAAACTTCTCTAATTTAAAATGAAGGCATTCCATGTCACCATTATATATGGAACAAAATCATCTGAGAATAAAATAGTAACATAATGTAAGGACAAAACAGTAATTGCCTGTCCAATTTTAGAATGATATAGGTTTAGCTATTTGATGCTGACAGACAAGATTGACAGTCAAAAAGCACATCTCTAATAAGGTCCAGAACATTTTGCAAGACCCATTACTAGAATAATGAGAAGACTGGGGAGATTTCTTTTTTTTTTTTTAAAGATTTATTTATTTATGCATACAAGTACTGGGGTACAGGCCAGAGATATGGGGGGGGTGAGAGGATTCACCACAGAAAGCGGGGAGCAGGACAGGCAGATCAACTGAAGTACACTGCTGAGGGGAGCAGCGGGCACAGCAGGAGAGGTCTGCTGCACCATGTGGGTCCCCCGCCTGGCTGGCAGCAGGGCTCGAACTCGTGCTGCAGTGGCTGCGGTTTGCTTCATAGTGCGTTGCTTAACCCACTGCGCCACCAGGGAGGCCCGGGAGATTTCTTTTATAAACTTCCTTTGACCTTTCCCTTTAATTCAGTAATCGTCTAATTAATGAAATCAATGTCACTTGCTGAAACTGCATTGCAAAGAAAATAATAATTCAGTCACAGTATTCTAAAAGGCTATATTGTCCACTGCTTAACAAAATATTCAAAACTAACTTATATTTTCATAGAATGGAAAACTGGGAAGTTAAGGGCAGTATTTCTTTCAGGCAGATTGAACATATTTTTCTGAAACAAAAGGAAAGATGTAAAAATACTACTTAGTAAAGTACTTTCTATTTATTTATAAAATTTGAAAACTTTTTAGAGAAAATATTTACATAACTAAAGAGCTAGACAATATTCTAATATAATCTTAAAATATTTTCTCTATGGGACTGGACTGTGTTTGTGTTTTCATTCAATTAAAAGCATTTGTAGTTTTAAATTAGTCACTTTTACATCGAAGGTATCATCTTAAGTCTACTATCATGAGAAGTCCTATCTATGAAAATATCCATCTGTGAAAATAAAATCTCCGTGATAGTTAAATAAAGAGCTTGAGGATTATCAAAGTGAGCATTTGAATCCACAAGCATCCTGACAGATTTTACTCTGTCAGAGCTGTTTCAGTAAACACAGGTTTGAATTTAGTTTACACAGGCAGTGATAGTGAGTCATTGGCATGAAGAATGTAATTGTCATTGATGAGAGGACTCTAGTTCTAAGTTGTCCTGACCTAATGATGTGCTGATCATAGAGGAAGGTAACTTTTGTGTTACTAATGAAAATACCAAAGAGATGCAAGTCTTGGGCTTGTGTTTGTTAAAAATATATATATTTGTATCTGTAAAGACTGATGTTATATTCAGGCAACAGATTCCTGTATCCATATTTGCAAGCCTGCAAAGATGACATTTCTTTTTTCTGTGACTTTTAGAGAAGGGGCACATGCCTCAAAAAAATTTACAATATATTTGCACAATGGGAAATATTCAAATTCAACAAATTCAACCAAATATAAATATGTTTATGTATATATGACTATATTGTTGCTTTGTCAATAAGGCCATGTTTTAAGAGAATAGTGATAAAATTTTCTTAACTGTAGTCTTCTTCCCTTTTAATGTCTCCACAGTATTAGGGTAATTTGACTCTTGAATTTAGGGACTAATTAAAGTTAAAATAAAACAAAATACATTTCTTCATAATTAATGGGAAAGAACACAGAAAATTCACAACATAGACCAAAAATCAGAAAAAGCAGAATCAACCACATGTACTGCTAAGTCCTGTGATGGGTAAAGTGTTCCTACCATCAACTGTGTGCAGGCTGTAGCTAGGTGAAGTTAATTCCATTTCCCACCCTTATCTATTTTTTCTGTCAAATTTAGAATGTTGCCTGCCAGTTATGATTAACATTTGCTTAGAAAAGAGATGCTGGAACATAAGACTACAAGACTTTGTTAAAACCCATTGTGTAAGCACAATGGTTTAGAGAGGTTGTATGCAAATGTGCCATACACAACATTTCCCAGAGCAAGCTCATTAAAATAAAGATTTTGGTCATGCTATTAGGGTGTCTGACTCAACAGATCTGGGGCAAGTCCTGGAGAATGACATTTTAATCAAACATGCCAAGGTGTTGCTGATGCAAGTTGTATTTACATCACCTTTGGAGAAAAAAATTTTTTTTTTGAAGAGTGAACAAGGGTATTATTTTTATATGAAAAACAGAGTTCTGGGAGAACATGAGGACTGTAAAACTATAAAAAAAATCAGAAATAAGGGGGAAACATTGGACTCTAGTTAATTTTAATTAAAATGTTAATTTTAATCTACACAATATTTCTATGATTTATTATTATCTACATCTCATGCAATAAAAACCTGATATTCAAAGCTACTAATGACTTGTCCAAATCTTTCACACACACATAGGTGCACAGAGGGGCTTAGCACACACACAGGCACAAAGGTCTTAGATAGGAGAGAAACCACAATGACTTATCCATACAGAGCCAATATACTAAGCCTCAGAATTCACATTTTTTCCACTATACTTGGTGTGGTTGAGGAGATGAGTGAGGAAGGGAAATAATTAAAGAAATTATTTATGTAACAACTAAGGCAATGACTTAACAGTTTTTTGTTTTAATTATTTCCTTTAAAATCAAGTACTGTTTGTATATTGAGGATTAAGAAAGAAAGAAGACATGCCAGTAATTCCCCTTCCTCCTCTCCTCTCTGTCTCTCTCTCTCTCTCACACATACCCTAAATCATGTTCACAAATAAGATATTAATAGCAACACATTTGTTTACAATATTAATTATATCATTAAAGCTCCCAAATAGTTACCTAAATCTAATACTACTCTCTAACTGTGTATGCATATTTACAATAAATTTAACTTCCTAAGATAGCGCTCACGTTGATCTTTAGAACATTTTTTAGAAAAGCAGCTTTTATTTTGACTGAAATTTTGATATATGTAAGGAACTTTAAATTAGACAGTTATCATCAGTCAATTTTGGTTAATAAAATATCTTTTAAATCATTGATCCTTGAACTATGGAACTTTAAAATTGCTATTCCCTGTCACCTGAATTCAGAAGTGAGGTTTGGCTGACTCCTTTTTCTATTCTTCTTTGGAACTTCTGAAGAACTTATCCTTAGAAAGGCATTAAGTAGTGCTAGCCAGTGATGTTTTCCCCAACATATGAGAAAAATGCACACATTTTCATTTGTAGGGTTCATGGCAAACTTTTACCTTGGGTTAGATACTGAATTCCTGGAAACCATTTTTCCCCTTCTTCTCCTATATGTTTATCTGCTAGTAGATGTTGTAATATCGCTGCTTGATTATTAATATTCTGAATAAAAAGGATTCAAGTGTGATATCTCTGAAGAGCATTTACATTTTAATTGTGAAATTTTAAAAACAAACAAAAATTTCTTGCAGTCTTATTTGAGAAAGTTTTAATCATAAAATTTAAAAAAAGTTAATCTATTTTGGCCTGCAAATCATTAATATATTTAACTCTATGAAAGACAAAAACAAGTGCTCTAACTCATTGTAGTAAGTGTTTTAGGCGTCCATCCTTCTGCCCACCTGTGATTATGCAGGTGCTTCTTCTTACCAACTCTCTTCTCTTCAGGGTAGTAGCCTTCCTGCCTGCCCGTGACCTGTATCATGCTGGGGCTTCCCTTCATTGACATCCCTCAGTGAAGGCAGCTCTCCTCAAGGCTGCCCACCTGCAACCATGCAGACCTCTCTCAGCAAATCTGTCCCTTTTGGGACAGCTCTTCCTGCCCACTTGTCTGTGCAAGTGTACTTTCCTTTTCTGTCCCTTTTACATTAAACCCGCTCTTTAAAATAGCTTTAAAAAACTATTATTATTAATTATTATTATCATTATTTCATTATTTTACTAATTGACATGTCAAATCCTAAATCAGAGTCACTAACTCTGCACATACTTTCATTCTATACCAAACTCTTAACAGTCCTACTGAATACTGGAGTAGCTTGTATACCTTTTAGTCAACCTTTCCCCAAATCCTCATAGTCAACATTTTTGGAAGCCCAAGGCTAACACAGGTCATATTGAGTAGTTTATGACGACATAATCCTGAACAACCAAGTTGAACAGAGAGAAGATGGAATTCCAAGTTCTGATAGGTATTTCACCTAATATATATGAAAGCCTGATTCAGTGATATTTATTTGTAAAATGTGTCACCAAAATCCTTTATTCTGCATACATATGCACTATCACCTCTTCACACCTTTGGATAGATCCTTCCTATCTGCCTAGCTCACATATAATTCTGATTAAATAAAGTATCCATCTGTGAATCCCTTAGGCTTAACTTTTAATACATTTCCACACTAGGTCTAACCTTCTCCCTGTTCCCAACATGTCAAAAACAAGTAATTTAGTGACAAAGACTTTTCTGTTTGTCTAAAGGCAAACTTATCAAACTTTATAAAATGTGTGTTATCTTGCTTTCTGCTTGATATACCATGGATATCTAGAAGAATCAAGATTAGACTTTTGTCGATTTGGCTTATTGATAATGAGATGGTAGGAAAAGCAGTAAATGTATTTAAGAAAAAGAGCTTTAAAGCATATTGAAGCTTACTAAAGCCTTTCAACAGAACATATTTAATTCTGGTTGTGAGAAAATGGATGGGATTTCATTGTAAAGCTGTGCAGAATCCAGCTTCTAATATGTCAGCTTTACATGACAGATTATTAATAAACTGCCACTGTTATCACTTGATACTGATCTTTAGTGACTGCCTTTTTTTGAACTTGAAACTCAAATGTGTCTTTAAAAGTAATCTTACTTTGTGAACCATTTTCTTCTTTGAAATTTGTTCTTTCTCTTCTCTGTAAAAATTACTATGAATTGTTTAAATTTCATTATACTAATACATACCAAAAATTTACTAGAGTATGTGACTTCATATAAGTAGAGAGATGTTTCTCTCTCTCTCTTTTTTTAACTTGATGAAAACAAGGCAGGTAAAGTAAATTAAGAAAAAGGAGTTACTTTAAGCTTAGTACCCAACAAAATGAGAAATATAGCAAAATCAGTTTTAACTGATTCTCCACCACATGTTTGTTTTTTTCTCATTTGTACATCTATCCCTGTGGTAGAAACCTACTTTCTACTATATATCCCTTGATTAAATCAACACACATTTAACATTGTTTGAACTAAGCCTGTAATAGTGTTGGGAAATTAATAGTCTGCAGGTTATTTACAGTTAGGACACCTTGCAGAGTCTAACATTATCCTCTAGCTGCAAAGGGGTCATCAGCTAAGAACTTATCTGTGCTATCTATTGCTTCATCATGCCATCAAAATTGTAGTCACTTATCAGAGGAAAGTTTAAAGTTACTCCACAATTAGGTTTAATAGTTTGGTAAGAGACATAGCGTGTGATGATGATAACTTGCATAATATCAAAGAGAAGGAAAATCAGGTTGAAAAATCTGTAGAACCATGGAAATATGACTCACAGAGTTGTATGTAAGTAGCATATAATGTTCTCTTTATCGATGGTCAGTGTAAAAAATACAAGGCTTATGCTCTCTATCAGGTATGCTTTAATACTTACAGAGCAATAGTTAAATGTCACTGTACTGCATCATTTTATACAAATAAGAGAGTTCTAATATTGAAATAAAACTGAAACGTATGAACAATTAATCTGTAGAGTACTTGTGAAATATAAGAACCCTGATTTTGCTTTCCCCAAAGGTGATGTAAACACAACTTGCATCAGCAACACTTTGGCATGTTTGATTTAAAATGTCATTTTCCAGGACTTGCCCCAGATCTGTTGAGTCAGATACACTAATGGCATGACCAAAATCTTTATTTTAATGAGCTTGCTCTGGGAAATGTTGTGTATGGTATATTTACATACAACCTCTCTAAACCATTGTGCTTACACAATGGGTTTTAATAGTCTTGTTTTCTTATATTCCAGCATCTCTTTTCTAAGCAAATCATAATCATACAAGTCATTTATTTACTCAAGTCCTCCATTTGTTCAAAGATAAAATGAGACATTCATTATGAAATTTGAATATTCCAGACTTTCAAATTTATTATTCTTACTGTATCCGTTCTGATACTTTGGACCACAGTAATAGCTAATTAATTTGCCTAAATTCTAACAGGTTATCTTCCTACAAGAATTTGAGCACTTGTGTAATTCCAGAAATGACAGATTCTTACTGACATCTTCAAGGACTTGGTTCTTTCCATTTTGTTCTCTGTCTCCTGTCATAAGCTTATTTCTGGTCAGATTCCCTCATTGTTAAAAGATGCCTGCCTGAATTTCAGGTTTCACATGCTTAGACAGAAAGTTAACAGAAGAAAGTGAACATTGTTTTGTCTTTTAAGATTAAGGAAGCTACTTTGAGAAGTCCCATCTGATTACTGCCAGAAAATGTCCTTTCATATTTAATTGATGCAATGTGTATTATGCTCCAGACTAAAAAAAGCAAATTACTGTTGACTTAGACCAATCATATTTACCCTCTGAATCTGTAAATGCCTCCTATTTAAGCCTAACTTGAAGACTACACAGAAAAAGAGGGATAGCTTAAAAAATTCAAGTTTTCTTAAGAAAGAAGACAGAGGAATGGTTCTTCACCAGGCATCCAGTAGTATATACTAAACATAATATGCTTTTTAGTAACTGCATTCTTCCTAGTTGAATATGTTTATTTCCCCTGAAGACAAACTAGATAAATTGTGACTCTACATTAGAATACAAAGTGCAGGGCTATGCAAATAAAATTTAATAGGAGATCATCTAATAAATAGGCTGTTCTATTGTTTACATTAACATCCTTTCTCAAAAGTCTTTCATCACTCACTTTCACTAAAATGATTTTAAAGTGCACAGAATAAAGATTTGGTCTCTTCCTAAGTTACATGCCTCTTTCCCCAATAACTACACCTGTTTCATAGCTTTCAGACTGCTGCCCTTACCTAGTTGTTTCTCAATCACACAACAGTTATATCTCCAGAAATATCTCTCTTCTACTTTAGTCCTCTCTGTAACTCTTCTTTTACCTTATCAACACATATTTGACAGAAAAGGAGCTACCCATCTTTTATCCCTTCAAGTTTTGGTTCATGTTCTGTTGATATACTTCACTTGCCCTGTAAAGTATTTAATGTACCATCAGATGATCTGTTGTACTTTCATTTTCCCAATGAACTTCAACTGTATTCCAATTGCATTAATTTGTTTATGGATTCTGTATCTACATGGTGATCTTTCTCTGCACGGGCATTTTTGAGGGTAAAGCTGGTTTTCTTGCAGCCTCTGTATTTGATAACTGGCAGAAGATCTGGTGTTTTGTGTGTAGGCTAGAGGGCGTGTTTGGACAACAGATGGTCTTCAAGTGATTAAAGAAAAACAAACTAAGAAAACAGTTGGACTCTTCTTCCATGATAAGGAAATGAGATACTTAAAGAAATATTCCTCAAAATTTTCTGCAAATGCTAAAATGTTGCCCTTTCCAAAATCTTTATCTATAGGGTACATTGATAGACTATAAAAAGTGATGAACTATTATAATTAACAAATCTATTGCTAATCTTTCAAAATTGTACTAATTTTATATGACTTAGTAATTAGCATCCTGACACCATTGTCAAGCTGTAATGTGCTCGCTATGAGTTTAGATTCTCTAAGAACCATGGATTTAGGAGAAAGGAAAATAATTCTTGAGATACATTTTGTTCACAGACTATTGCTAATTACTATTTGAGTACTTCATTTGACCTTACTGTATATTAAACAAACAAAATTTTTGCACTTTTGTTATTATAATTTACTTTGACTTATGCCACTTAAAATTTATGTGTAAATTATTCTCATGTCTTTGAATTTAAGGATTCATATAAATGGATAGTAATAACCTTTAAAGTCTTTATAAGAGTAGTTTTATTTGTTTTGTACATTATAAATATAACTATTAGTAGCTTATAATTGTTTTAAACAAGTATTGGAAAAGAAAAGAAATATCCCCATATGAACTCACAGGGAATGAAAAATATGGAAGAAAAAGAAATACAAGTAAGCCCTATGAGATAGCATTTGAGTTGTCACAAATGAGGAGGCAGCCAGTAAATGATTCATTCTGTGTCTATCATAGCATATTTATAAATCCATCTGACATCTCTGGCCTATCAGAGGGCTGAAAAAATGAAATTATAGATTTCCCTTTATAGCTGACACCATCAACAAAGGGGTTTAGGAAGGGTTATTTGGTCATTTTCATTTATTTCATTTTCCTCCATTGCATACTTGACAGCTTCAACACATAGTCTTCAAAATACCAGAAAGCAGGGCCAAAGTTTAATCTCTTGTTTTGTTTTCACCAAGGACATTTGGCTATTTATATAAGTGCACAAAAAGATAGATAATATATATATAATTCAGGGAATTTGTTATGATAAAAAATGTAAAAGTGTTTTTACAAAACATATTTCTTGATATCTGTGGATATTTGAATCATATTTCTTTTTTATTATATCTAAAATATTTCCATATCCTCATAGAAATATGTGGGCAATATTAAGAACACATTTTAAGGTGAAAGAAAAACAATAAAAAAAGGAATCCTCATTAAATTTGTCACCTTAAGACAGAAATTCTGAATATTAAGATCAACAAAATTTCCATCCTGTTCCTTTTGGTTCCTCTACATATTCACTTGAACATACTATCACTCAGAACATGAGATTGTTCCTGATTTAAATTTTAAAAACTTTCATAAGAATTGTATTTCAATTTCTACATAGTTTAAAAACTTTAAATTGAAAAAATAGCATATTATTTCAGTTAAAAAAAGATTCCTAATCAAAATAGATTATTACAGAGTTTGATGAGTTTAAAATATTTGGTTACAATAATAGAACAGAAAATTAGTAAAATACTTTGCTATAGGTACTAACTTAAAGAAACTTTCCACTTTACGAAACCATTTATAAATAATACTAGCAAATTTCAATAGATTGTTTCAGCTTATTGCTGACTAAAACATATTTTTAAGAGGTGAAACATGGGGGCTTCCCTGGTGGCACAAGGTGTTAATTTGCAGCACTATGAAGCTGTTGGCATCCACTGTGGCATGGTTCAATCCCAGGCCAGGAAGGTCACCCTCATGGTGCAGCAGACCTCCCAGTCTCTGCTCCCCTCAGAAGTATATTTCAATATATCTGCCTGTTCCACTTCCTACTCTGTCTCTGGTGACTCCTCTCACCTCCGACACCTCTGGCCTATACCACAGTTCCTGTATGTATTGATACATAAATCTTAAAAAAAAAAGAGATTACACATAATTGAAATATAACCTTGATAAATAATTAGAAATATGAAAACCGGTTGGGGTGTGTGTGTGTGAGTGTACAGAGAGAGAAATCTCTAATTCTTAACATTTGGGCATCTAGCATTCTGGTTTGTGAGAGAAAAACGGGAACAAATGAGACTGAGAAGTTCTCAGTCAACCTATGGATAGGAGAGAACCAAACTGTGTCATTTGCGTGAAATCATAAAAATAAGATATCATCATCTGTAAAAGAAAGACATTTTGCATATATATATATATATGTGTGTGTGTGTGTGTGTGTATCCTAATAAATGATAGCTTCCCTTTCTTGAAAGTAGTAACGATTCTATGCTAGTTAAGGCTTAAACTAATTATCATTTCCCCTCAAAACTGTAATTCTGAAAATTCAACAAGGTATTCTCTTATTACTTGAGTGTTGTATCATTTATATTAACTCATGAAATGCCATTTCCTCCCAGACATTGTGATTTAGGATTAGTCATCATTTATTGAATGACAGTGAAGGTAGGCAATTTTGCGGAAGTCACAATTTTGTTTATTTTAGTTTTGGACATTATATTTCACAATCACAATAATCTTTTTGTAAGCATTTTGTTCATGAGTCCCAGGGAAATCAGCTGAGATTCCTAAGGCAATGGATGAAATAAAATAATCATCAGATCCACTTTGATTCAAGTGTTTTCTCTTTCCTGTAGTAGAAATGAAGATCTCATCTGAGGTTACAGTATTGGTTACAGGTTTTAGCTCTTTGGTGTTTTCTTATTACTGAGGAATAGTCTAAGCATCGAGCATTTCTGTAGCAATAATCTACTCTCAATTCTTAATTGAGTTCCCTCAGTTTCTTGCCAGGAATTATAGTCTCAGGCATGGATTAAATCTGACAACCTAGTCATGTACTATGTGAGGTTGTTAGGTTATATTTGCTCTCAGAAATATCAACAAAATTGTATACTTAAAACTACCCATTAATTTGATGTGGGCCCTAGCAACGATAATCAATGATAACTAGTTTTAAAATATTATTTACAATGTGACAAGACATGGGCAAGCATATTGGGGACAAGTTAGATTCAAATAGTAGAGTGCAATTGTTAGTCCTCCAGGAGTTTAAAGTCTGCCCCCACTTGTTAGAGATGATAACATTTTTAATTTAAGATCATACATAGAATTAAATTTGGATATAAATAATAAATACACTTGGAGTCAGAGTTCTATTCACTTATTATTCTGTTTACCAGAAATCAATCCTTTAAACTTTTTGGTTACTATTTGTTAGTTTTTGCATTTTTTAATGTTACCATTTTCATTATGTGATGCCAATGTTAGATAAAATAATTAAATTTAAATTTCTCATCATTGTAGTAGAAAAGGTCATTTCATAGACAGTGTCTTCTCTACTTTCTTCTGTATGTTTTGATGTATTTTATAACTTATATAAATGCAGAAAATTGTTCCTTATACTAGGTCCACAAGCTAGTGACGTTAGCCTCTTTTCTAAAATATAAAGCAAACAGAGAAGAAATGTGTAGGTAAAAGATGCTTTCCCTCTCACAGGGACACTGGGATACTATACTAAATATTATGAAAGTGTCTGTGTGTCAGTATATGTGCTGAAATTGATAGGACAATAATACAGTGAAGTCAGATTCAAGGCACCGTTCTTTGGGGTTATTTAGATTTGACCTAGTCTGTACCCACTAACTTCCTCCATCTCATTTAGTGAGTCAAGTTAGTAGTGTATGATGTTACTTGTAAGGTGACCCAGGTCAATGAATATAAAGAAAATGTAAGTTTGTTTATGTAAATAATACAGATAATATGGCTACATATCTCCCTCAGTAAAGTACTGTATTAGAGGTGTTCTACTTGTAGAAGATTAAGTAATGTCACATACTAAATAGTCCATAGAAAATAAGCACACCCTATGTTTATGAAATATCACATAACACTCTCTTTAAACAAAACCTAATCTTAGAATTGAATCTAAGTATTGTGACTATATAGAATTATTTTCCTCTTCCCATAGATACTAAAAATCGAACCCATTTGACTATTATAGAGAATATATAAGATACAGAATATGTAGAGCTATTAGCAGGAAAACTAAATTTAAATTTGTATACTTCTGATTATACCTACATCATTTCCTTGGCTTGTAATTTATAACCTTGTTGACCTATAATCATACCTTTATACTTTGTGTTTTATAATGCAAATTCCATTAAACCTAAGTTTCCCATATGGTTAAAAAGTATTGTCATTTTCTCTGCAATTCTTTTTATCTCTATTTCTCAGTATCTGTGTAGAGATTCTTATTCATTTGAAAACACTGGAGCTGAATTCTAATGAGTCAAGCCCCAAGTGTTCATTTCATGGGTAATTTCTTCAGGTGCCAAACATCGACTAACATTTTCAGGTGCCAGAGTGGGTATGATTGTTCATTTTCTTTTGGGTGGTGCCAGAATACATTTCTTTCATGATATTTAACCCTACACTATTTGCTTGACATGCCCCCTGAAAAATATCTCAAGATTTTTTTTTTCTAAATAGCTACCTCTATAATCTAAAAAATGAGTGACTGGGATCAAAGAAAAAGATTAAAATAACCGTTTGTCACAGTGTACACTAGTAAATAATTACTCTGGTCTTAATAACATTGAGGCAGGAGATATATATTAGTCTCTATCCATTAGTCACACATTCATCCATAACATGCTGAAATATCATTTGAATGGACATTCTCTGGCATGTAGACTCTAAGAAGCTACATCCTTATTGGCACAACATTGAAGATAAATTACTTGGTAGCATTTCCCGTATTTCATACACCCACATGAGCACAGTGATGGAGTTTGCAATTAATAATTTTGGATTCTAGCCCATATATTCCTTGAAATACTGTAACATGAAAAGTGGAAGGTGAAGTCTGAATTTAGTTTGTCTATCAAGTTTATAATAGAATGTCCATGAATGGTATTAATCCTCAGATACCCTGTTCCTATCAGAGTCTAGTTTAATGTCTTAAAAGTACAGAATCAGCAGCAGGAAATGATCCCATATGTAAGCTCTGTTGTTAGATAGTGTGGGCCTACAAATGTTAAAATTGCTTTCTGATTCTCACAGGGACCAATAATTATCAATTAAGATGAGAGAAGTTAATAAATTGTGAGCCTTATTTCTTTTCAGTATAGTTGTACTTATTAAATTTTGAAACATATTAAGTGCCTTTGTCTCATTTTCCTAAAAAAAAAAAAAAATGAGTCAACATAAGTATTTTAGTAGGAAGTCCCTACTGGCCACAGTGTGGAATATTTTCTTATTTAGTAAAAAAAAAAATTGTATACTCTCCCACTAACCCAACACATTCAATAAGTTAAATAACCCAATACAATAAGCTAAAATTATCTAAAGCATCATTAAAACTTCCTAAAACACAGTAAAGGGAAGCTAGGAAAGTATCTCAATTTTCCAATTCCTACTTAGGGGGCTGGGTGATTATCTTAATTCTTTGAGTCACAATGGCCTCATCTATTAAAAGGGAATGATGTCATGTGTTAATATAGCACAGAATTTTTCTGGAAATTAAGTGACCTCAATTGTTTTGTGCAATGTTGTAAGAAGAGTGTTCATTAATACTAACAATGAATTTTATTCCTGGTATGAAAATAGAAAACAATAACAAACCTACTATGTTTCCTTATCAAGAGTATTAAATGTTTTCATTGTGCAGCTCTGTATAGTAATTTCCCAGATACAGATTTGTAGTGTTAAATATTAATTATTTTCTATCGATCAGTTGCTTTCAGGTCATCAAAGGGAATTGTAGTAAAAACAAAAGTTAGCAGTCACCTACTTTACAAACTAGCTTCCTAGACACTAGAAATGTTGGTACGTTTCATGACCTCTGCCTCCATATTTAATAAATAAGAAATATAAACCATTGTTACGCTACTGTAATGCAAGTTTGGCTCCAGCGTCCATAACGTCTTTTACACTCTATAATGGAAGAAGATAGTCTACTCAAATTGACTTTTGAAATTGGACCAAATGCTCCAGATGTTCTAGCGCTGCCAGCAGAGCTTGTCTGTGATCCATGTCAGAACTGCAGCTGTCAACACAAAAGCACACCTGCCGCTGGCTTCTTGTCAGCAAATGACTTTTCAATTGTATTAGGAAACAAACATACTGCAGAATGAGGCATTTGCCTTTGAAAAGAACCCAGGTCACAATGTAATTTTGCTCTATAAAAAATGCAGAATTTCTGGAACTTCTCAGTCGATAAACCTGAGCCCATGGAACAACATCTGAACACTAGTAGGTAAATCTCAGTGCCCTTACCTCATTAGACAGAGTAAGTTTGTGGTAGGCTCATAACAGAGAAGCTAGTAGTTGCACATTAATTAAGGAAACACTACTACAAATTGGCACAATTAACTTCATTAATGAAACTAAATTATTATATATACCTAAGCAAACATTTTTTTTAATTCAGTGTTTCTGAGGATTTTATTAAAAACTCTCATTGTAGTAACAAAATTGTCAAGATTGGAGGTTTACTTTTCAAGATACAACTAAACTTAGAATATGGGAATTGTCAATGAAATTCTTTCACAAATGTAAAAAGGATGAATTTGACTTCAAATTATAATCTCCTCTTTACAGACTTCTTACATATTATTTCTTTTTCATTTTTAAAATTTATTATTTATGCATATTTTACATCATTGTTCATTTTTTGTACAATGTTTGCTTTTTCCGTTCAAGTGTAGTCCCAATAAAATTCCCACCACCAGTTTACCTGTGCACCATCACCACAGTATCTGGTGCTCTTCCCTCCCTTGTTTTGAGCCCTCTTTTCCTCTCCTCTGCAGAATGGTTCTGATTTATAGTTACCTGTTAAACTTATGTTTTTATTTACTATTAGTATTCCTTTCCATTTTGTTTTGCTTTATTAATAGAGGTTTCATGAAATAACAGAAATGGAATGGATTTTGGTGTTAGACCAGGCAATTAACCTCTCAACCTCAATTTCATTATTTATAAAAGTGAGATGCTTACCTGAAAAGTAAATGAGATTCTGAACATTGATGAGTCAAATTTAGAAGAGAGTCAGAAGGTGGGCATAGAGATTCAGTAGCTTAGAAAGTTCTTGGGGGTATGTCACTGAACTACAATGAGATATATGCATCTTTAGGATTTGTTTTATCTGTTACTTCTTCTGCCTCATGATTTCAGTTTCTTTCATTCTGTTTATACATTTCTTTTTCTTTCTGCTTCTCTGAATATTGACTGGCTCCTTTCTACCTGTCATTTTTGGGGCATAAGAGAAAATCCCCCTGCTACCCCAAGTTCTTCCTGGCTAGCAGGAAGACAATAGGAGGAAAATATCCTTAATTACATAGGTAAGAAGAATTCAGAAAAAACTGTAAAGTCAATTAAAAAAATACAAAAACAAGACTCAAAGAGTCTTGGGTGTCAAGGAGAGAGAGGGATGCCTCATGATGTGGATTTCTTTTGAAAAATCTTTGCTTCTAGATGTTTACCCTGCAGTAAAATGGGTTTCTTCAATTTAAAAAGGTGATTTCTCTAGATGTTCTTAAATCTTGGTAATCTGCTTGCTTTAATATTCTGAGGCCTAGAGAGACTCAGTTGACCTTAGTTCACCTACCAGGGTGACATATATTGGAAATGAACTGACTTTTTTGAAAAAAGTTTATTGAACATTTTTGAGGAAGCCTATCATATATCTTGAATTCCAACTTCCTAAGAGATAATCTCATTGTTCCATTTAGTCACTATGTTGTCTCTTACAACATTCAATTATAGATCACTTGTGGATTTATTCATTGTCTTGGAGCATTATGCATTACTCTATTTGTGTTTAGGTATTCAGGTAATAGGGGTATGTGGTTAATTTTTTTAAATCCCAATTTTATGAGTAGGATTGTCAGGTACTCATTCATCATTAAAATGGGGATATGAATGAATTAAGGCTTAGTGAAAGGCATATTATTTAATATCAACTACAGGACCAAATATGAATAAAATATTCCCAGGTTCTTTTCTCTAAATTTAGTATCATTTTCATGGAAACCTATCTCAGAATTTGGTGGGTACAGAGTAAATTTATTGACATGATGTTCATTTGTTAGATCTTGAAAACATTCAGTAGACATTTTAGATATATTCATTGTTAAAGCTTTATATACATAACTATATGTGTGCCAATACCAGTCCACTTCTGGGTTACCACATATAGACCCAAACACTTGGACTGATGAAATAAGTACAAATAATGTCACCTAATACTACTAATAGAAAGCTGGATCTCTACAAATTATACATAATAGTGACCTTTATTTTAAATTCTGTATTTCTAAAGGTTGTCAGGTTTTGACCTCAATTTGTCAGCTTTATAAAATTTTGCAATTGTGCATTTAGTGATTCTACCTCTGTAATTTTATAAAGTATATTAAAGGTCAGCTTGACTCTCATTAGAAATGATCCCCTCCACCTGGCCCAACTCCTTGAAATATTGTCACATAAGATATATAAATAATACTAACCTGGAACTCCAGTCAGTGCTAATTTGCAATTCTGAGAGGGTTATAAGAGCCACTAAGTGGGCTAACACTTGATATTCTGCCAAAATTGAACTTCTCTTAGTACACTGCAATGTAACCCCTCTCCATTGTTCATTTTTTGTTATGCCGTATTCCATGTGCTGGGGAAAGGACATGGTACTACTGAGTGTAGATTGGTTATAAAGGATTTATTCTTAAGATATCATGAAATCTAGTGTATTATTTGAAATCCTAAAATGAGTCAGTTTAAAGAAGATCTCATATCCACTAAATATAAAGTCCTTGCCCTAACTTAAATTCGAGAGATTCTGTTCAAATACATAACATCTTCCCCCTAAAGCTATTCTGCCTTCCTCAAGAGAAAACAAAGATGCTTTCAAATGCAGTTTCAGTTGAAATTTGAAGATGAGAGCTAGAGATGTAAAAGGAAATCCAAGGATCGGGGAACTGTCTTGCTGCATAGTACATGTTTTGTTCAGTTTTCCGGTAGTATTATAAACAATATGAATGTTATTTTTTCAGATGTTGTTAAATTCAGGAATAAATTCCACACAGTTAATTTTCATTTTGTATGTATACAGTTTGGTAAGTTTTGTCAAATGTGCATATTTTTTATTCCATATCACTTTATTGAACAATGGTGGTAGGCATGGTATAAAAAAAGTACACTTGCAAAGGTTTAAACCTATAATGATGTCAATTGACTTTTCCACAATTGATGCAATTTAAACATTCATTCATTCATTTACTTACTTGTTTGTTTATTTGTTTATTTATTTGGTAGAGCTAGGTCAGAGCTGTGGGGTGGGAGGTGGGGGACGTTGAGAGGATTCACCAGAGACAGAGTGTGTAGAAGAACAGGCAGTTATACTGAAATACACTGCTGAGGGGAGCAACAGGCAAGACAGGAGAGGTCTGCTATACAATATGTGGGTTAGCTCCCTGCCAGGGATCAAACTCAGGCCATAGTGGTGATAGTGCTGAGACTTAACCCCTATGCCACCAGGGATGCCCCGATGTAATTAAAAACAAACAAACAACCTCAAACTATTCCTTCAACCAAGAAAACTCATAGATTTCCCTTCCCAGGAAATCTCTGGTCCACTTAGAAGTAGAAATTTTGTGTTTTCTAGTATCATAGATTAGTTTTACCTGTGAAAGAATTTCACATAAATTGAAGTTCAGTAGAAACTTTCTTTACTGGCTTTAGTTGTTAAGATGATGATTCTCTAATTTAAATATATTTTTGCAAATAATATTTGTTTCTTTTTTTCTGAGAAAAATTATATTAGTATATATTGATTATACTAATGTATAGTTATTCATGTATCAATTGTTTCTAGCCTTTTGCTTATTTTCAAATAAGCTTCTGTGTTCATTTTTCTTTCTTTTTTTTTTAAAGATTTATTTATTTATGCATACAAGTACAGGCCAGAGGTGTGGGGGGTGAGAGGATTCACCACAGACAGAGCAGGGAGCAGAACAGGCAGATCAACGGGAGTACACTGCTGAGGGGAGCAGCGGGCACAGCAGGAGAGGTCTGCTGCACCATGTGGGTCCCCACCCTGGCCGGCAGCAGGGATCGAACTCGTGCTGCAGTGGCTGCGGTTTGCTTCATAGTGCGCTGCTTAACCCACTGCGCCACCAGGGAGGCCCCTGTGTTCATTTTTCATGTGTTTTTTATTGAAATTGTTTTGAGAAAACCATAGCTCCTGCATGCAGTTGTAAAACCCCTTTGCACACTTTGCCTAGTATTACCTAATGTTACATTTTGCAAAAAATATGCTGTCACAGTCAGGATTTTACATATCATGTTCAGAGTCCCCTAGCTTTAAGTATATGCATGTGCATGCATTACATATAAGCAATTTTATCACCTGTGTAGGATGCTGTAGCCATCACCACAGTCAAAATACTCAAAGATTCAAAATCACAGGCTCTTCCTGTTGTTCATGTTGCTCTTATATAATCAAACCTCTATCACTCCTGAGTTCACCCTCTATCTTTATTTAATTTACCCTCCACTACTGACTGCTGGCACCACCAGTTGGTACACCATTTCTAAGATTTTTCCCATTTAAAATGTTAAACGATTAAAGTCATAGTGTATAACCTTTTAGGACTGGCAATTTTTTCAAACAGCATAATTCTCTGAAGTTTCATTTAACATGTACATATTATCATTTAATTATTTTTATTGCTAAATGAGAGCATGGATGTGCCACAATTTATTTGGCCTTTTACTTATTGAAGATCATCTGGGAAAATACCAAGTTAGATCTATTCCAGATAATATTGTTATGAACATTCAAAATCATGTATTTATGTATGCCAAAGTTTTTATTTTTCCAGGGTATGGAAATACTTATGTATCAAGTTGCTGTATCATATACTACATGCATGATTAGTTCCATAAGAAAGTGCCAAACTATTTTCCATATGTCTATAAACTTTTCATTCATCCCAGCAAATGTATGAGTTTCCTTGACAGCATTTGGTGGTGTTATTAAATTCTTATTTGTCCCTTTTGACCAGTGTGTAGTGATTCCTCATTGTAGTTGTATTTTACATTTCCCTGATTATATTTAACTTTTGTGTTTTGAGAGTTATTAATACTAGATACTAGCCTATTGCCAGATAATTTCTTTGAAAACACATTTTCCAGGATATATCTTACCTTTATATTTTCTTCAGGAAGGCATTCACAAAGCAAAATATTTCAATACCATGATATCTGTTAGTCAGTGTTCTCCAGAGATATGCACACACATGAGCACACATGCACACACACACTTACACAAATGTGTGTATATGTAATATTTAAATGTAATTTGTATACTGAATAAGTGATATACATTATTCTAAAGGGTCGATCCAAAATCATTATAAATAGGTTACAGTTTTGATTTGAAGTCTGGAAATTGAGGTAGAATTTCTGTGTTTTATCTGAAGCAGATTTTTTAAGATTTATTTATGTATGCATACAAGAACTGGAGTACAGATATGGGAGGTGATTGAATCCACCAGAGACAGAGTGGGGGAGAGAAAAGGCAGATTAACTGTTGAGGGGACCAGCGGGTAAGGCAGGAGAGGTTTGCCATGCCATGTGGGTCACCTCCCAGGCCAGCGGCAGGGATCTAATTAGTACTGCAGTGGCATCGTTTGCCTCATAGTGTGTTGCTTAACCTGCTGTGCCACCAGGGAGGCCCTTGAAGCAGAATTTTTTTCTGCTTTTTTGGGATCCTTGTGTCTTTTTTCACAATAGTATCAACTGTTGGAATAATATTTATCCAGATGCTAAACTATAATTTGCTTTATTTAAAGACAACTGATTTAAATGTGAATCAAATTTAAACTTTATAATATTTAGATTAGTATTTAATCAAACAACTGGTCACCATTGTCTAGCTAAGCTGACATAAATATCACTAGTTCAATTTTTCAGTGATTTACTTCAGTAGTTATGCTTTTGGTGTCATATCTGGGAGGGCTATCCTTAGCATTATACAGTCAAAACACACTGCAATTTTCTTCCTAAACATTTTATATTTAATGTGTAAGTCTATGCTGCACTTTAAGATAATTTTTGCATAACAGTTTTAAGTCACGGTTCTTTTTTGTCTGCACATATCCAATTGATCCAGCACTATTCCACTGAATCAATTTTGCATCTTTGTTGAAACTCAATGGAGCGTATCTATTTGGTTATATTTTGTAAAAGTATTTGTGGTGTGTGTTTTATTTTTCTTCCATAAATACCAAGAAATAAAATTGTTGGATCTTAGGGACTATTGATGTGTAACACATGCTTACCAGTAATCCAAGCATCTTATTGATTTTATTCATTCTTCTTGGCTGTGTAGGCATATACATCATGATTTAAGATTGAATTTCCTGATACCAAATGGTATTGAGCATTTTTAAGTTTGTAGATTGGCTGTTCTGATAATTTACTTCTTGAACTATCTATTCATCTCTCTTTCCATTAAAAAACATTTTCCTTTTGACTGGCTTTTAGGAATTGTTTATGTATTCTAAGCTATTTGTCATGTATGTTTGTGATATATGCATTATATTCATGTATAAGATTATATACATTTTCCTGTCAACCTGTGGTTTACAAACTCAGTTTTTACAAATGCTTTTAATTAGTTTTTTTTAATTTTTGATCAAATCAAGTTTCCCAGGACTTTTTTCTTTTATGTTTGTGCTTTTTATAATATTTTTCTCTATTTTAATATTGCAAAGATATGTTCCTATTCTTATCTTGAAAGTTGTTGGTACAGATTCTGTAAATATCATTTACTCAAATTGATAGTGTTGATCAAATTTTGTCTTGATTCTAATTAAATTTATTATTACTTTTTGTTGATTAATGAAACCAAACATTTAAAATAACCAAACATGGCAGAAGTTTTTATTTCTCCTTTTACTACTGTCAATTTTTGATACACATATTTTTGAAACTGCTTTTTAGTATATATTTATTTAAGGTTTTCTTATTACTACCTAATGTACTTGCCATTTTATTTTTATAAAATACCCTTCTTCACCTTTAGTGATGTCTCACATCTTGATGTCAACTTTGTCTATGGTAGCTTCATATTTCCTATGAGCAGTGCTTATAAATAGTAATTTTTACCATATTTTTAAAATATATTTGAGTC
The DNA here is from genome assembly GCA_019455555.1 of Galemys pyrenaicus. NCBI lineage: Eukaryota > Metazoa > Chordata > Mammalia > Eulipotyphla > Talpidae > Galemys > Galemys pyrenaicus. The sequence goes on along the minus strand of JAGFMF010011445.1, from coordinate 2,534,307 downwards.
TTTAGGTTTTTTTTTTTTTTTTTTTTTTACAAGAAAGCAGTTGGTCACATCTTTCACTGCATACACTTTTTCAAACTTTAACTTTTGATTGTGTGCTTAACCTGTGTTTCAATCTATTTCCATTTAATGTAGTGTTCAATTTGGGTTAAAGTTTACATTTTTGCTATTTATCATTTACATGTTTAAAATATTATTTACTTTTTTCAGCCTTAAATTTCTTCATTTATCATAGTGATTTTTGTTTCGTATCATTTCCCTTAACTATGAGGAATTCCCTTTATCTTTCCTTGAGGAAAGATCCACTTGTAGATCTCTCATAGCTACTAGTGAAAAATTATATTTGTTGCTTAACAAGTGTCTTTATTTCAAATTTATCTGATCAAAATAGTCATGTGTGGTATTGTTTTTGTTTCCTCCTTTTATATTTTAAAAACTATCCTTGTCATGTCTTACATTATTTTTGAGAAAAAGAAAACAGTTGTTATCATTTTTCTCTTTAAAGTAATAAGTGTTTAAGCTTGGCCTCTTGTGAAATTTTTTCTCCTCTGTCATTTTTCACAAGTTGGCCTATTTTTAACAGTTGCTTGGGCTTTTCAGTAGTGTGTGTTTATCCTGCTGAGGTTTAGTGAATTTTCTTGATTTGGTTGTTTTATAGTTTTTATCATAGTAAAGCTTATTGAAAGTTTCAGAAAATATTCTCCAATTATTTTTTCTTTACCAACCTCTTCTTTTATATTCACATTTCAACTCAATGCATGTTATATTACATGATAGAGATACATGTCTATCATTATTTTTGTGTCATTCAGTTTGGATTTTTCTACTGTCCTGCTATATGTTTACTTATTATTTTCTTTTGTAGTTTATCATGGTAGTAATCAATCTAGCTAATTTTTCATATCAAATTTTCCTTTTAGTTATTAATAACATTTACAGTATCCATGTTAAACAACTTCTCTCAAAATTTCACCATGTATTTTTCTATTGACTACTTTTTTTTTTTTTCTGGTTAGAGGGTACAGTTTCCTAATTCTATATATAATTACTTTTTTCCTTGCATGCTTACTATTACAGATGCAATGTATGCAAGGAATAGATTATGATCTATTTTTTTTAAAGACTTCAGTTCTGTTAGTTAATTTCTTGTTGACAGCATGACTTTGTGCATCTGGAATTTATTAAGGGACTTAAACAGCACCCTTAATGTGGAACAGAGTAGTTCTATTCTTAAGTAATTGCCTTTCTGGAGTCTCTGCTGAAATATTTGATTGTCAGAAAGATATCTATGCTCTGGGTGATTGGAATTCCATTTCCTCTATTGTGTGAACTAAAGAATCTCCATTCAGCTTTTAACTCTCCCATAGCTATTCTCTGCTTTTTAATATCTAATTCTGTACATAATTAATTTCTATTACCTTTTATTTTACTTCAAGTACTATTCACTTTACAAATAAGTAAGACAAATTATTTGTAAATTTACTGAAAACAAGACATATTTACCAACTATAGTATTTTTTAAGCAGTAAATTGGAATTCTTTACTGATCCATGAATGTTTAAATATATTATCTGGGCAAGAAGATGAATACCTTTACCAGACTTGACATTAATATTGTGACTTAAATTTTAAAATACAAACAAAATAGTTAACAATAATTGGGAGAACAAATATCGTTGTCCTTCCTAGTTTAATCAGAATTTCCTTACTGAAAATTACAAAAAAGAATGTAGTTTTTCTATTCACTAAATAAGAGAGACAATTCAACATAAAATGAGTCTTTGAATCTTTAGAAGGGGTAAATATGCTGAAGTAAAAGGTAAATATCCTTGTCACACAAATTGTAGAGCATAGCAGTCTAAGATTGTAACATCTATTATCTACAAACCCAGTGCTCTTTGAGTGCTAATCACTATACCAAGCATTCCACATGCATTTAATCTTCAAAATAGTCTTAAATGTAGATCCAATTATTATTCATCTTTTAAAGATGAGGGTTCTGAGGTTACAAAAGGTTAAGTAACTTAGTCTCAGGACTAATTAAGACTTGGATTTGTGGGTACAAATGAAAAATTCACTAAATTCAGACTGTTGGGTCTTAATATTTACTACCTTACTAACCTTATAAGATTGCTAGATTTATCTGTACTTGCCATGTTTTTTCATTAAAGAACAATGTTTTCAAATATGTCTATATTTTTAATTTGATCATGAATATTTTATGGTCTCAAAGGTTTTAATCTTTCATTACAGATTAATTCACATATAATGTAACACAGCACTTGACACATTATAAATAGTCAATAAAAGTTAGCAGTTATTAAAACATCAAAACAGAATGTAATAGTAAAAAAGAGGAACACTTTTTTTTTTTTTTTAAGATTTTATTTATGTGTAGAATTGGAGTGTGGCCAGGGGTGCGGGGACTGAAGGGAATTCTCGAGAGGATTCACCAGAGACAGATTGGGGAGCAGAAAAGGCAGATTTACTGAAATACATTGTTGAGGGGAGCAGCAGAGGAGACAGGAGAGGTCTGCTGTGCCACCTGGGTAACCTCCCTGGCCAGGGATGGAACTGAAGCCATGGCTGTGAAAGTGCTGAGATATAACCCGGAGGCCAGCAGAGAGTCCACCAAAAGATGAGTACTTGTAATGTGAGCATTGCTCCCAGCACATAAATATAAAGAAGGTAATCTATATAAAATGAATCAGTAATGGGGTATACCAAAGCATAAAATAGATGATACCATTTGGGTTACAAAAAGAAGAAAGGAACAACAATGATATTAAGTAAGAAATCTAAAGACTGGGCCTTCCTGGTGGCGCAGGGGTTTGAACAACACACTAAGAAGCAAACCACAACCACTGCAGCACGAGTTCTATCCCTGCTGCCGGCCAGGGATGTGACCCACATGGCATGGCAAACCTCTCCTGCCTTGCCAGCTGCTGCCCTCGGCGGTGTGTTTCAGTCCCTCTGCCTGTTCTGCTCCCAGCTCTGTCTGGTGAATCCTCTCACCTCCCGCGACTCTGGCCTGTACCCCAGCTCTTGTGTGCGTAAATAAATAAATCTTTAAGAAAAAAAAAGAAATCTAAAGACTATTTTAAATTGTGGAGAAATTTTTGAAAGCACTTTAACTAGAAAAGTTTAAAACATTGGTAAAGATCAGGAAATAAAATGAGGTAAAACATGAGAATCTGCTATAAATGAAAAGAGCTGGGTTTAATTTTGTTTTAAGTAATGAAATTTATCCAGAATTAGTCAGAGGCCTACCCTAACTAGAAATGTGAAATACAGACTAGAATTTTCTTCTGTGTTCCACTTTTTAATTTGTTATTATAATTAAGCTTTAATAAAATAAAAAATAAAATCCCTATAATGAAAGTATCATTAAAATTGTAGTAATAAAAGGCATAAATTTTAATCCTATTAGATTTATTTACCTATAAAAAGTCTAAATTTTTATAAATTGTGTGATGCAGGGCAAATTTCATTTGTATGCACAAAAATATATAGCTCTAATTAAATGAATGCACAGTATATCTAGATATTAAAAGTTTATTTTTGGCTGACTGAATTCTTACTCTTACCTAAAGAGACTGAGCTTTGTGCTTCAGAATTGATCTAAAGGCAATTTCTTTTTTTTTTTTTAAGATTTATTTATTTATGCATACAAGCACTGGGGTACAAGCCAGAGGTGTGGGGGGGTGCGAGGATTCACCACAGAGAGTGGGGAGCAGAACAGGCAGATCAAGGGAAGTACACTGCTGAGGGGAGCAGCGGGCACAGCAGGAGAGGTCTGCCGCACCATGTGGGTCCCTCGCCTGGCCAGCAGCAGGGATCGAACTCGTGCTGCAGTGGCTGTGGTTTGCTTCATAATGCGTTGCTTTACCCACTGTGCCACCAGGGAGGCCCCTCTAAAGGCAATTTCAAGAGAAGCTATCAAAATGTTTAAGACATCATAGGATTAAGTATATAGACTATTAAAATATTTTGAGAGAAATATTTCTTGATTGAATGTTTAAATCTTGACAAAATTCTAAAAAGTTTGTCGAATATAGTTAATAAAAATGAAATCTAAATAAAAATATTTAAACAGAATTCTTATTTTAGAAACATCAAAAACATATTCAAATATGAGCTTAAATATCAATTAAAATGTTACAAATCTAATATTATAATTATATAGTAACACTTTTTTCTTATGTGTTTGAGTAGTGATAAAAATATTAGAGAAACTAGTAAAATCTACAGGTTAAAATAAAATGAAGTACACTTTCATAAGAAACAGTTTGACATTCATTTGGTATTACATAGATTTTCTAAATACTCATCATTTATCATAATTTTAATTCAAACCAAGGTTATTTTGAAGTATATCATAAATATCTGAACAGTAGCTTAGATGTGTTTCCTATGTGAGAACAGATTAAGTCCAGTTTTATGAAATTTGGACTAGCTTATAAAATTGAAAGTAGAGGTCTAATCTGACAGTTACTTGATAAAATTTGGACTCAAAAATATTTTTTAAAAAGTTCTGGAAAATGGTAGCTTTTAATAAAAAATGTTTGATTATTTCCTGTTTTGTCTTGTTACGGATAAAATGCTATGAACACTGATTTTGGAACAACAAATACTCTTTCATGGAAAAAATAGTTTAACATATATTCTTCTGATTCCACTATAGTAACTACTTTTAAGGTAGTGACCTTTAGAAATGAAGTGTATAATTTGTAGTAGGGCTTGGTTAACAAAGTAGCAATCCATTACAAAAGTTCGTTTATTCTATGGCAGATTCTCCTTTTGTGTGTTTCTTGTAACACTTAAGGTTGATAGTCTACTTTGTGGACCTATCTGTGACATAAAAACTCTGGTACTTGCAAAATCTCAGCAACTTTTTGTATTTCCATTCCATTACCAAAGAAGCATATCTTATAAGTACTCTCCACTTTGGAAAAACAACTAAATATATTATTAAATAAGCTTTGGGGACCTTAGCTACTCTCTGACATAATTTGAATAAAATAAAATTCAGTTATATTAATATTACATTGTTTGTGGGATATAATTATTTTCAGTTCAATGAGTTTGGTAATAGTGTATATCCTTGGAATTACACCTGCAGCAAGATATATGCAAGAATATCAACAGATCTTTAGAAAGTTGCTTTGCATAAAAATCTAGTCATCTACAACTCCAACACCCTCCCGTGGTACTACATTAAGCTAAAAATCTGCACAAAGGCATTATCTTTAAAATGAAAAGACACCATACTGAAATTGAAAAAAAAATATTTTTTCACATCATGTATCTAACAAAATACTAAAATCCAACTTATACCTACAAAGAATTTATACAACTGAACCAAAACAATAACAACTACCACCACCACACAAGGAATCAAATAAAGGGCAGAAGGGCTCATTGGACACTTCTCCAAAGAAGCTATACATATGATAAACATGCACATGAAGAATATTTATCATCAAGGATGCAAATCAAAACCACAGAGAGTTACCAGCTCACATGAGAGAATCTGATAATAGTCCATATAAAATAAATCAGAAACAAGTGTTTATAAAGATCAGAGCAAAAGGAAACCTTTGGGGTTTATGGGATTGTATATTGGTCCAAACTCTATGATAAAATGGTTTGGAAGCTTCTTAATATGTCAAATAGTCTACCAATCTACATATTGATCCAACAATCCCACTCTTAGGTTTCTACCTAAAAAAGGCAAAAACACTAATTTGAGAGGATACACACACACACACACACATTCATTAAATCACTATTTAAATAGCCAAATTCTGGAATAAACCAAGTATTTGATAGTTGAGTATGTTAATTAAATATGGTGCATTTCTACAAAATGGAATACCACTCAGCTATTTAAAAAACAATGATATTTTGCCATTTGTGACAACATGAATGACTGGAGGGGGTTATGCTAAGCAAAAAAGCTAAAGGGAGAAAGACAAATTATGATGGTTTCACTTAGTCTGGAATATAGAGAAGCAGAACAAAAAAAACAGACAAAAAACAAAATAAGGTCTAGGAGCTCTGATTGTAAAAGTAAGGCTACCATGAGGGGAGGAAATTTGAGAGCACAGAGGGGAGGGGGAAAAGGACTATGTTGGCGGACTAAGGGTGCTTTGGTAATGGGTAACATCCACCTGAAGAGATGCAAACCTATAATCCAAACCTGTAAATAGTATTGTAAGTTAGTGGCACCTAAGTAAATTGTGTAAATGAACTCTTAAAATATATGTTTATGTTTTCTTTTTTTCAAATTAATAATTTTATATTCAATTCCTGCTTTTGTCCTTATCAGTGATCCCATTCATTTTTATTGCTGAATATTTTCCATAATTTTAATATTTCAAAATTTGTTTAGTCATTTTGCTGTCGATGGACACTAGAATTTTTTCAGATTCTGTGAATATTGCCCATATAGGTTTTCACTGGAGATATATTTTCAAGTACTTGAGATTAATACCTGTTAGTGGAATTGCTGTTTTAAGATCGGTTTAGCTTTGTATGAAATTACCTAGAAATTCTCAAAAAAAATTGCAAAATTTTTACTCCTACCAATGTAACTCTTGGCATTTTCTTAGAGTCACATTTACTACATGTTTTGCTGATATCTAGAATTGTCTGTATTGTTGATTTCAGGCATTCTCATAAATTAAAATGGTATCGCATTGCAGATTAACTTGAATCTCTAATGACTAATGATGTTGAGTCCATTTTGATATGATTGATCACAATTCATATAGCTCTTATTTGAAGTGCCTATTTCAGTCTTTTGTTCACATTTAATTGGGTTGTTTGTCATTGTATGGTTCATCTGGCAGAGCTCTTTCCATCTGGTGTATATAAATATATGTCCTTTGTCAGATATAAGCGCTGCTTGTATTCCCTCCTGTTCTGGAACTTGACTGGCTTAGTCATTGCATTGATAACATAGTTCATGAGTAGATATTTTTAATATTGGTGAACTTAAATTTCTTTTGCTTAATAGATTTATGTCCAGGATAATACACTGTGTGCCCTATATGAGAGATACTTGTCTAAACCAAGGCTTGAAGAAATTCTTTTTCGTATTACTCATTTTAACACTTAGGTCGATGATCTATCTGAACATGATATTTGGTGTAAAGTGAAACGTGTCAATGTTTGTTTTTCAAGTAATAATTTTTTTCTGAGTTATCCAATTTGTTGGCAACAAGTCATTCATGATATTCTCTCATTCTGTTGTTGTTTTTTTTTAGATTTATTTATTTATGCATATAAGAATTGGGATACAAACCAGAAGTGTGGGGGGTGAGAGGATTCACCAGAAACAGAGTGGGGAATGGAACAGGCAGATTGACTGAGGTACACAGCTAAGAGGAGCAGCGAACTAAACAGAAAAGGACTGCACCATGTGGGTCCCCTTCCTGGCCAGAAATCAAACTTGCATTGCAGTGGCTACCAATGCTTTATAGTGCGGTGTTTAACGCACATTCTCTCATTCTTTTAACTTCTATAGGATCTGTTGTGATAGCTATTCCCTTATTCCTAATGATGGTAAATTATCCTTGTTTTCATCATTCTTTTCTCTTCATATCTCCTTTTTATTGATTAGTAGAACTAGGACTTTATTCCTTTTATTGATGATTTTCAGTAGCCAATTTTTAGTTTGGTTTTGTCTTTTTTCTATTTTGTTGACCTCTACTCTTATTACCTTCTTACATTGCACTTCTTACTCTAATTTTTTTTCTGTAGAATCTTAGTTCATTGATTTTGGATATATTTTTTTTAATTTTAAGATAACTATTTTACACCATTCAACCTTAACTGCTCATTGAGTTACACTCAGTGAAAGTTCAAAAGGCATCATGATAGTGTTCAGATTTTGGAGAGTAGGAAACCCAGGGGAATAAGCTCAACATTAGGACCAACTTTCCTTCTCGAATATTTGTATGTTCAGGAAAAAACAAACAAACAAAAAAAACAAACAAAAACGGTGTACTGCTAACAAATGAGCAGTTTTGGTCAAGCTCATGAGCCTTGTGGGTTAAAAATCAGAATTCAAACCCCACCCTCACCCTACTCCCCTGCCAAGAATTTGGGTTAGGAGCTGTAAAATTTGTGCAGTAGGAGTAAAGGTTAACCAGTGTAAGATTAACCTTTCATAGACAGGAGACCAGACCTTGGTAGTGCTCTTTGGGGGGGGGGGGGGGTTCTGATTGGAAAAGATACAGTGGGGAGCCTGGAGCACTGAGAACACTTAATTCTTGCCCTGGNGGGGGGGGGGGGGGGGTTCTGATTGGAAAAGATACAGTGGGGAGCCTGGAGCACTGAGAACACTTAATTCTTGCCCTGGTGGTGTTTATAAAAGACATTGACTTCATATATGTTTATTACGTGCATGCTTGTTTATCTTTTATATTTCAGTGAAAGCAGTTTTAAGATATTTATTTTAAAGAAAAAAGAACTATTTTCCATTAAAAAGAATAAAAGTTATTATTGTAACATTCCTGCACTGCTGCTGCCTCTTCTCAGCAGGAACTGCTTTACATTTGGTAAATTCTCCATATGTCACATGCCTCTGGGAGGACTCCCTGACCTAGTGCATCTTACCTCTACCCATCAGCCTACCACTTACATGCACTTAGTGAAAGCCTTTAGGAAGAGTATAGATCTGGATTCTGACTTGTACTTAAATAAACCTCTGTATCATTCTAATTTATCAACAGTGCTACCTGTGATAATTCAACTTTTTTTTTTCAATTTCAGCTGGTATATCAATTGTCAGCTGTATAACAAACTACCCCAGTGACTGAAACATCAGCATTCATTATGATTCTGGTTGACAAGGTGGTTCTACTTTACATTTTATAGTGATGGTTGAGATTACTCTGGTGGGAGCCTTCCTGGAGGCACAGTGGGTTAAGCAACACACTATGGGAGCAGACCACAGTCACTGCAGCATGAGTTTGATCCTTGCTGCCAGCCTAGGAAGTGACCCACATAGTGCGGTAGACCTCTCCTGCCTTGCACATTGCTGCCCTCAGCAGCATATTTCTGTTGATCTGCCTGTTCTGTTCCCGGCTCTTTCTCTGGTGAATCCTCTTACCCTCCTCCCCACACCTCTGGCCTGTACCCCAGTTATTGTATGCATAAATAAATAAATCTTTAAAAAAAGAGAGAGATTACCCTGGTAGTTGAGTTCATTGATTGTTAGGCTATACTGGCAGTTGCATTCTGGTCTCTCTCCTATATCCTAGTAAAAGTAAAAATTGTGAGTCAGTGTGACTCAGTGCTTTTCCATGAGATTTCTATATCCACATAGTATTTCATCTTGGGCTTCTCCATGGGACCTCTCAATTAGCATTCTAGCATGAACTTGCTTATATAATATCTAGGTTGCAGTAGGAGTGTTCCAAATGAATATTTCCTAATGGAGAAATACTTTACAACATTCTGTTCACTTAATTCTAACTTTGCACTGAACAAAGTGAGCCACATATTTGAGACCAGAAGAGTTGGCAAATTATGGATACAGACCATCTTAACAATCATGTCCTTATTCCTAAATGTCTATGTTGAAAAATCCTTATACCATTAGAAAGGAGTGATAACGACTGTAAATATCTTCTGTACTAGAAAGGTATCTTTATAATCTGACATAGTATTTTTGGGTTACACTTAATAGCTTCCTGAGGAACTAAGCAAAAGTAAAATCTATTATTTTGTATGTTGTATACTTGGTTTCATATTTAGAGGCAAACACAAATCTGCAACTTTTTGCATTGAAAATCTAAGTAGAACTGTTGGAGTTCAGTGATTGGAGTTCTTGAGTGCACTCTGAGGAAGGTTTCAGCAGAGTTTCTTGTTCATAGCACATGGTGAGTTTATTACAGAAAATTTATTAAGGAAGAAGAGAATTGCATAGACAAAAGGAAATATTTGCATTTTAAAAGGGGCAGCTTTATTAAGGAAAAGGGACACCTGCATAGACACGGGTCCACCAAGTTAGGGCCACATCTGATTCTGCCAGAGCAAGGGGTATCTTTAGATAGTGATTTATGAGGAGGCTATCCCTTTGTGGGATCATATCTGTTGTGTAATCTTTTCACTTTTAAGATCTGATTGGCTTAATCTGTAAGGACTGGTAGGCCTCTTTGTGATGACTGGCACTTCTCAATATCCCTACCCTAGATTCCTGTCCTTGCTTGCACATCTATAGTCAGTTTAATGGTTCAGTAATCATTTCTACTCCTATCCCTAGCTCCTGGCTTTGTGAAGTTTCCAAACTAAATTTTCTACTGTAAATTTCCAATAGTACCAGTTCATACTGTTTGTGTTTTCACTTTCTCGCTCTTTTAATACTTCAGTACCTCAGAGCATTCTCCCTTAAACTAAGTGGATCATCTTATATACAAAGAGAAATCAATAAAAAAAGAAGCTTTTACTTCATCTTCTTGTCACTTAACCTGTAAGGGCATCCAATATGACTTACCACAATGTAAATAATATAACTTATTTTCTTAGCTAAATCTACATATATCTACATATATATTTTTTTTTTTACTTGAAAATCTCTTTTCACAAGTCCCACTTTATCTGTCTTATCATTATCTTTTCTGTATACATATGCTCCTTTTTTCTGCATGGCATCTGAATATTTAAAGTTGTATCAGGTACCATTCTTTTTTCTTAAGATTTATTATTTATGCATACAAGAACTGGGGTATAGGCCAAAGGTGTGTGTGTGTGTGTGTGTGTGTGTGTGTTGGGGGGGTTATTGAGAGAGGATTCACCATAGACAGTGTGGGAAGCAGAACAGGCAGATCTACTGAGAGATAATGCTGTGAGGAGTAACAGGCAAAACAGGAGAGCTCTACAGCACCATGTGGGTCACCTCCCTGGAAGAAGACTCATGCTGCAGTGGTTGCAGATAGCTTCATAGTGCTGAAACTTTATCCCTTGTGCCACAAGGGAGGCCCCTATATCAGGTACCATTCTAAGGTGCTCCTATTCACTCACTGTAGATATTACTACTTAATATTCCACTTGTATATTAACCTACCTATATCTCCTTCCATAGCACCTCATATACACATCCTAAACCATGAGCTCCGTCAGGCAGAAATTGCATCTGTCTTGCGGCTGTATCTAAAGCACCAAGCTCAGTGCCCAACACTTATTGTTTGTGGAATCCAAATGATTTAACTAAATGTATATGTGAATAACACACCTCTCATTTGCTCATGTTACACCAGCATGTTGTAAAATCTTGGCTGGGCGATACTAACCTAGTGATACAATTGTAAGTAGCTGAATTTATGAAAACAAAGCTTCACATACAATAGTGCAAATACACATTTTTTAAAACTCAGTGAATTTTATTTAATGTAATGAATAAATTTACAAGGATGATTCCTGGGGAAGGAGAAATCTATTCTTCTAAGAGTAACATCATTAAAAAAAAAAGAGAGAACAAATCATTCAAATATCTTCATGTGGCTACCTTCCTATTCTTCTTAGTGGAATATTAATTATGTGACATTTACTAAATGGTTAAAATACTTAGCAAGGACTACCAGACATCTCCAAAGCTTAAAAATAGACAAAGATGGTAGGGGGAGAGGCTTTTCAGGGAGGCTGGATGCTGTCTAGCCCCCCCCTCCAAGGACACTTTGTACCTCTGGGGAATGTATCTATTTACCCTGCTGTCTACTATTGTTTTTTTGTTATTGGTTGTTTTTCTTTGTCTTTTTTTGAATGGCTCAGTAAATTTAGACTTCAACTTGCAGAAAATAAAGGGTTAGGTAATCTGATTCTTTCTGACTATCATATTAATGGATATTTTCTATTAGGAAATGATAGAAATGATTTCTGTATAGTAGAAGACTACAATTGCAGAAGGCTACAGCTTTATGACCCTCTAGAATCTTAACCAGTTTTCTAATCTAAATGAACCAGGTAGTGCCAGTGTTAATCCACCCACTACAAGTACTTCCCTCTCCCTCTAATCTTCTTAGCCAGTCTCAAATCATGTTGATTTCTGCATTTATGGTTTAAATAAATCTTTGGCTATATATACTCTTTAAAGGTATATACTCCTCTTTGTTGGAATGTATGATGGCAAAGCAACTCTGTTTCTTCCCCTTAGCTCAGAACTCATCGCCAGACATTTCCTCTGTGGCCTTCCCATCTGTTATTGACTAAATGATGCCCTCTCTACAAAATATGTTGACTCTGAGTCCAGGGACCTGTGAAGGGAAACTTATTTGAAAATAGGGTTTTGCAGATAAGTGTTGAGATGAGGCCATTGGGTTGGGCTATAATCCTGGGCCTGTGATCCTATAAGAAAAGTTAAATTTGGGTGCAGATACTGAGAGAGGGCCACATGACACCTGAGGTGAGAAGATAGGAAATTGGAAGGATGAAGCTGCAAGCCCAGTTACCCAAGGAGGATACCCCAGGCCAGGGGCATAACAAGGATTCTGCCTTCAGCTTTCAAAGGGATCAGCCCTCTCACATCTTGATCTCCTGCTTCCTGCCTCCAGAGCCAAGAGAGAACCCTTTTCTGTTCTATGCATGTCCATCTGTGTCCTCTTCTAAGTCACTGGTTTGTGTTCCTTTGTTATGGTGGTCACAGGGTAAAGCTCATCTTTTGTGACTGAGAACCCATACTTCCTGAGTGGCTAGATAGTGCCTACTGCTCACATCTACTCCATCCACAAATTCTGGTGAGTACACATCCAAATATGTCCAGAACCAGCCCCATGTCACCATTCCCTCTGTCCCCCAGAGTTCCTAATGCCTCTCACCTGCCTTATCTCAGTATCTTGAGGAGTCTCTTCTTCACTCTAAATATCTATAGATTTCTCTGTGTGGCAGTCTAAGTGATGCTGCTCCTCCTCTTCCTAGAAATTTACAGGGATCCCCCATTTCTCTGAGAATAAAGGTGAATTCTTCAACTCAACGACCAAAAATATAAACAACCCAGGGTCTTAAAAATGGTCAAAGGTCTTGAGTAGACACTTCTGCAGAGAAGATAGATGGAGAACCAATGAGCACATGGAAAGATGATCCACACTGTGAACCATCAGGGAGACTCCAGTATAATCCTCAATGAAAACCATGTCTAACCTGCTGAAATGGCTGGAATCAAAGCCCCAGATAAGAGCAAATGCTGGTGAAGGCACTGAGCAGTGAACCGCCCTTGCTTTGCTAGAGGGAAGGTAAACTGCTGCAACTTTAGAGAAATGGTTGGGTGGTTCCTCCAAGAACTGAGCATGGTATTACTATAAGACCTGACAGTTCCACTCCTATGGACTACCCCAGAGAGGAAAATGCATCCACCTGACACAGTCGTGTCCATGAGGATTAGTAGGAGCAGTAATCTTAATAGAAAAAAGTGAAAACAAACTCAATGTCCATCCACAGATGAATGGATAAATGAAACATGGTCTGTGCCTAAAGAGAATTATTTGGGATAAAGGAATAAAAAGCTATATCATGGGTGAATCCTGAAACCACTGTGCACAGGGTAAGAAGCCCAGAGGCCACCTGTTGCAGGGTTCTGTTCCTCAGAAATGTAGCTAATCTGCAGCAATAGAATACTGCTTACTGGCCACAAGATCCAGGGCAGGATGGTGGCAGGGGGCTTATCAGGGCTGTGCCCAGCACCGAGTTTTTTTGGGAATGTACAGTCTTCTAGAATTTATTATGTCAAGGGTTGCCCAACCTTTGGATATACTAAAAAACATTGGATTGTGCATTTTATGGGGATAAATTGTAGAGTATGGGGATTATATCTCAACAAAGCTGTCTTTTAAATAAAAAAAAAAAACCAGAAAAGGCTGAAAACAATAGATTTTAAAAGGTAGATTCTTAAAAGGTTGATTTTATATATTCTATAGGTGCTTAGATTGTAGGTGACTTGAAATGCTTTTCCTGTTTAATGAAGCATAGCAGAAATTACTAAGTAACTTCCTGAAAGAGTCTAATACAGTTTCCAAAAATGGACAACAGTCCCAGTTAATGGCAGTGGGCACTTTGGGAGAATGGATTTTACAAATACATATTTACCTGATACTTTAAAAATTCAGTGCATTACTAAAGCTGAGAGATGCTTTAGACCGTTTTAGTTAAGAATTTTGTATTTCTACATGCCAGGAATAGTTCATAGGAATGACTTACCAATGAAAACTCTCAGAAGAAATATTCTAACAGAATATTTTAGATCTGGAGTCACTCCAAAGATCATTCCTTACTTATGAGAGAGACATAAGGCCCAGATAAATTTCCTTGTACAAGAGACAAAATAGTTTGCCACAGAAGCCTTCCATTTTGTCAAGATGTCTTTCCTAATTTCCATTACCACCTCTCCCTTTCCACTCACTACGTTCAAGCCACAAAAGCTTTCTTTTTACATTTAAACATTGTAAGCTTATTCCCACTTACAGAACTTTGTACCTGTTGGTGATTTTGCAGGGAACTACCTGTCCCTACATCTGTTCATAGCTCACTTTCTCCATTTATATCTCACAGATACATCCTTTCAAGTGACTCCTTGAATTATTAGTATCTGCATTATCCTGTACTATTTTCTCTGTAGTACTTACCTGAGTTTTTCTTGTGTATTAGATTTAGTTATATTCTGTCTTCATGCTCTTGATGCTAAGCTCCAGTAACAATAATAACAGTGTTATCTTACATCAGAACCTAGAACAGAAACTGGTATTGAAAAGTGCTCAGTATATATTTTCTAAATGATTAAATTATTTGCTCATATATTATCTTGTTATCTGCAATACCAGTCTGGTAAAATGTTTTCAAATGTGGTGGTGGTGGGGAGGGCATTAACAAGAGTAAACATTTAAATGAATATTCAATGTAATTTGGTTTGAAACAAAACATTTTAATATTTTTCTCTATTGCTTTTGAGAAATCAGAATGGTTCCGCAACTATTCATTGACATACATATATCAATATCAATTTGAAATTATATCAATATTTTTATCCCTGTCTGCCTGGATTAATTCAGACATCACTATGCATTCTGCTTCTTGGCTTCTGCTGATTCCAAATTTTCCAGTTTGCCGCATAACATCATTGAGTTTGGTGCCATATGGCTGCCTTTCTTTGGTCCAAGTTTTGATCAATCAAGTGATGGCAGACTGACTCATGCCATTTTAAAGAAGTTAGGGATTTGATGTGGAGCAATTCACTGAAATATTTTCTTGAAGAAAATTGTGTTCTCACTGTCAAGAGAAGAGCATAAGCTGTACCGTGTGTGTTTGTGTGCCTGTGTATATGTACATGCATGCAGTGTATTTATATACATTGTATATTTAATGGCTGTCTCAGAGATAAATCACCAGAAACTTGTTTCATCCCTAAAGGGAAATGTTCCTTCTAAAATTTTAACTAGTACTGTGCTTGTGTGCGTGACTGAAAGTATTTATCAAAAGTAGTGAGGACTTTTATGCCCTGAAGTAGACTGCATTATTCGACCACTGATAACAATTTGAAAACCCAATGTTGCAGTTCAGTGATTGTAAGCTCCATCAACAAATGTGAGGAGACTCCTTAAAGAATGCTCTCATTATGATATAATCATTTAAAAAGTCCAGCAGTAAATCTCCCCAAACCCTTCCTCTAACTACAGTCCAAATTCAGCTTATTTATTGATAATCACATTCTCAGTTATAATAGTCAATAAAAAAGATATACATAAATAATAGCATAGCATAAATGAGGACATGTAAGTAAAGGAAACCATATCATGAATGAGGATAAAGAACTAAAGCATAAAGAAATAAAAAAATATTAAAATCAATCTTTGGTATTTTAGAATAAGAAAATATATTGGAATGTGGTAAAAATATTAATAAACTTGGCCTTGAGATTATTAGCAAATGTTAAAGTAGAAGTGGTAAAAAACAATTGCATTATCTATAAGATATGCAGTTTAAAAAATACCAGGTTTTTGAGAAAGATAATCTTTTTTAGCACAAATTTTCAGAGAAAAAAATTTGATAAAGATGCATTGGTCTTATCTGACAATACCCTTAACTGCATGTAAAAAAACAATAACGGTTTTTTTGAACTATGCCATAGAGTTAGAAGAGGGTCCAGTGGAATCCTCAAAAACAAATTTGAAGATGTTCTGTATACTCATGTTAAATTTTTGCAGTTTGCCAAGTTTCTGATTTGGTTAATGGATAAAAGACTGTTGGCTAAATATGTATATGACTCCATCTAAGAAAAGTGCAAGTTGGAAGTGTCCATAAGTAAAGAAAATAACATACTTAATTATGCCAACATGCTGATGTTACACATAATTCTCCATTGATAAAATTATTTTTGTAGGATCTAATCAATGAGGCTATCAGGATGTGGATATGCACTCGTTCTTCATCTCTATTTCTTTGTAGGTATATGACCATCTGCATATTTAACTTAAATTCTTGCTCATATTTCTGTCTTATACTTTAGTGGGTGTTACAATGACATAGCACGAATAAGAAGCCCTGTAGCTCTGTTCCCATAACCAAAGTACCTGATACATAGCAAGTACTCTGTAATTGATTTATAATGTTCTCTTTGCTGCTTTTTTAGTCATGTATCAGAAAAAGCATCCTGGAAGAACAATGGTATTGAGAGAAAGGATCTTTTGGGCAACATGAGATGCAGGTTAAATTTTCATTGAGCGTAGTAACTGCAGTTAGTAGATGAAAAGGGCTGACACATGTTTAGCTGCTCCTAGGCCATCTCTACACTCTACTGCCCTCTCTGCTCAATTCCATAACAGCCTCAGAAAAGGAAAGGTTATGCCAAACTTTTTTCTTGTTACAAGAAAGTTTTAATTGAAAACAAGAGTGTTGGGCTGAATACAGCTTCAGCAGATTCCCAGTTAAATTAGAAGGAGCTTTTCGTTTAAGTCCTAGTGTTGATATGTCACTGTGCTCTGTCACTTTTGAAAAGCGATAGTGCTTTGTTATCAGCACCAAGCCCTGGCAGGCTTCTGATGTAGACTTAGACTAAAATAGAATGCCAGAATGATGAAGGCACTGCTTACCTTCAAAAACCTCCTGGCTGTGGATGTGGGCAAATATGCTGACATATTACTCTGCCCAGCCCTGAGTGTTTGATAATCTCTGATTGATCATTTTTACATTCCAGATAGCAATTTATAATTTGAAAAGGATTGATAGCTCTTTAAGCTGAACCACAAGTTTTACTGATTCCATTATATTTATGCTATCCAAAGACTATTTCTTTGGCTCAACATTAAAAATTAATTTTTGGGGCCTCCCTGGTGGTGCAGCGGGTTAAGCAACGCACTATGAAGCAAACTGCAGCCACTGCAGCACAAGTTCGATCCCTGCTGCCAGGCCAGGAGGGAACCCACATAGCGTAGCAGACCTCTCCTGCCTCACCCGCTGCTGTCCTCGGCAGTGTGTTTTAGTCAGTCTGCCTATTCTGTTCCCCACTCTGTCTAGTGAATCCTCTCACCTCCTGCGACTCTGGCCTGTACCCAGCTCTCGTATGCATAAATAAATAAATCTTTAAAAAAATAATTTTTGTTCTTTAATTTGCAAATTCTATTTAAGAAGTTTTTAATGAAGGGAAACTATAATTTGTTGGTTTATAGAGGAGTCTGACCTGCCAATAAACAAAATCATTTATTGAAAAAGGATGGTTTGTGTTCTAAGATTATCCACCAAAGCACTGAGGTAGGTGTTAGTAATGGAAAGAATAAAAGTCCTTGTCCTCAAGCAGGGAGACCCATTCAGAAATAGGTAATTATAAAATAATGCAGCAAGTGAAATATTATGCATAGAATATTACTGAAGCACAAAAAGCAATTATCTTGATATCTCTTAGAAAGCGAGTAACAGAAATAGTGCATATCTAACCAGTATACTTGTTCCTAATTACCAGATCAGCAAATTCTATGTATGGCTGAATATTTATATTGATATGACATTACCTTTCTTGGCTAGGAACAAGATTTCTCTTAGGAACAGTTGAATAGGTATATTGAAATAGAAAATATTATAGGAAAAGGGTAAGCATTGTAAGGACTTAGAATTAGTATTCTTCCTCACCTCTACCACCATCACCCTGATCAGACACGCAGTTTAACTCTGTATATTGAAGTAGTCCATGTCTTTCTGCTTTTCACTATAGAGAGGAAAATCCCTGGGAAAATGCTTGCCTCAAATATTTCCAGGCTCCTTAACACGGTCTTCCTTTCCTACTCAGCATGTTTCCCCATGAGTGTCTCTATTAAACTATAATAGATATAATAAGCATATAGCTTAATATCTAAAAGATTACACATTGTGCAATTTAAAAATATTTTACCATATGTGTTGCTTTTAAAATCTCTATCTTTGAATGTAGTTTTATAAGATTTTCGAAGTCCCTTCCTCTGAAGTAAAGTAGTATTTGAGCAACACAGAAGTGCTGCTCTGAGCTTTAATTACTGGATATTTGTTTTTTTACACTAATCTCAAAGAAAAAGCTAACATTTGAGTTGAAAATAGTGATGGGTTCACAGTCTTTCAATTGACTTTAAAGTGTTTTACTATCTTTTCAGAGCATTTGATGAGGTTTAACACCTTTGAATAGTTTAAAATTTGATTTTCCTTAATCCACAGACTACAAATTATTTGACTTCTACCTAAAAGCAAATAAGAATCTCTTATCTTTAATAAATGTTTTCAAAAATGAATCAGTCACATGTTTGAGTCCCATCTCTGTCAGTAAATCCCCAGAGAAAATCATCTCTGGGCTGAGAGTAAATCATCCATCATAACTGTATGTATTTCAGGGCAGAATGCTGCATACATTGAAACAGGCCAAAGTTAAGGAAATACCTATGTCCCATATTCTGAAAATTGTATTTTTTATTTTACTTGACCATTTTCTTGTCTAAAAACTTCATGAGGGTAGTAACTCAATCATCAGATTTACGGTTGTTTATCATTGTGTGGACCAACAGTAAGCTCTCACCAATTGTAGGCTAAATGAATACCTCTAGCAGAGTTTGTAAATAAAGGGAACAGAACTGTGGTCAGACTTTAATGGCTACTACATACATACTGAATCCTTGCTCTGAATGCAAAACTAAAAGTGATAAGGAGAGCATAGATATTTAAAAGTGGTCTTAGATGAATACAACAGAAATGTTAAGGAGAGGTTATCAAATAACTTCCCCCTCCAAAATGGCATTAGAATGGAACACACATCAGAATTTTTCCTTTAAAAATCAAACTTAAAGATTATTGCTGCAGGACAAATCTTAGGCAATAAATAAAATGTAATGTCTTACAATGTTACTTCAGGACCTGGATTTAAATAGGACACTTCTAACATGTTCCTGGGCTTCCCTGGTGGCCTAGTGCTTAAGTCTCAAAGCTATCACTACTACTACCTGAATTGGATACCCCACCAGGGAGCTAACCCACATGTTGCAGCAGATCTCTCTCCTCTTGCCCCCTGTTCCCCTTAGCAATGCCTTTCAGTAAGTCCACCTGTTCTGCTTCCCACTTTTTCCCTGGTGAATCCTCACTTCCCTAAACTCTGTCCTACACCACAGGTCTTCTATGCATAAATAAACAAATCTTTAAAAAATAAATAATAAAGGTAACACAATCTCCTTAGGAAGATTCTACCTGATGGTCAATATATAAAAAGCTCTGTCTACAGTGGCAATTAGAAGTGTAAACTTCTCAGGTCTCTAAAGGTGTCTAAAATTTTCGTACTCATTTTTTTTTTTTTTCTTTTTCTTTCTTCTTTTTTTTTTCCGTAACTCTGGTTGTTTCCTCTCATGAGTGCAGAGTAACAGTCATGAGATTTGGAAAGGTTCCCTGAAGTTTCACAATTGTGGCTCTGTCACTCACTCCTCTCCCTGAGCAAAATATAGTTAATTTGATCTCCTCAAATTTTAAATCTATGTCCTGAACTTAGTAAGAGCACAGATAATTGATAAGTAGGTAAAGGGAAAAGCTTGTCTTCATTATCTCTGAAAGAAATTTAATTTCTTCACTTAATAAAGAATATTATTTTCCTGTGAAGTGACAGTGGTATCAAACACTGTGCTTATTGACAAAATAGTGACATGGTGAAATAGCTGATGCCCATAATTCAATGGTTTCCAGACAGGAAGGATCAACTTAAACTTAGTTTTTACTGTCATTAAGGTCTTTGTCCTAGAATGTACCTAGAATGTACTTAGGTATTAAGCATATGTTTCACACACGAAGGTCCTATAAGGGATAACTCCATAGTATATGAGGAACAAGTAACCAATTTATTTTGGTGGATTAGATACTGCTCAATATAAGAATAACTATATTTTTTCATAGAAGAATTTCAAAACTTCGAACTACTTTTTTCAGTACTCATAAGGTAATTTAAATTGAATTATGATAACTAAGTTAAATTATGAAACCCAAATTAATTTAACTCTTTATTGAATGGCCTGCTTTATTTATGTAAAAATATTATTAAACTGATATAAACCTGAGAAAGATTAGTTGGATACATGCATTAATATATTCCTTTACTCCTTCTTTGATAGCTAGATCAAATGAAGATGGAAAAAATTATGAAAAGAGTGAAATTTGAATTGTAATAAAACCACAGATTTCTATAGCATTTTTAATTATGATTAAATGGAAACGTTTCACAATTAGGAATCACATGTAACTAATCAAGTTTATTATTCTGAGACTACTGAATAAATTATCCATTTAAACACATTTGAAAACTTTCTCAGAAATAATTTTGAAATGACTTAAATAATATTGTATCTTGTTTATAGACGATTATAGGAAAAAGTACATAGCAAAGGTAAAAGAAGGGCCCCATTTAGATCTTTTATGAATTTAGTCTGGTATCAAATTCCATGGAACAACTACTTTGCAACACACTTCCATCTTAATGTAAAATTGGAATACATATAAACTGACCTAGTTAAGGAAACTCAAGTCCATGTGTACCCAAATATAACACCAGAAAAGTATTGTTAATAAGTTTTTAATTAGGTAAAATTAAAGTCAAATTCTTATTACTTATGGAATAAATCATTTGTGGTATTGTTATAACAGTATTTCATATAGAACTATGAAAATAGGGCCTCCCTGATGGCACAAGGGGTAGAGTGCAACACTGTGGAGCTTCTCAGCCACTGCAGTGCTTTGTTGATCCCCAGTCAAAGAGGGGACCCACATGGCACAGCAGAGCTCTCCCGCCTCGCCTGCTGCTCCCCTCTGCAGTATATTTCAGTCGATTTGCCTGTTCTGCTCCCCACTCTGTCTCTGGTGAATCCTCTCACCCCCTAAGCCTCTGGCCTGTACCCTAGCTCTTGCATATATAAATAAAATAAAATCTTTAAATTAAAAAAAGAACTATGAAAATAATTTAGCTACCACCACACTTGAGAACATAACTATCTCACAAATGAAAATTGAGATAAGATGACAAAATAAACACAGATATTTGCATACTATGATTTCTAACTTCAAAAAAGACAAATTTAAGCTTCATTCTTTGAGATATATACTCATGTGATAGAATAAATAGTATAAAATAAGGGAATTATTGTTATGTAAGTTTAAGATAGAATTTTTAAGAATGAAGTGTGATAGTTTAAACGATCTAAGAGTTTTTAGAGTAAGGCAGTGCCCTTTTCTCAAAGTAGATGCTGCTTACATGGTTATTCACTTTATAATTATTTGCTGTTGTATTCAGTGAATACATTGAATACTCAAAATATATTTCAGAAATACATGACCTAAAAGTATTTGGTGTATAACAGGGTTTCAAGGTCTTTGCAAGTCTGTGTAATTGACTTTCTCTTTCTCATTTTTATAATTTGCAATGTAAATATTAATATTTGTCTTTAAATCTCTCAGTAGATTAACCTGTGATTTAATATATTTTATCTGAACAAAATTTATTTAACAAATGTAGCTGTCAATTTTCCTATATGTTGATTTCATCTTACCAAGAATAATTTATTCCTCTCAAATCGGGAGAAAATGAATTTTATTAATGATACATCTTCCATTTAATTTCCAAAACATCACTCTAACTTACAGTAGTTGTATTTTGTTGTTTGTAATTTATGAAGTTTAACATTGTGGAAGGGACAAGTAGATCACATTACAGCATTGCTAATAATGTGTAGTAATCATTAATCATCTTTGATTAAAATATAAGAATCAAAGATGAGATCCTTATATGTTCTGGGTGAATGCAGAAATACAAACTGCAACAGAATAGGATGGAAAATCGAGATCTATGAGATAATTAAAGATATATGTGCAAAGGAGATACAGACATTTGAGTTTTACAAAAATAATGATATAGTAAGGTGTATTCATTAAATGTAATTTCTATAAAATTCCTATTGGCCAGTATAAGTACAAAACATAGTAAATTATTGATAGGACTGAAGTTCTTTTGTGACAGTCTGCATAAACATAGATACTATAACATCTAAAATGATTAAAATTGCAACAAAAAATAAAATATTTTCTGTGGTGAGGAATAAATACAAAATAACAGTAAAGTAATAGTTATCTTCACACATCTGAGGCCAATTTGGTTTTTGGTTTCTAGAAGTCTAAAGGTATAATGTAATTAGCCAACAGTTTCTGACAAAACAAAATATGCTTTCTAGTTGACCTTGGATATTTTCTAATAAATGATACCAAGCCAAAACATTTTTTGCCCAATTTAAGTGATGTAACTAAAAAAAAAAGTACTTAATACAGTGACTGTAAAATTATATGACAGAATATTAAATTTATTTTATTGAAATTGACTTTCTAAAATATATCTGTCAATACAGAACTAAAATAAATCTGTATGTGCTAATTTGATTTAGTCTAAGTACTAGAAAGAAATGCATTTATAATAATATTGGTATCTAAAAGAGTATTTCCAACAAACACGGTAGGTAGGATCATCAAAGTAAGTAGAGAATAGAAGATGAGCACACCATAAAGAAATTGTAGTTGGGAAAAATTATATTTGAGAGATTTGCTTGGTGGGCAGACCTCTCCTGCCTCACACAATGCTCTGCACAGCGGTGTACTTCGGTCGATCTGCCTATTCTCCTCCCTGATCTGTCTCTAGTGAATCCTCTCACCCCCACAACTCCGTCCTGCACCCCAGCTCCTGTGTGCATAAATAAAATATTTTAAAAATATATAGGACTTGTGTGAATTAGGAGAAAGTTGAGTTATTAGTAATAAAGTGTTGGTTTATTCTCTGGGAATCAAAGAGTGTTTAAGTTAATAAAATATGATAGGAGACACAGATGGATAAGTATACAAGCAAGACATTATATATTACAGATAGATTATTTTGAATTTGAGACTGAAACAAAAATTGTGTCTTTTTTATAACTATGATGCATTCCATTGTATATATATACTACATCATCTCTAGAAGTGTGTGTATGTATGTGTGTGTGAGTGTGTGTTTGTGTATGTGGAGAAAGAGAGAGAGACAGACAGTCAGCACAGGAGCACATCTTTTAGGCACCATTAGGTCAAAGAGCTCAAAAAACTGATTCAAACCATCTTCCAGTTTGATTTTCCCTCTTGCAAATGATGCAATCTGAGCCCTATATAGCTCTTTCTAGGCTAAGTCCAGAGGAGCTCAGCTAGATTGTACTATCCTGCCCTTGTTTAACACTGACCTGGGTCTTTTGCATCCATAAATGACTGATCATCATCATGGCTCACAGGATCCAATGCTCTGACTGGCTCATCTTGGATTCCTGCCCATTCCTGAAAACACATAAACTGAGAATTCAGGTGAGATGTTTGCAGAATAAAGAGAAATTGTAGTTCCTTCCAGAAATAACATGATTTGAGAATGACTGGAGAAGGAAAACAGAGAAAACAGAGTAGGAGTCAGAGAGATGTGAGAAAAGCCTGGAGGGATATTGTCTTAGAAGTTGACAAAGAAAATTTTAAGGAAAAAGCAGTCAAAAGTGTCAAGAGCCTCAGTAAATGAGTTAAACTGAAAACAGCTCTTCACGTTTGCTTTGAGAAGTCAAGTGCTTTAAAAAGGGCAGCCTTATTGAAAGCAGAAACAAGATTGCTGTGAGAACAGGGAAAATACTGAGAAATTGTAGAGAGCAAAAGAGAAAGAATAGTAGTTAGATAAATATGTTCTGTCAAAGAAAGATTAAACATTATAATAATATATATTTATTTATTTGCTACAAAAATGCTATTAGCAAATGCATCAGTGTATTAATCTGATGTTATTTAACCAAATATCTCCTCTCCTATATATAGGAGACATAAACATTTAGCAAATGTGATTCTTATATATGTGGCAACTGTCAGTTTCACTAACATATAAGAAAATATCAGCCAGGAGACAGTAAAGAAAAATTTTCAGTAATTAAATATAATCTTTGCCTAAAGTAACAGTTACCCAGATTGTATTGTTTTATGACAGTATATCTTTCTACTCTAAAAAAAACTCACTTCCTTAACAAATAAATCTCAAAGTCTAAAGCTTATGAGTGTTTACTTTGGTTATTTTTTATTTTGGAGGGAGGGGTTTGTGAGAGGTCAGTTTTTAACTATAGTAATAAATCGTAAATTAGATTATTTGATGACAGTTTTGAACAGGAGTGTTGGTTACTGCCATATGCGCCCTTTCCTCCATGGATAGACAGTTGTATGCTTAAGTATCTCCTTCCCTTTAGAATTTTGCATGGTAGCTAAGATTTCAGCTTTTTATATTTTTAGACACATTTTAGAAAAGTTTAGACAAAAATTGTACATAACTTAGTGTTGTAGTTTAAAGCTCCTGAGATGCACGTAACCACACTACATCCACTACTAAAGCACCTATAACCTTGCTCCATAAAACGTTGTGGCACCTCCCTCTCTCGTAAGCTCCATCCTGCAGGGGTTTTTGAGGTTTACTTTTATTTATTCCTTTGTTTTATTTCTTGATAAACCACATATCAGTGAAATCATACAATATTTGTTTTCTCCTTGTAACCTCTTTTACATAGCATAATCCCCTTCTATCCTTGTCACAAATCACAGAATTTCCTCTTTTTATTGCTCCATGGAATTCTGCTATTTTTATATGTGTGTGTAATATCCTCTTAACCCACTCATATTTATTGGGTACTTAAGTTGTTTCTATGCCTTGGTATTGTAAATTGTGCTGCAGTGGACATAGGAATCCCTTCAAATGCACGTTCATGTATTCTTTGGATGGATACCTTGGGGTAGAACTGCTAGATTTTTAATATTTTGAGAAATGTCCATGCTGTCTTCAGTCTGTACTGGATGAGTATACATTCTCACCAACAATGTAAGAGAGTTCTATTTTTTTTCCTTCACATCCTAGTCAAGATTTGTTTCTTGACTTTTTGATATTGACTGTTCACACAGCGTGTGGTAATATTTCATTGTGTTTTTGATTTGCATTTCCCTCAAATATGTGGAGATTAAACATATTACTGAATGAATATTAGGTTAATAAGAAAAATCAAAGAAGGCTTTTAACTGAAAAAATAGCTGGGGAAAATGAAAACATTTAATCAGAACCTATGGGACATAACAAAAGCAGTTATAAAAGTGATGTATATAGTAATACAGTCCAACATCAAGAGAAAGAATGCAAATAAATAACCTAGCCTTACAACTTAAGGATCTAGAAAAAGATCCACTAAAAATGGATATAAGAAAACTAGAGCTGAAAAGAAGTGTATAGAAGTTAAAATGACAGCTCAAAAAATCAATAAATCAAAAGCTGGATTATTAAAAAAAATAAACAAAAAACACGCTTCTAACTTGATTCACTAAAAAAAAAGGAGGGGGGAATCTTTAGTAAATAGACTCAGAAGCAAAAGGGGAGACATTACTGAAATATATATGCTCAGGAGAGCCAACTATGAATTTAGGCTATAAACTGGATAATTTAGGTGATGTGGAAAACAATTCTTAGGTGCATGCAAACTTCTAAAACTATTAGAAGTAAAAAAGTAAACCGGAATAGGCCCAGCACAAGTAAGTTTTCGAGAATTGTCAGGGAACTCAGTTGATTTAGTCTTTTTTAAGGAATTCACTGTGCAGTAACAGACTTTTTTTTTAATATAATTTTTTTTTTACTTTACATATAGTTGACATCAGTTGTAATCCCCATGTATTCCCCATCACCATAACACCAGTACACCATCACCTCAGTCCCATTTGCCCTCCACTCTTTCCCTCTTCCCTCCCCACCAAGTGTCCCCAGTTTGTCCTTGTCTTTTCATTTTTAGTTTTTGTTTCTTTCTTGTTGTTATTATTATTGTTCTTATTCCTAGGAGGAATATAAGGGAACAGCCTTTTTTGTTACAGAGAGGAGGGCAGAAAATTAGACCAACAGGAAAATGGGTTTCTTTTAGCTTTTTTCCTCTTTGTTGCTCCCCTCTTGGAGTAGAACTTATATTTTTGTTTGTTTGTTTTCTAAGGAACTTACTGTGCATACTTTTGTTTTCTTTGATAATAAACCTTCAAAGTCTTAGAG
Source organism: Galemys pyrenaicus (assembly GCA_019455555.1). Lineage (NCBI taxonomy): Eukaryota > Metazoa > Chordata > Mammalia > Eulipotyphla > Talpidae > Galemys > Galemys pyrenaicus. The sequence continues at coordinate 2,507,732 of JAGFMF010011445.1, read as the reverse complement.
GGTTGCCTGGCATCACAATCAGCAGCACCCTTTCAAGCACCTACTATAGTTAAAATTTAACCTTTCTTTTCATCCTGTTGGGTTGAGTTTTCTTTTCATCATGGCCACATATTTTTCTTTAGAAAAACTACACCCATCCCAACACACACACACATGCACAAATCCTCTTAACTACCATGCTTTTTGGATAAAGATTTAACTTTACCTTTAGCAATTTTGTATATGAGACAGTGAGAAAGGTAACATATTTTTTTAAATAAAATTCCAGCCCTAACTCAGAAGTTAACTTTTTTTTAAGTATGCAACAGTATTTGGATTAGACAAATTTGGGTGTCTTGCAGTAATTATAATACTTAAAGTAACATGAAGCAATCAGTTATAGTTTCAGTTAGCACCACAGAAGAGCAATACCTCTATGTCCTTAAGCATGATCATACTATTCAGTTTGCTAAACTTATTTGAGCAAAACTTTTGTTGCTCTGACTCTATACTTTTTATGTCACTTAAGAGGCATGATTCTTTTTATAAAGGAAATGTGTTTTTCCTACTCCACTTACAGCACCTCTCCTTTTCATGCAAATGGTGATTCACACATAGTTCCTTGCTTTTGGGAAGAACACTAGATTTCTTAGGATACAGATGGCATACTGGGAAATTTTGAGAAACAATTTGGTAAATTCTCTTGTCTTTACTCTTCAAGGTCTAATCAAAAACCTTTAAGAAACAAGTGATTAATTTAATTTGTCCAATAGGCTATACCTAAGGAAGAGATAACTCCCTTATGAAATAACAAAAAGGGAGTGAAACATGCTGGAATGTAGACTATGAATGGAATGCTAAGGGGAAAATCACCACTCAAACCACATCATTTTTTCTCAGAGGCTCCCTTGTTCACCATATACACATATACACGGGATCAATGTTGGTCATCAAACATCACCTGAAACAGAAACAACCAGAATATAGATTTTGGTTTTGAGAGTCTTAAATAGTTATAAAACAGTTTTAACTCTTCTGTTAAAAGATAAATTGAAATATATTTACAAAAAAAAAATTTTGTAAGAAAATATATTTCAGCAAAATCAATAAGAATTGGGAAGTACCAAGATGGAAGTAGGTAAGAAAGCTCCCCCAACTGGAGCTAAAGAAAAGGCATATAAGAAAGTGGACAGCAAAGAAAGAAAATTGTCTGTATGTTGTTGTTTGTTTGTTTGTTTTTTAATTAAGTCATAGTTTGCTGTTAGGCGGTTATCCTTAGCCTTCTGATTTCATAAATTTGAGGCATTTACATGCTTAGATGTGGGTTGCTTAAGCAGGTGTTCAGTCTAATAGGCATCTTACTGAGTTATATCATCATTCCCAAACAATAGTTCAGGGATTAGAGTCTTAAGCATTAATCTTCATAGAAATCAGCTAGGAAGTTTGTTGAAAGTGGAGACAGAGAGGGGAGCTGGTAGGAGGGAGAAGGGAGGTGGTAGGAGGGAGAGGGGCAGTATACCATCTAATTCACATGTGAATTAGGCATCTGTAGTTTACAAACTTCCCAGATGAATCTGATGTGACTGGTCTGAGACTATACTCTGAGAGACAGTGGCAGAGGGATTTTGCGATTCCAGTTTTCGGTCAGAGACACTACAGACAGCCTGCTGAGATTTAGGTCAATAGTGCTAAACTCTTGGTTCTATGTCTTGGAAACTGCTTTAATGAAATCCCATATTGCTGTAACCAAGTTCACATTGAAAATTTTATTGAAATTCAATTAAAATGAGAGAAATTGTTTGTTTCCTGCTGCCAAGTACTTTCAAGATAGTAGAGTACACCAAAAATGGAAAATAAATTTTATCTTGATAAGTGTTTGCCAGATTTCTTCCAAATTACTCCATGCCTTTGAAAGTTATTTTGGAGCAAGAAAACAAGCATAAAATGTTAAACAGCTGAGTTGAAAAGATACTGTATATATTCCAGTTAGGAAGCACTAGTGTTACATATGCATGGGAATATGTGAATTCACTTTAAACTATATTCCTCAGCTTAATGGAAATATATTTTCTATATGTTCATATATTCAAATGGGTTAAAATGTATAGAGACTCCTGTAATAGTATTTGCCTGTTCCCAAAATTCATTTTCAGATTATAATAAGTTTTGTTATATAATGTATATTATCCCTGGAATGTTATTTTTACATTTAAATGTAAAAAGTTCTATACTCTGGAGCAGAGAATATTATATTAAAAATAAATGTAAAGTGTTGAATTTTAACTGAAACCATAAATGTTATATGAATTCAGGAGGACTAAATGTAGTTGCTTCAATTTTCTCTCCTGAAGTATTAGTTTAAAAAAATACCTAAAAATGTTATTTTGTTGAATTACTTACAGTATTAATGAGGAGAAATCAGTAACATTTAGGAAATTAAAAGGAAATGAATCTCACAGATTTTGCCAATCATAATAGTGACTAACATCTGAGCACTTGCCTATGAAGCTAATATAATAAGTACTTTTAATTCATGGTCACATTCAATTTTCACATAGACAAATTTCAAATGGGTAGAACAACTTCTTTCTTTGCTGGTACATTTTATTAAGCATTACATTTTTTGCCCTACTTTTCTATGCACCAAGTTCTTCATAATAAAGTATCCATATTTACCTAGTTTTTAAAAGTTGCTCATTTTTTTTCATTCTTTGTCTATTTTTGTGCCAATATCACACTCTTCATTACAGTAACTACAAAAGATGATTATTTGTAGAGCAATTTCTCTAAAATTGTCCCTTTCTTATAAATTATATAATGCACATTAATAAATATTTTCTTCGAATTTTGATTATGTAATTTATGATAAATAATACTTTTGAATATTTAGTCTTCCAATCAATGAGCCTCTTATATAGCTCATCTATCATGTTTTTAATGCCTTCCAGTGTTTTATGATTATATTTATAATTATTTTTATCTTTTTATTATTAAATATTCTTAGTTTGAACAGGTTATACATTTTCTAGGACTTATTTGACTATAATTGTTTACAATATAATTCCATGCTTTTCTTAATAGCTGCAATCTGAGTGACTATGACACCTTTTTATTGTGGATATTTATGTTAGCCTTTATTCTTTATGCCTTTTCAGTGAATCAGCCTATAGCTTTGTCAGTTCTTACTATCACTATTTTTTAATTTTGTTTCTGCTTTTGTATTCATTTTTTGTTTCATTTGTTTTTCTTTTGCTTTGATTTTATTATGCTAGAATTTTTTTTCTATAAATGGACATGACCACAATTTATTTTTAGCCTTTATTCTTGTGTATGTGCTTAAAGTTTAAAATACTTAGTAAATGCAGTTGAGCTACATTTCACAATTAGATAGGCAATATTTCATTATCATACTGTTTAAAATTGTTCTAAATTTCCATTGTGATTTCTTTAATTCATGGTTATTTAGAGTTAACTTACAAGCAAACAAAGGTTAGTTATTTGAGGGCTGAGTATGTGTAGATTAACTGCACTGTAATTACACTTCATGTGATTTCAGTCTTTTGAAATTTGTCGGTAACTAATTAATGGTCCATATGGAAAGAACAGTGAATGCACTGTTCAAGATCAAACACATTTATTTGAAATATAGACAAAGCATAGCAAATTAAGCAAGGAAGAGACATGTTTTATATAGTTCCTTTAGCTATAACAGAAAATCAAGAAGATGTAGAAGTTACTATCTCAGTCCCAGGTGAATCTTACCTGATAACAAATAATTAACTTTTTTTTTATTCTACCGCCATTATAAGTAGCATTCTGTTTTTTTACTTTTTTTAACACTAGTATTCAGCAATATCTATGCTACTAAAAACACACATTATGTCACAACTCTATTATACAATCCTCCTATATTTAGTATTCTTATGGTGGAGAATTTCATGAAGAAACATTTAATGTCCTTTAAGCTTTTCAGTTTTTGTTCTTTCACAGAGATGCAACATTTTCCATTCTTAATTGTATTTCAAGAATATCAATTTCTGTTTTGGCCAATCCTACGATACATTATTACATATAAAAATCCTACTATGCATTCTTTAATTCATTACACATTTCACTATGTAACTAAAATATGAATGATCTCCCTTATCCGTACACATCCAAAAATTGTATTCACCTAAAATTTGTTAACAAGTTAATATATTTGCACAGTATGGATGAAATCTATCCCCCAAAATGGATTATGTATGTTATAAAGACATCCTTTTTTCATCATTTTAAAAGTGAAGTTTAAACTTTTTTAAAAAAAGATTTATTTATGCAAACAAGAGCTGGGGTACAGGCCAGAGTGGCAGGCGGTGAGAGAATTCACCAGAGACTATATGGGGAGCAGAACAGGCAGATCTACTAAAATACATTGCTGAAGGGAGCGGGGACCTGAAATATTACCTACTTTAAAGCCTTACAGCACCATGTGGGTCACCGTCCCAGGAGGCAGTGAATGAACTCGGCTGCAGTTTGCTTCATAGTGCATTGCTTAACCCATTGCACCACCAGGGAGGTCCCAGTTTAAACATTTTTACATTACATAAAAAGACTCATGATTTTCCTTGTCCCTTACTTAAAGTTATGATTCAAAGTTATAAACACACAGTTGGTACCAACTGAGCATCAATTTTACTACTATAAGGTGAAAATCCCAACAAAAGCCCTTGTTAGAAAAGCATTAATGTTCACTGAACAATCTTTAAATCCAGAATATCGATTTCTTAACTGTAAGGGCATCAATGTTTTTCAAAAAAAATTTAAAAAAATGAGATCTTTATTAAATTGTAATACTTTATGAAGTGTTAAATGTACTAACATTAACCTTTAAAGTATATTTCTAAATAAACAACACAGGTTAACATTCTTACCACTATTTGAAAGAATTGTTAATGAGGTATCTTTTCTAGATAAAATCTTTATGTAGTAAGTATATCTTGGTTTCAGATGCTTGAATTAATTTCAAAATTAGGGTCACATACTTGAAATTGATCATTATCAATTAATATGCACCAATGCTACTGGAAATCATTGCATAATATTCTCAGAGGAAAAAAAATTATCATGATGTTTTTATGACCCTGGCTTTTCAGTTTTACTAAGATCTTTGCTTTGTCTTATAAATAGGATTCTAGCATTTCAATGAGAATCTCAAGCCACAAGTTAGTGTTTCTAATACTCTTGGTGTTTCCATTGTTACTATGACCATAGGATGAGATTTTATAAAGTTTATTCATTCGCATAAGGTTTAAAAAATTCAAGGTGTGAAAATTGAACTGATGCTTTATAGGACTCACCTTCAATTAACTCTAATTTTCTTTATCTCTCTCTGTGATTTTATGTGTTCTGCCTAGAAGGTATACATCACATTTTCCCACTCTCTGAAGATAAACATGGCTTGTTTCTTAATATGTCTTAAAATTATGCACCACTATTTCTAGGAAAATTGCCTATCCCATACAAAGACTTAATTTAATTATTTTTTTCTCTGATATTTTTATTTGAGTTGAGTAGGAGCTAGATTAATACTCCTTAGGAATCTCTCCCACCAATCTAGCAAGATTCTTAAATAAATTTAGAATGAATGGATGTTTAGATTTTTATGAGATAGCAAACATAACTTAGCAGCAGTTAACTTTTGTAAAATGTGTAATATTTTTATCTCTAGTCATCAACAAATAGTTTGAACTATTTAACTGCAGTTAGTTTCTGACTATATTTAATTGATGATACTGTTCCATTTTATTGCAGTTTTCAGTTTGAGCACTTATTTATATTCTTTATTTTTGTATTCACTTTAGTTATTGTTTTGGTTGACAGAATGACTAAATAAATTCTCATTTATAAGTATAGATTAAATTTTTGGGACTGAATAATTTAATTTCTAGAATCCAAATATATATTTATTAGTATGATATTATAATCTTATAAATGATAGCCTTCAAGTAGTTAGCTTTTACTATTAGATTTAAAAATCTGTTTGTAAGTTGTTCTTACTAGTTAGTTATTTGACCACAGCTATTTTTTCTTGGTCAGCTTTGCACAAGGAAGTGAACTGTTTTGTCTTAGATGTATAGATAATTTTCTTAAAAGGATATAAGAACTGAATGGCTTTCCTGTTCATGTTACTTTATGTCCTATGGGTTTAACAATATATAGGTAGGAGTTAAAAAAAATTATGAATATATTTAGATGAACTGTAGATTTTTTCTTCTGTTATATCTGGGTGTTCTTCTTTTACCTTCGGAATAAACAAAATGATAAGATGAAGTGGTGCAAGGAATCTGAGAAATATGGAATTAGGAGATTAGTAGTAGAACATCGTTAAATTTTCCCAGAATGATAAAAATCCAAGCATGTGATTTAAAGGTTGTAAAATAATTGACTGTTTTACTTGGAAATAAATCATTTCACCAATTTCAGCTCTCATCTAATTACAATTTGATCTTCTCACAGTGGTATATGTTATCATGACAGTGAGTTGGGTGAAATATTTTATTCCCTCAGAATTTTATTTTAACCATATTTTTAGATTTTTAATGTTACAGGTGTAACAGAAATAATGAACACACAAAACAGTCAAATCGTCTTTATCTCATCATTCTACAACAGCAAACCTTTTCTCCATGTTCATTAGTTGCTTGGAAAATGTCTTTGTGTATATAATAGCCCTCTGTAGATATATTTCGTATATATTTCATATTATATTTTTAAGATTTACTATTACATCATACTTTTTTTTAATCTTCTAACTGTAATTACAGTGTGTCTAGTTAATTTTCCTTCTTTCCAAGAGAAGACCACTGTTCTATCTCCACATTTCTCTCTTACACATAGTGGCACATAGAACTATTTATGCATTCAGATTTTTGTTCTCTCTCATGGTGCATTTAAAGGACATATTTATAAAGAGACAACAATTTGGACCCTAAACATTACTGATACACTTCCTTTCTCTGAGGTACATTGTATCCTCATATGATTAAAACTGAATTAAATGTGCACCTCTATTCCCTGTTTTTTAATTTAAACAATACAAATGTATCTTGGTTCCGGAGACCAGAAATCTGGAGACCAGAGGTACATGTGTTAACAGAGTTAGATTTCTTCTGAATGTTGTGAGGGAGAATCTGTTCAGTGTCATTCCCTACTTTTGGTGGTTTGCTGGCAATTTTTATCCTTCCATGGCTTGTCCATATATCAACCCAATCTCGGCCTCATCTTCACAAAGTATTCTCTATATCTATCTATATCTATCTCTATCTGTCTATATATATGCATGCGTCCCCAGAATTCCCCTTTTGTAAGGACACCAGTCATATTGAACTAGTAGCCCACATACCTCCAGTATGATGTTAGTTTAACTGATTATATCTGCAGAGTCCCTATTTCCAGATTATATCACATTTTTGAGGGATTGGAAACTGGGACTCCTATATTTTCTTTAATCTGTTATTCAGGACTTTGCCAAAATATTAAATTTATTATCCAAGTTTTTTTTTAAATTCTATAAAAATCCAACCATCGAGTCTAAACATAAGGTAAATCAGGCATGACATGAAGGAGTAACATTGTTAATATTGTGGATTAAGAGAAGGTACCCACTCATCAGAGCAGGTGATACAGTTGACATGCTAAGAAAAGGATTTCTACTCCAGCCGCTTACCATAAACAGTAAAACAACCCACCACACAGGGTAATTGAGCTGAAGTAGGAGAGTTTTGTTAAATCTCTGAATGACAGCAAACAAACCAGATTTTACCTTTATAAGAGTTACCCAAAACATAAATGTAATTTTGAGCAGAAGTTAATGAATGATAAAATGGTTCATGACTACTTGCATTTGATAATGGTTTAGATAGATTAAAAAAAAAGTATTCTTTCACACACAATGAATTGACTAAAATATAAAAGATAGGCATTGAAAAGTTTACTAGAATTTTAGAGAAACAGGAACTTTTATGCATGGCTGACAAAATACTAAAATAGTTAATATTTTTGGAAAAAATGATTATTTTCTTAGTAAGTTTCATATCACACTACCCAATCATCTAATAATTCTAATTCTGGCTAATCATCACAGAGAAATTAAAACACATGATCCTTTAGCTCTATGGTAAAATGTATTACCAAAGTCTATTTGTATTAGTGAAACTTGATATTGCTATGCCTGAGATTCAAATGCTTTAAAACATTTTTGAAAATTAGCTTGAAATAAGAACTGTGAATTTAAAAAGTCATCACAAACTAGACCTTGATTTGATATTTTATAAATAAATATATGATTAAATATGAAGTCTGACGATTTACTAGGAACCCACTAATGGGAGAGAAGTGGTCACTGGGGAGTTATTTCCAAGATAAACCCATTTCTCATGGTGATTAAGAACCTCATAGTGATCATGAATAAAGAGCAGGACGAGATTAAGAAAGTCCTTGGAGAAACTTACCAGTGAGAGACTGAGAGGGCTGAAATTTCAAATTTTGTATGTCAGTTGAAATATGAAAAATGAAGTAGCTAACTCTATCTCATTTCTCTGTAAGAATCGAATGTGGCAATTTTTTTTAAAAATAGAATATGCGAACTTTAATGCAATTTAGCAATCAAGTCGCCAATTTTTTTTTTTTTTTTTTGTCCTCTGGTGAATTCCTGTTCTCTGTCTACTTTTTAGAGAGTAGTTTAATCATACATTGTGAGATTGCAGTAGCTATAGCTGTATTTTGATTCCATTTTAACTTTCCTATTTGGCATTGTAGATGTTAGCTCCAAACAACTTTCCAGATTATTCTATCAATAGCTACCAAGAAGCGCGTGCATCCAGGTGTCCTGTATTCCATCAAAAAAGTTTCATGTGTGGATCACATTATTCCACAACCTAACCTAATCAAGTCTAACCTCACTTATGCTGAAGTATTAATGATGCTTATGTGGCACTCTCACCTGAAGATAATTTTTATTTCAAAAGAGAAATAAAGGTTTTTTTTTCTACTTCAAAATTTTTTTTCTAGTTCAAAAGCCTTTCTAGTTCAAAAATTTAATCTCTGCTTCTCTCATTTAATACAAGCCACCCAAGAGGAATGTGATGATGACTTTTCACTGTATTTAGAGAAAGCATACAGGAATGTCTTGCTTGTTACAGACTTGAACTTGACAGAGAATAATAGGCTTTCCAGCAGAGTTATTTGCTGATGCAGCATGGAGGCCCACGGCCTCTTTTAGGTGATGGTTCACACCCACTGCATCAGCCTTACCCATAAGACTTTGTTTCTTTCTACAGTCTTCTACCTTCAACTTCCATCCACCAAATATCTAGCAGTTTGTGGAGGAAACACTAATAGAAACTATCATAGAAGTTTAATCCCTAAAAAGAGCAAAAATTAATTCTACTTTGTCCTTTCCCTATCAGCAATGTACCTTTATTCTTTAACTTAATTTAAATAATTTTTAGTAATACACTCCTTTGAACTTTAGCTTTAGTTTATCTATTAGATAAATATGTTGATTTACTCTAGTCTGTGCATCTGTGGTTGTTTTGTGAAAACTGGAGGAATTAAATATAGTAATAATATTAAGGAACAGTCCAAGCCTTACGAAGTAAGACTATGTTCTTTGGTTTTATTATAATTTAGATTTTTTTCACATATTTATTAAATTATCACTGACTGTTTTAAGGTTATATAATATATGAATATTTCTACAATTTTAAGAAAATATTACCATAGACTAGATTACATATAACAAATCATGTTTTAAAATAAAACTGCCTATTTCACAGTAGATTTTTGAATAATATCTTCATCTACTTTCAAGTGGCTAAATCTGTCAAGTAAATCACAGTACATAGGAAAATATTGGTTTACTAAAATGTGGCAGAAAAGTAAAGGTTCAGGTGTTAATATGAACTGTGAACATTTAATTTCTCACAATGTAAAATATTTTAGCCCTTAACTTGCTTTTATCTGTAAATGTCATCACTTTGTTTTATAGTTGTTTGAAGCCCACAATGGATTTTATGTAGAGGTATATATCTTGAAAAGACTCTGGACATTTACTGATATTTTTTAATAGGAAATAAGACATATACTATCTTGTTATTTTAGTGGGTTAGAAGGTCAGTTCATCTGCTAGGGTTTATGAGATCACTAATTAAAGGTCAGCAGTAGACATATCGGCTAGTAACACATCTGAGTCCCAAAAGGAAAATTTTATTTGCCAAAAAGAAGAAATTCATTTCCTGAATTGTTATAATCATTGGAGAGATGGATAAAAATCTCGTATATTTCTTGTTAGCAATGATAACTGTTAGTTATTAGTGCATTTTATTTCTTTCCCATAGAAGGCAAGAGAGCTAGCTTTGCAATATAAAGAGAGTAGCACAGAAACCTAAGTTTTAGATTTGATTGGATATTTGGGTACTATTGAGAAAATCAATTTAATTATTTCTGTGACCTTAAATATAGTTATGTCTAATCTACATAGTATAGGGAAAGAAGCACTAATACATCTGCTATTTAATATTTTCAGAAAGAAACTTCAATAAATACAAGATGCAGTGATTTTTATTGTCACTGTAGACATACATTTATCAAAAGAGATTAATGAGATAAGATAGCTATTAACTTTTTTGATTGGAAAGCAAAATTGCATTTTTATCACTGAAATGCCTTAGGTGTTCTCTGTATACACAAGGAAATAGTGGCATCTCTCTAAAAAGTAACTGTCTTGAGTAAAAGACAATTACTTTATGTAAGGATAACCCTTCTACCTTTTCAAAGAAATGGTTTATATCTTTAGAAAGATCTTTTTTCTTGTGAAGAAACCTTTTAAAAATAACCTTTGACCCCTCCATCCATGTATCCAGAAAAATAGAAATAATCACCTGCTCAATCATCTTTGATTTCTCCATTTATTCTGTCAGTAGAAAGCTTGCATACTAATTGAGGCATTGGCTTTTGTGCTTTCAATAGCTAATCATGTAATTTTGTCTCTCCTAGACACTGTTGGGCCTGTTTGAATAAGAGATCATCAGCTCAATAACTCTTTAGCAGTTTCTCTTGTTAAACTTTTCGTGAGATGCAGTTGAGGAAATACACATCTTTGACTCACAAACATTAGATTGAGAGTTGCTTCCGATATTTGTCAATGAGGTCAGAATTATGGTCTACATATGTAACAGATAACTGATAGAGAAAGATACATATAGAGAAGGATATGTCAGAAAATTTAGTTGCTAACCACTGGTGGAAAAATTAAAGTTTTCTAGTAATAGTCTAATTTTAGCTTTTATCAAATGACTTGGAGTATTTGACCTACATTGCAGTAAGTTTCAAAATAATTGAAATTTCAATATCATACATAGCAATACTTTTGTGTATGTTTCAGAAGCATACAATCAAAAAAGTTAATGGCTTTCTTTTGCTTTCCAATCAAAAAAATTAATAGCTATCTTTTCACATCTCATTAATCTCTTTTGATAAATGTATGTCTACAGTGACAATAAAAATCACTGCATCTTTAAAATTGTGTAACCACACCACACCCACACCCCCAAGGCACACATAGTCCTCCACCAAAGACCATTGGACTTCCTCCACATTTTGTTCTCCACATTTCCCACCCCAAGTATTCTAGTGTTATAGTCAGATTTCGATGGCTGGTTTTGATGTAAATTTGTATGACCTTTCTTTTGTTATATTCTACAGGTGATTAAAACAATCTGATATTTGCCATTGCTTTCTGGCTTGTTATTATTAGCCTAATTTCCTACCCAGTTCTAGTCTTGTCACCAATGGCAAGAATTTTCCTTCCTTTCTTTTCTTTCTTTCTGTCTGTCTGTCTTTCTTTTGTTCTTTCTTTCATTTGTTGTTCTTTCTGTCTGTCTCTGTCTGTCTGTCTTTCTATCTTTCTTTCTTCTCTTTCTTTCATTCTTTCTTTTGTTGTTCTTTCTGTCTGACTCTGTCTGTCTTTCTATCTTTATTCTCTTTCTCTTTTTCTTCTCTTTCTTCTCTTTCTTCTCTTTCTTTCTTTCTTTCTTCTCTTTCTTTCTTTCTTTCTTTCTTTCTTTCTTTCTTTCTTTCTTTCTTTCTTTCTTTCTTTCTTTCTTTCTTTCTTTCTTTCTTTCTTTCTTTCTTNNNTTCTTTCTTTCTTTCTTTCTTTCTTTCTTTCTTTCTTTCTTTCTTTCTTTCTTTCTTTCTTTCTTTCTTTCTTTCTTTCTTTCTTTCTTTCTTTCTTTTGTTGTTCTTTCTGTCTGTCTCTGTCTGTCTTTCTATCTTTCTTCTCTTTCTCTTTTTCTTCTCTTTCTTTCTTCTTTCTTTCTTATCTGAGTAGTATGTCATTCTGTCTATATAATACACAATTTAATGCATTTACTTTTACTTAGGGACTTAGCTTGTGTCCATAACTTAGATATCTAAATAGTACTGCCACAAACATAGAAATGCATATATCCCTTCAGATGACTGTTTCTGCATTCTCAGATAGGTACCTAGAATTAGAATTGATGGATAGTATGGTAGATCTATTTTGAATGTTTTAAGAAACTTCCATGCTGTTTTCCATAGGGACTGGACCAGTCTACATTCCCACCAACAATATATGTGAATTCCTTTTCCTCAGCATCCTCACCAACATTAGTGTTTCTGCACTTTTTGATATAGGCCATTCTCACAGGTATGAATCATTATCTTGTTGAGGTTTAGATGTGCTGATGATGAGGTTTTGATTTGATGATGATGAATATTGGCCATCCACATGTACATTTTGAAAAGTGTCCTTTTAGTTCTGCCTGTCTTCTACCTTTTTATTTTGAGTTGTGAGAGTTCTTTATAATTTTGCTATTTCCCCTTTTTATATGTATGATATGAAAACATTTTCTGCCATACAAGAGGTATCTTTTTCTTTTAATGATGCTTTCTTTTGCTATGCAGGTTTTTCCTTATTTTCCTTTTTTATTTATTTATTTTTGCATAGAAGAGCTACAGTGTAGGCCAGAGAACAGGTGGAGCTACTTACATACACTGCCAAGGGAAGCAGTGGGAAAGACAGGAGAGGTCACTGCACTGGATGTTGGTTGCTCCCTAAACAAGCATCAAACTCAGACTGTATAGGTGATAGCACTAAGATTTAACCCCAGTGCCATCAGGGAGGCCCAGAATTTTTTTTCTTCTTTCATTGTCATGTGTTGCCTATTTTTATATTCTCTTTTGTTCCCCTTGCTGTTTTATTTGCTGATGATGAATGAAGAATGATGGTATGAATGATGGTATGTACATATAAGTGTGGATCCTATTCTGTTGACCTGTTTATCTTTTTTATTCTGATATCATATCATTTTGAATACAGAAGACTTTTACTATAAAGTCTGGGAGTGTGATTCTTCCATACTCTGTTTGGTCAGGTAATCATATACAGTGGTGTAAACTAATATTTCTGCAATAAAATAAAATACTTTTGAGATAGGCTAAAACTACAATTATTTAAGATACTAAGTTTTTACTAGCTTGGGGACCTGTTGTCTTCTTTAATAAGTAACAAATAACTGTATATGATTTCAAACCTTTCTTGTTCAAAATAACCTGAGATTTATACATTTGGATTCATACATTATACTATAGATTCATTCTGTATTTCATAGTTTTCATTTTCATTGCTATAATCAGATTTATGATCATGAGGTAATTAACATTGTTGATAAACATTTCAGGTTGTTTGAAATTTGGTGCTATTACCGACAACTACTTTAAATAATATCATATCAGTCTCCATTCGGAACATAGAAAAGTTTCTCTAGGAAAATTATTCCCAAATTCTCCATGTAATGAAACAAATATATATAGATCATACTAGACTAAATAGAGCTGCTCTTAGAAGTAGATTCTAGTTTTACTAGACTTTGTCCTGAGGGCTAGATTACCATCTCAAGTATATGGTATACCCTATCATAGTATCAATATGTGTAGGTGATACTCAGGAATGAATTGTGAAAACTTTGTAAATAAATACCTGATTAAAAAAAAAAAAAGATCAGGTAGATTTTGAAAAAAAAAAAAAAATACACTATTGTCAAAATACACCCAGAAAACAGATGTTAGAGTTAAATAGTAATAATTAAAAGTATTTTAATACTAACTTGACATTATCAATTTAATATCATTGACTCAATATTTTTGAAGTTGTTGGCATTGAAGAGAAGTCATGCTTAGTTTACAAAATGAGTTAGTTATTGTTTCTGCAAATTTATATATATTTATTTTTAGGATTCTATGTGGAAAATTTACAGATTTCCAAATAATAGATCTTCTTTTAAACTATTTTGCATGTCCTATGTTTAAATATTAGGTAAACATGGCAAAATTCAATGTGTTATAATACAATTCCTTATTTTTATGAAAATTCAACTCACTGAATTAAAGAAAGCAAAGTAAGGGTTTGTTGTCCTATTGCTGTATTTATCTTATTATTTAAACTTTCACACTTGTAAATATACAGTAACACTTTCATTATACTTTATAATCAAAGAAGAATTAGATTTATCTTGATTTTTGTTTTGTTTTGGTTCTATTAGACTAATACATTTAACATGTATTAAAGTTTCCATCAGTTTAGATATCCATTATATGGGTAACACATGATCTTACTACTTGGCAACAGAAAGATTGGCCTAAATTCATTGACAGAATTTGTGATGTGCTTCCAAGCAGCAGCTATATTAGAGCTCTGCTACCAAATTCTTGTTCATACTATTATCCTTGCGTTGTACATTACGTGTTTATGCAGGCCTGTGGCATGATCAACATTACCCACTCTATACCATCGAGGACAAGGGTGTTTGGAAAATATCCCCATTGATTGCACAATCATAAGCATTTTTAGGATATCCAATGTGGTAATTTTTAATTAAATGAAGCCAAGTCCAACCTCAGAAAAAGCCAAACAAAAAGCTATCTCCCAAGCACACACATTTGAAAAGCACTTGCCATAGCCTTTGTTCATAGATTCTACTATACAAGAGGCTTGTGTGTGTTGGATATTTTGCTAAACTTTGTTGATTTTGGCAGAAATGTTTCTGTCTGTATAGTCTCCCAGAGGTCCTACTGCATTGAGCCTCCATCTTTAATTAGAAAAATAAAATGAGGAAAATTAAAACAAGTTATGATTAAACTGTCTTTTCTTGCTCTGGGACAATTTTGCTAATTAAGTATAATGAGTAGAGAAAGCTTTTAAAGCCCTTAGTTTGTTTTTCATATTTAAAAACATTTGCCACTATTTTCTTATAGTATTTTTTAATTTAGTTTATTCTGGTATAAAACATATATAGGATTCAGAGATGTAAGTTCACTTTTTTTCACATGTGTGCTACCCACACCCACTAGCAAGCTACCCATAGTTCTTCACCATAGTCCATTGGGCCCCCTCCACATTTTTCTCTCTACCTTCTTCCTCCCCATCAATAGCCTCAATTCTGAAGCCACCATATTATTTTATTTTATTGCTTAATGAAGTAAGAATTCAAGGATGTGTGGTTGTGCTTGAGGAGACAGCGTCACAGAACAGGTTGATCAAATGTCATAGAACTGGCAAAATCGATAGAGAAGACAAAGATGCAGTATATATCTCTTTCCATATAGTAGAAAATCCTTTTATAATCTGTTTTATTTTGATTTTTGATCCATTTTAACTATTATTTTTCTTTTAAAATATCATTGTTTTATTCTTATTACAGTCTTACATTTGTCATGTATACAATTCAGAGATCCAAGATTGTATATAGAAGATACATTTAATCTTATCACCCACATAAGCATAAATATATATGGCAAATTTAGTGAAAGTTTCTGTATTTGTATAAGCATGTTTTTGTGTGTTTTGTACATAAAGAAAAATAGATATATATTATGCATCTTTTTATTTTACAAAATTTGACTTATGATGTTTATCATCTTTTCATCTATTGATATTATCATTTACTTATGTCATACTAATTCTCTTAAAACTAATGATTTTTTTAAAGTTTCAATCATCTTCGCATACTATAATTTCTTTAAGCATCTCTCTAAGTATTTTGGAATCATTATATACAACACTAAAACAATATACT
The DNA here is from genome assembly GCA_019455555.1 of Galemys pyrenaicus. Taxonomy (NCBI): domain Eukaryota; kingdom Metazoa; phylum Chordata; class Mammalia; order Eulipotyphla; family Talpidae; genus Galemys; species Galemys pyrenaicus. The sequence goes on along the minus strand of JAGFMF010011445.1, from coordinate 2,491,614 downwards.
TCTGTATAAACTTTGAGTGCAGCCTTGAACTTCTAAAATCACAATTGTTGGATTTTCAGTTACTGGATTTCTTGTAGAATTGAAATATAGCCATTGTTTATTTCCCAGCTCCCACTCTTTGTTAATCAGTCTTGCATTAAACTTACCTTGATCCTGTGAATTTTTATTTTGATTTCTTCTCAGGATCCAATTAAGGTATGACTCTAAACAACACTGGTTTATAAAGTCAACCAGTCATGCACCTTTCATTCTTCCAGAACATTTATATTGTTTCTTATTGTTAAAATATATAGATTTCCTTAACATATCTATGATACTCTAAGTCATCTCAACATATGCATTGAAAGGTAATTAATTTTTTTTTTAAAGGAGTACTTTGAGAGAGGATATCTGGAGACAATCTGATACATTCAGTTCCTGGCCCTTTCTGTTTTCTTCTAGCAGTTATCTAAATATAAGCCTTTCTATTTCTTCCACATCAATAGACCCATAGAAGAGGCATAATCATAGAATCATAGCTGGAAAGATGTAAAGGCAGGTCTCTAAAGACTGATTGGACCCATCTCACTGGAACTAATCTCAAAGGCATACGATATCCTGATTATTATGAAAGGCTTTTTTAAACTATGTAATAAGCCAAATTCTCCTTTAAGAGAAAAAAGTCTAGTGTTTCTTTTATAAATTGGAAGTATAATCTTCTCTTTTGTCTTCAGTATGAATGGGAAATTTTAGAAGCATTTCTTGTAAACAAGAAAACAGTTATATCAATTGTTATGTAACATTTTTTAAATCTCTTGGTTAAATGCTATAGACATCTGAAATCTATCCAAATCAGTTTTGAAAGCCTTGTAAGACTAGATGACTTTTAGCCCAGTTTTCCTTTGGTATACAACCTTCCATTAGGAGTTCAAGTCCTTACCACTTTGCTATTTATGTCTTTATGTCTCAGGTCTGGAAAATCAGATCTATGTCTTGAAAATGTAAGGTAATCCTATCTAATGATTTGTCTATACCTTTTAAGAGATGAGAGAATATTTCAGATTTGAATTTGTTATAAAACAAAGAACATAGTTAGATTTATCTCAGAATGGGTTGTTTCTTGAAATGCTAAGAAAATTTAGAAGGTCAGCCATAGTTGTAACTATATTTTCAGAAACACTAACTTAATGAGCACAAAAACAAAATCATTTCCCTGCAGTAATTGTTCTATTTTTGTTTTGATTTCTTATATGAGCAAACCTAGATAAGTCTTTGCTACCCATTGTATAATGAAGATTGTGGCCATTGATTTAAAACGGAATGTATCTCTTGTTTCCAGAACCATTTCTAAAAAGAAGTTTATTGATGTGTTTGATCACTTCAAATAATAAAAATAGCTGCAAATGTCTGAGATTCTGAATCTGGTATCAAATGTAGGTCACGATTCAGGTAACTTTGAAATCAGGTTTAGCATCTTCTGACCTGTGGTTTCTAACTGAATAGACTAAATACTGAACAAAAATTCTGGTTATGTTTTGCAAGAAAAAATAATTCTGAATCTAAGTAGACTAACATGTCTAAAACATCATGAAGATAAAAGATGTGCTGAAAAAGTGTAGGATTAAGAAGTATATCTGTTCCTTAACAATTGTGTAATTTGTAAGAGTTAATCGCTTTAGCCTTGAATGATATATCATTTTGTCAGTCTACATAGTCTGAGAAGAGGCCAACATGGGGGTAAACATGCAAAGATTGTTTTTAGGGAAAGGCTTACGTGAAAAGAAGTAGGGAGAAATTCAGAAAAATCAAGAATACCCATCAAAATGCGGTGAAAGCAATATTAACAATTATGTAGTCAAACCCTCAGTCAAAATAAAATATTTCCACTACCTAGGAAATTCCCTGCAACCCCTTTCCAGTCAATAGTCACCATCATAGTTAAAGCTTTTCTAATTCCCGTCACCATAAAGTAAAATAGTTTGCGCATTCTAGATGTTATTTAAATGGAACCATGTATTGTGTGTTACTTCACATGTAGATTTATTTTCTTCAGGATAATACACTTAGAATGCATAAATGTTTTTAAATATCAAGTTGTTCCTTTTATAAAAACAGTGCACGCCTATACCACAAATTACCCATCCTCCTGAAGGTGGTCATTTGGGCTGCTTACACTTCGGGGTAGTAGTTTACACCTAAGATTTACTGTTGCCCACACCAAAAACAAAAAAACAAAAAACTGCTTTAAAGAAGCATCCAAGTAAATTTTCTCTATGGAATTCTCTTTTAATATTACTTAGTTTAATATTTCTTAATAAGTCTTTAGATTATTAATTTTATTTATGATTTCTTCTTTGGCCAATACATTATTTTTGATTGTGTTGTTTAATTTGGGCCTTGTCTGAAATTCTATGTATTGTAATTATCAAAACATATCTAATAGGTTTTTGAAGAGATGGTTGTTTTATAAATGCTAACAAGAAGTTAAAACTTCTAATTATTGCTGAGGAAATGTTCATTTCTCGTCTTACTCTGGCCACTTTGTGTTATATATAATGAAACTATTAATAGGTACATACACATTTGTGATTATAACATGATTTCATGAGAATTGTCTATATATTATCATTTCCCTCTTATATTTGTTAATACTACTTGTTTGAAAGGGTACTTTTCTAATCTACTTAATGCTTACATTGTATACATTTTGGCATTCTTTTACTTTTAATGTATCTAGTATTTTTATATGAAGGTATTTTCTTGTGAAGAGAATGCATGTGAGTAATGCTTGTTCACTGAATATGGCAATCCTTGACTTTTAAAAAGGAACATTTCATCCACTTACACTTTATATATAATTAACCATTGGCTTAAATTGGAACTTTTACTTCATTATTTAGTATTTTTTTTTTGTCACTTCAGTTATTTGTTACTCCATTTTCTCCTCTTATGTATTGGATTTGGTTAATTAAATCTCTTTAGTAAGCATTTTATTTATTTTCCACAATACTTTTGTTCTTTTTAATCTATAAATGAATATTCTAGAGATGATAATAAATACTTGTAATTTATCAACATACACTAGAATTGATAAAGAGCATCTTCACAAACATCGTAAAACATAACATTCCATGTGATCAAATGTTTTAATTCTCTATCTGTTATAACCCTCAAAAAACCAACTTTTTTTTTTTAGTAATTTTTAGTAATCATTTATCTTTTAAAGACACTAAGAGAAGAGAAAAAAAAAAGCCTTCTATATTTACCCATTAAATATTGATCTTATAGATCTGCATTTCCTTCTGGAATTCATTTCCTTCTGCCTGATGAACTAACTTTAGCACTTTTTATAATCAAAGTCTGTTTACTTACCTCCCACCAAGGACTCATAGTGAGCCTTCCCAGAGACATCAGTGATGCTGCCTTCAGGACCCCTGATGGTCAGGTACCCCAGACTTCCACTCCAGACACCCTGGCAGTAATAAACTACAGGGTGTGTCTCCTCAACTAGTGGCAAGTCTTGTTTGGAGGCTCTGTCTCCCTTCACTACATCTGGAAACTATTCTCAGACTAAATGCAAGGAAAGGTAGAACACCCACTTGGCTCATCTTCAACCATCATGATACTGGACGGGGTATTGTCCAATGTCTGAACTATTTGCTTCATGAGAATGCTGCAGTTTTATTATTGTTTATACCAACCAGGATGGCAAACCCAGTATCACATTCTTTATAATGCCTGCAAGAGGAGACTGCACTTTAATTTTAGATGGTTGTATTTAATGTTTTATTTCTTTTCATAAAAATGCTTCTGAATGAAAGAAAGCTTTTTGAAATATATCAGGAATGGAAAGGCAACTGAGAAATGGAGTGAAAACAAATTTATTGCCAGGCTTTTTTAATGTCCCACTGATAGAATGATTTTACACATTTTTTTATTTTTTTAAAGATTTACTTATTTATGCATACAAGCACTGGGATACAGGCCAGAGGTGCGGGAGGTGAGAGAATACACCAGACAGAGCAGGGGGCAGAACAGGCAGATGGACTGAAACACACTGCCGAGGGGAGCAGCGGGCCAGGCAGGAGAGGTCTGCTGTACCATGTGGGTCACCTCCCTGGCCAGAGGCAGGAATCGAACTCTTGCTACAGTGGCTGTGGTTTGCTTCATAGTGTGTTGCTTAACCCACTGAGCCACCAGGGAGGGCTCAACATATCTTTTTAAAGGTATGTGTATAAGAATACTATTCAAAGGTAGGCCAAGGATTATTTTTAATATCCAGTGCTTTTCTGTTTATTTATTGTTCCAGTATCACTTCTGCTGGTAGGGATCAGTTTTCTTTGCAGTTTATTAGCAATCAGCAGTTATTATTTAGCTCTAGTGTTTACAAACTAATTCATTACCTATTTATCTTTTATTTATGAGATAGCATCTGATGAAAGAAACAAATCACACATTATTTTTCATTGGGAGAGTTCTGTACACCAGAGTGTGTAACACTGTAGAGTTAGGGTTTTGTTTAAATTTCTTTCAGAACTCTTGGATAAGGCAAGGCTTAGACTGTTTTTTTCTGAGTGCTTACTATGTGCAATATTTACACACTGTTCTTATTCACTGATACTGATTACTATTTAAAATAAGCCAGTCTTGGGCCTCCCTGGTGGCGCAGCGGGTTGAGCACCGCACTGTGAAGCATCCGAGGCACAGCAGCGCCAATTTGATCCCCGGGCCAGGGAGGGGACCGACATGGCACAGTAGACCTCTCCTGCCTTCCCCGCTGCTCCCCTCAGTGTATTTCGGTTGATCTGCCTGTTCTGCTCCCCACTCTGCGTCTGGTGAATACTCTAACCTCCCCACCCCCGCACTCTGGCCTGTACCCCAGCTCTTGTATGCAGAAATAAATAAATCTTTAAAAAAAAAAGCCAGTCTTACTATAAAAATAATATCTTGTATTAGATGTTTGAAGATGAGGATGAGTAATGAGTAATATATATGTAACAACTCACACGCCTGTTATAATTAAATCAGGATTCTCAGAGCAAATGATTGTCATTTAATAAAATAGTTTGTCCAATATATATTTAAGATTGTGTTCAATTGTAAGAAATAAAAGGTGGTATATCAAAAAGAGTACAAAACTAGAAGTCAGAATTCATGATCTCCATTACCAATTATACTATACACAAAGTTGCTCAGGTGATTTTTTTCTTCATCCACAAAGAAGGAATTGATATTGTATGCCTTTTATTGTATCAGTGCTTTCATCAGCACAATAAGAAATATTTTAAGTGCATTGTATCTGAATGTCATGTTTATCATAGAGAAGGGATAGGATTTGTCCTCTAGTGTTTACTCATTGTTCATTTACTATAAGCTGCTTAGAGAATAGTGTTTATGGATCTGGAGATACTGTTTTCATTATGATTAAGTATAGATTTTTTTTAAAATAAAGGACATTTGCAAATTAAGTACCCATATATGTTCCAACTGTCTGGTCATTCCCTATTTACCAGAAAGATGATTTCCTGCCTGGTAATTACCACATTTTAGTGTGGCTGTAATCATTATTCTTTTTTCTAATACTTAATGCTCAAATCAGTGGCATAATGTTCCTAAATGGCGACTCTAATTTTAATAATATTTATTTTTTTCAAATGTTTTTATATAAAATTATGCAACCTCACAATAATTAAATAATTTATGTAATAGCTCTACATATCTGCTATTTAAGGTTTTCCCCTATCCCCCAGTAAAGCTGCCAACCACTAAAGTCCAGATGAAAAGAATCTCATATCTTTTTCTTAAATACTGTTTACTGAAATGTCAGTGAAGTAAGAATGGAAAGCTATGGGGGAAGTTTCTCTGTTATGATATGATAATTTATATCAAATCTATACTAAACACCAGATGGAGCCCAAGTTTATAACCTAGATTTAAATTCCAGCACAGATTTACTTTTTATCTTTCTGAACCTATAGAGTCATCAGTGCTCTATCTATGAAGCTCTATCGATGAAGCCTTACTTTTGCAATACATAATGTATGTCAACATTCATACTTGACTTACAAGAGTGTGTAACACAGGAGGAATTAGCAAAAAAAATTGTGGAGCCCCATAAACTAGCTTCTATTTTCACTTGAAATCCTAGAATTATACCCCTAAACAACTGAACATAAATAGGCATTGTTATAAGGAAGGAAGTAGGAGACTCAACCTCGATCCATAACCAAACTGTTTCTTGGAGCCTGCGTGAAAATACTTAAGGATTCCTTTGAGTGAATGTGGAAAACAGAAAGGTTATTTCAGACAAACAAAAAATGTTCTTCATCATATAGGAATTCAGAATGTTAGCCCTAAAAGGAACGTTTGAAATCATCAAATAAACTGCTTACTTTACACATGAGAAAACTGAGACTCTGATATGTGTAGGTTCAGGCTGAAAGTCAATTACTAAATGAGACCACCAAAGTAGTGCCCATTATATTTTTCTCTTCTTCATGCTGCCTCTCTTTGGATGAACTTTATTGCAATGGTTCACAAATGAGTGAGAACTGGCTGCATTGTACTCTGCTAAGTCTTTCATGGCATTCATTATAAAAACACTAAAAAATAGAAGAGATTATTGAATTAATTTGGCAGATAATAAAGTTGTGTCACAGAAAAATTAAATAATTTGCCCACTGCCATGATGAAGAGGATATGAATCTCAAGAATTGGATACTTTGGATACTTTAGTCCTATGTTATTTCAGATAATGCCCAATGCAGTGTGTGTGTGTGTGTGTGTGTGTGTTTGGGGGTAGGGATCTGGGATCTGGTGATGAGGTGTCAAGTGGTAATTTCATGTCACTAAATTAGATAATATTCCCATCTCTACCCCACTTTTCAAAATTCTATCAATTATGTACTGAATTGACACATAGAAAAATGTTCTCACCAAAATCATCCAAACAGGATAAGATTTTGAATACTCTTGTTTTTGGTCATGCAAATAATTATGATTATTAATTAATTTGTTAGTTTGGGAGAATGGATGTCAGTATTTATGCATGTTGAAGGGAGATGGTGATGCAGTGCTCTATTTCAGTATATCATGAAATCAACAAAATAATTAGAAAAACTTGAATGCCACTTGCATTTGCAAGATGTATTCCACTTCTTTTACCAAACTGTTGAACAGGAAAGAGATTTAGTTAATCCAATCCTACTGACCAGATGGTTAAATCAACTCCCACTGGTATCTCATTATTTTTAACTCTAGAAATGCTTGACTGATTGTCTTTAATTACATACTTAATAATAATTTGGCAAATCATCTCAGTTTGGGAATTTTATTGTTTTCAATACTCAAAGAGCTAACTGACCCCAAGCATATGAGAAAAGAAATTTCTTTACTTCCCAGAGTAAAGTCAAGCTAAACAATAGCGAAAGAGAGAGTGGAGCTGGGAAAAGGGCAGGTGGGGGGTGGGGGGACAGAATAGTATCAGAATGAAGACTCTATTTAGGACTCTTTGTGAAGAGCAGCAGAGGTGATTTTATATCACCATTTACTAAACTGTAGCTTTGTTTCCAAAGAATGACTATTCCAAAACCTATCCTTCATGAATGATAAGATGTTGAGTGATGCCTCATCATATTATAGTGGGGAATAAAGTGTAATGAAAAGCACTTTGAACTTAGCCCTGGAGGACCCAGATTCTGGTCTGGCTGTATGTCTGACTATGCTTTTTCTATGTCTCCATTCTGCAAAATACGGATAAAAAAGTAGACATCCTAACTTACAATGTCAAATGAACTACTTCATAGGGTTATGGTGGTCAAATAATAAAAAATAAAATACCGCATGGCAGAAACTTCTAAAAACTGTGTTGGTTTTTGTTTATTTTTTTCCAAGGGGTTCTTTTGGTAAGGACTCATCTCCTGTTCAAAATTTTAGAGCATATGTTCATTTGAGTTATTAGCAGTAGACTTTGAATATCAAATAGTAGGAATTAAGAATAGTTTCTACTGTCAATTAATTCTGATCTTAAATATAATAGAAACAGAAAGTCATTTAAAAAGGAATAGATCATGCATGTACACTAACATAATTAGAATTTTCACCATATCCTTGCTGTGATGGGATGTTTTTAGCATGTTTTAGTGCTATATGGCTTTATGATAAATGGTTATTACTTTGGGAAATGAGAATTTAAAGATGCCATTATTATTTATGCTCCTATAATTGAAAAATGAATTTTACATTATAGGTCAAACATACCACATTTATATATTTGCTTAATCTTGAATAAAATTAGAAATTTATTCTAAGGTTTCTTCTATTATATACTTGAAATTTCTCTGAAATACCATTTTTAAAATAACATTACAATGTAACCAATAAGTTTTACATTTTCTTTGTTGAGATTCAACATGTGGGTGTACTATTTTAAGGTCTCCACTAAAATTCCAAATACATCCTTCCAGAAAATTAGTGTTTTGTAATTTTAGGATAAATACATGTGGGATAGCTGGATTGTGTAGCGTTTCTATTTTTAATTGCTGAGGATTCTCCACACTGCTGTCCACAATGGCTGCACTAACTTAGATCTCCACTCATAGTATGCACATTTTCTCTTCTATGCATCCTCTCCAATAGGTGCCACTTCTTGCTTTTGGATAAAGGCCATTCTCATAGAATGTTGTTTTGATAAAAAACAATGTTGTTTTGATTTGTGTTTTGTTAGTAATAAGACATGAGGAACGTGTTTTCATGTATCTGTTGGATATCTGTGTGGCTTCTATAAGAATCTATGTATTCAGACTTTCTGCCTGTTTTTTAATTAGGAGGTTTACTTTTCTTATTGTTGAGTTTTAGGAATTCTTTGTATATCTTGAATAGTAACCTCTGTCAGATTTAAGATGTGCATTTGTCTTTTCCCCTTCAGTAGAATGTCTTTTTGTTTTGATGCAAGTTTATTTTGTTACACAGAAGCTTTTCAGTTTGATGTAGAACCATTTGTTTATTTTTGCTTTTGTTTCCCTTGACACTGCAGCTAACTCATAGCTAAGGTTGATGTTAAGGAGTATATAGCTTCTTTGCATCTATATATTTTATGGTTTCAGGATACAGTTCTTTGATCTACTTTGAATTAATTTTTGTGTATAGTATTAGATACTGGTCCAGTTTCATTTTTTGCACTGGCTGTTCAGTATTCTTTATACCACTTATTAAAAAAAAAATCATTTCTCCTTTGCTCTTTTGTTATAAACCAGTCATCCATATGCATGTGGTTTTATTTTGGGGCTTTCCCTTTCATTCCATTAATCTATGGGTCTGTTTTATTTTAATGCTAAGTTCTAATTACTGTACTTTGAGTATAATTGAAGTAGGGTGGCATACGGACTCAATTTGTGTTCTTTTTCCTTAGTAGTGCTTTTGCTATACACACTTTTATAGTGTATAACACCATACACTATGCAGATCCTACTTTTTCTATATAGCATTGCTTTGAATATTAAGATTGTTCATCTTATATAAGTGCATACACATGTATGATATACATTCATTTAATGTTTTCCTAAGATATAATAATAAAGAAGAATCAAATACATTACATATTTATTTTATAATAGTCTTTGAACTTTTTAAAAACAAAAATATAAAGTGAAAGGTAATCCTCACTTGGGAATTACAATGTAAAAATATGAAACAAAATATTTACAAATTAAATATATATTAATATCTTAAAAGTATGCAAGGGGGTATAGTTTATCTGGATAAAGGAATGGCTTGATATAAAATACCTTAGTGTACTGCTAATCTAATAAATAATATCATCATTACTCATAAAGTAACTATATAATCATTTTGATATTTTTTGAAAATATGACCATATACTATGACATTTTTTAAGAACATAAAACCTAGGAATAAAAGAATACCTCCAAAGTTTAATGAAGATAAATCAACATAGTTTGTCATACTCATATAAAAGAACTTGTAAATATACTTCTTCTGATCAACTGTAATAGACCCTGGGATACCCTGTAAGTATTAGCTTGTCTTTACCACTGCGCTGAGTATCTGCCCCAGTAACAGGCCGATTGGTGGAATTTAATGTAATAATACATGAACCTGTGCATAGTCTTATGAGATAGAAGGCAGGCATGTATTCCACAATGGCAACCAGGTTTTTTTTTTTTCCTTTTTTTTTTTTTAACATTAAGATGAAATGCTAGTTGCCACTCTTTTGATGCCTCTGTTATTAATTGCTTTCACTACTTTGTCTCACTTCCCCACACAGCTAAGGATTCTTTTATTCACTCCATCCCAAGTAATCTACTTGGTCTCATTCTTACCTTAGCATCGACATTTGCAGGATCTAAAAAACAACAAAGCATTTTAATGAGGAAAACCCTAAAATATCCATGGCTAAAATTAGGTATGTATTAAGGCTACTGCATCATCCTTTTATCTAGCATCACTTTTTCTAATTCTTCTGAGTGTAATAACCACAATTAGGTATACTCCATGTGACAAGGATATGTATTTGACATTACTTACATAGTATAATTATTTTTATTAACTAACATAATATACCAACCTGGAATAGGTATTTGCACAAAGTTACTGGTTTGTGATCATTGAAATTACTATATACTCTACCAAACACTATTATAAATTCTTTATGTGTATTAATAAATTCTAAATTCTTAATTCTATTCTAAATTCTTAATGTGTATTAATTCTTTATGTGTATTAATGGAATGCTCATACCAATCCTGCATTAGGTCCCATTTGAATAAAAACAGAAAAATAATACAAAGAATTAATTTTCACAAAGTCATAGTTTGTAGTTAGAATAGCCTCAATTTTTTAACTCCAAGAATTTTAACTCCAAACCCATGTTCTTTAACATTAAATCCTGTACAAAATTACAAATATAAATGATAAATGTAATAAAATATATTTTACAATTCCAAAAGCAATGCTTTTTAACATTATGAGGAAGAAATGTGTAGAAACTAAGTAAAAATATTTCATATATATTATGACATAATAGATATAAAATAATGGAAAGAAACAATCTTGAATGAGGAAACTAAAGTACTGAAGATGTCAGTTGCCCTATATTAGTTTGTGGAGATAGTGAAATCCCAATTAGAAACTCAGTGGGTTTGGCTAATTGACTTGAATTGTATCCTACAAAACTCTGAGAACATAAAAAACTAAAATATTTTCAAAGTAGCAATATGAGTGAGGACTGATTTTCCAAATTTTATTTTAATTATAATAGTTCAATGTCAAAATGGGTTTTGACATTTTGAGTACCTACCATTTACATTAATTTCAGTTTTGGATACATCTGGAAAAAACAGGTATGATCCATAATTTCAGAGTGTTGGGGAACATAATGGCAAATATAAACAGAAGACCATACAATCACAATGTAACGTGAACGTGTAATGATAGGGAAGATATTGCATTTCAACAGTTCTTATGAAAGATGTGTAACCCAGGCTCAGAGAATGCTTTTTTGACCATATATAATCTGAGATCTGAGGATGAGTGGAAGTTAATGAGATAAAGGAAGATTCTAATGCTGATAGGGTTTCTTGGAACTTGGAGATAGAATTCTGAAGTTTACTAAAGGAATATAAACAATTAAAAACTGAACATTTGAGAAGGAGAGAACACAATTAGTCTAGCAGCCACCTCTACAAGATATAGGAGCAACCCGGGAGACTGTATTGTGTTTAAAATCAATGGAAAACATTTCAAGGGATTCACAAGCAGTAAATAATGCTAAAGATCAGGATGAAGATAAGAAAATATTTATTGGAAGCAGTAGAGAACATCAGTAATTTAATAGTAGCATTTCCTGTGAAGTCATGGAATGTAAGAACAAATTTTAGTAGACTGAGAATAGATCCTTCTATGAAACTGAAGATGAGGAATGTTGACAATGTGTTTAAAAAAAGTTTTCAGTAAAAGAAGGCAAAATGATTAGACAGAATTCACACACCAATTTGATTTTTTAAGATTTATTTATTTATGTATACAAGAACTGGGGTACAAGCCAAAGTTGTGGGGAGTAAGAGGATTCACCAGAGACAAAGTGAGGAGCAGAACAGGCAGATTGACTGAAATTCACTGCAGAGGGGAGCAGTGGGTGAGGCAAGAGAGGTCTGCTGTGCCATGTGGGTCCTCTCCCTGGGTGCAGTAGTTGGTTGCTGTTTATTTCATAGAGTGTTGCTTAACCCATTGCACCACCAGGGAGGTCTCACACACCAATTTGAATCAGAGAGTTTCAAAGTGGAAGATCTTTGGCCAGGTAAAAATAGTGATGGGAAGGAGCCAGTAGTGAAAGGGAAGTAAGATATTTAGGAAAGCAAGTTCAGACTAATCCACTGAGTAAGAGGGGCAGGCAGGAATCAAAAAAGGTCCAGACTAAAATTGAGGAACTAAATCTTGTATTACAATGACACTACTTCAGAGGACATAAAGAGAAAATGAGAGTGGAGGAAGCAAGAAATTTTGTAGAGACATGGCAGAAAATTGAGCAAACTCTTACTTGATTATTTTTGTTTCTTAGTTAAATAAAAGACTACATCATCTGCTAAGTAAACACGGAAGTTGAGGCTGTAGGAAAATGGAATGAGTGTTACACATATGTGAACTAAAATTTTGATACTTCAGATTGAAAAAATTGAGAATGAGACATGCTCTAATCAAGGTGTTCAAAATTATAAAGGAAATGATCTGAAAAGTCAAATTTCAGCTATTTTGGGTACATGAATCACAAGGCTTGCCACTGAAGCAAAGGTTTGTCATAAATTTAACCTAATGAAAGCACTACTCTAAGACTAATCCTGTAACATATTTAAGATCGGCACAAATATAAGTCTAAGGTGCTTTGTTCATAATTATTTAACTGGTACCTGTATATATTTTGTTCCAAAATATTTCTTCTGAATTTTAGTAAACTTAGTACCACTATATATATGTATGTATGTATGTATGTATGTATGTATGTATGCATGTGTGTATGTATGTATGCATGTAGTTGTATTTCAAGTTTAAGCTATAATGCCATATTTTACTATTTTGTAAATTATGCCTAGAACTTAAGCCTAGGGTAATGGATTATGCTTCCATCCCCCCCACACACACATCTCACATTAGCTTTCAGGTCGTATAAAATTATTCTTATTATATACTATAGATTGTTTTATTATAAATTGGGAGAGAAGTCCTGTAATGACAGCTGTTTGACACATTCTAACACCCACTGATCTTGCCAAAACTGCAATAGGCAAAGGGTTTATCTTGAAGGTACTTTGGGGAACAATGTGATATTTATCATTAAAACATTACACATCCAGAGGTATAATTTGTAAACCGATGATTATCTAAATCCCAGTACTCCACTGACTGATAGCTTATGCTCTCAGTATCCTTGCTTAATATTTACAACTCTTTTTCTCTGAACAACCCTGTGGTTGTCTTTTATTTCATGAAACTTCAACAAACTAAAAAACAGATTTGTTAGAATCTGGTAGGAAAATATAGCATGGCTTTGATGTTCAGCACTGTGGCTTCTCAAACCAGATACTTTGAGTTTGAATAGCAATTCTAAAATATAATAGCTATATAGCCTTGGACTGTTTTGTATCTTCCTTGTGTCTCATTTCTCACCTAAAAAAAAGGACTAATAATAGTGAATTTCTCATAGGACTGTGAAAATGCAAAGAAACTGTGCACGCATGTGCTGATGAATGTTAACCAGTGTTAACTATAGCAGAAAATTATTTCTTCTGCTTCTATTTAATTGAAGCATGATTTAAATTCAGTAAAATATGTGAATTTTAAGCATATGGCTTGACAAAGTTTTACATAGGTGCACATTCATTTATTTATTATATAGATAAAAATATATAGTGTATTTCCACATGCCAAGTTCCTTTGTCTTCTTTCTCTGAAAATACCCCCCACACTTTACTGAGATAACCAGTCTACTTATCCTATTACTGGTATAATGTGAATAGAGTGTATAATATTTTGAACTTCATACAACTGGACTCATGTGGAGTATTTATTTTTGTGACCGGCTTTAGTTTGAAGTTTTGAAATTTGTCATGTATGTCAGTAAGTTTATCTTCTGCTGCATAGTTTAAAAATTCATCTTCCTATAGATTGACATTTGAATTGTTTAAAGTAGACTCACTAATCTGTTCTTTATTTTCCATTATTAAGTAATTTTCTTCATCTAATATATAATATATCATGCCGTCAGTTTTAAAAAAGGTTAGAAAATCGGTCAACAGAACATGCCAAAAACCATAATTTGTGTGTGTTTTTCACACAGTATACTAACTAGGACCTTTAGAAAATATAGCATTTCAAATTATGTTCATAACATAACATAAACATAAGGCAATATAAAAGAATTTTACTATTTTTGTTATTTTAAACTCTGAGCAGTGAATTTCTATACATTTCCAAAAAAGCAAATCTTCACCATCAAAATGGTTGCATGATTCAGAATAAACATTAGACTTTGGTTATAATGGCATAAACCCAGGAAATGAGTCACTAATTCATAGGGCCCAAAATATCAAGGGTCCTCTCTATTCTTGGGTATCGTCACTGCAACTACCAGTGGCTGAGGCTTCAGAAATCCCTCTGGTAGAGGGGAAAGGCAAAAATGTCATTTTTTTTTTTTCTCCCATCTCCTAAACAATATCAACAAGTTGCTTCCTTCACCTAATTTCATATTAGAATTGAGTGATTTGGCAGTAGGCAATAATGCCAAAGACTGTCCCTATTCTTGATTACCTTACTCATGCTGTTCCTCACCACTGCTTCTCAAAAATGATTGGCATTCTAATTTTCTAATTCCGCTGACGTCCTTAGTTGTATTCTCACAAAAGGTAAAGTCGCTTGTCAATTTGCAAGCATCCTAAATGACTCTAAATTATATTCTGTAAAGTCATAAGGGCAACATGCTTGCTGTATTAAATTACTAGTGACAGTGGATGGGGAAAGCAATGTGCTGAGATAATTAAAAATCCACCTGCGATCATATTATCAATAAAAATTAAAGAGGTTTGTCTCAGCTCACTTCTGTTGTCATTTTCTGTGGATGAATTCTAAGACAAAAAAGCACTTACTGCACCACTTGCTTTTAGAGGATATATCTTATTCTTAGATGTTGATATATTAGAAAGATTTAGTCATATTTGGAAGTACAGATTACTTTATCAGAGAGATGCAGAACTTGATATTATTTTTAAAGGAGAAGAAAATAGACTTGTACATATGCAATTTGCTAATTATTTTATTGAGTTGAGAAGCTATTTAAAGATAGGAAAATTCAATTTTCTGAGGGATTTCAGTTAAACTTGAAATAGAAACAGAAATTTAACAATTGCTTATGAACAGTCGTGCTATTGCTAGTTAAATCTTTTTAGTAAAAAATCAAACATTATAAAACACTGTTCTCAGGAACAGTCCTTGTTTTCCTAGTCTTAATTATCTTACATAGATAATCTGTAATGTTGATTTATAAGCAAATATACATTAAGTATACATATGCTTTTTAAGCTGTGCTTGTAACTATTGCCATTTCATAATTAGCTAATGTCCTCAGGAGATGAGTATGGATATTAAACTTTGGTTCTATTTTATTTTAGTGACAGACTAACACAGTTGTAACTAAGGCTTTCTTAGACTTTCTCTCTTTTCAAACATTAGCTCATAACCGTTTATAATCAAAATAATGCTCAAAAACCATGACCTTAGGAATTCATCCAAATAGTCATTTTAAGATTTACTCACTTAATCCTCAAATATATAAGTATTTCCAGGTATGTGATAAGCAGGGAATGTTATTAAAATTCCATATCCTTCACTATTGGGTGACAGTCTTGTTTCTCTGCACTGTTGCAGTGTTGTTCTTCTCCTTCATTGATTTTTATTCTTTTTAATATTAAATTGTATGTTAATTGACTCAGTTGACTGAGACATTTCTATTATGATAAAAGTCAAACACTGAAATATACTTGTGATTATTCAAGCAGAGTTTATTTGTGAAAATGTGTCATATCGGGATCCTTTGGGTCACAGAAAACAGTGTGAAATTGGATTTGCAATGAAAAGTTATTTGAAAATTTCACATATTTCAAGGACAGGGGATATTGTTTTCAGGAATGTTTGGATATGAGCCTAAACTATGCATCTATGATTCTCTTGTCCCAGTCTTTGGTCCTCTTACTTTGACTAGAGGGAAAATGGAATAAGAATAAAATAGAATCCAGGCTGTATTAAGGTATCTGTGGGTCCTGCCATCAGTGGAGCTCTTGTCCACTAAAACAGTAAAATTGGGCCTCTCTGGTAGCACAGCAGGTTGAGCACCACACTGTGAAGCAGCCGTGGCACAGCAGCTCCAGTTTTATCCCTGGCCAGGGAGGGGACCCACATGGTGCAGCAGACCTCTCCTGCCTTGCCCGCTGCTCCCCTTAGCATGGTATTTTGGTCAATCTGCCTTTTCTGCTCCCCACTCTGTCTCTAGTGAATCCTCTCACCCGCCACACCTCTGCCCTGTACCCCAGCTCTTGTATGCATTAGTAAATCTTTTAAAAATATAATAAAATTAAGGAATGCATCTGTATAAAAAAGAATACAATAGAATGTACTATTAATATTTTTTGTTGTCATTATGTGTCTTTTAAAGGAAATTTGAATAAAATTTTTTTGTGCCTACCCTTAAATTTATTATGGGCCTTAAACATTGCACTTACTACCCCTAGTACCTAAATCTCACCTGCTGATTAACCAAATATTTTTGGTTTTTCATAAGATCTTTGAAATATCCTTTTGGAATAGATATCCCTATCCTTCTAGTTCACAAAGAGAGAACCAAAGAAAGCAAGGCAAATTAGCTGCCTGGATACACACTTATAATTGTGAATCAGTAGTTAAACCAAATGTGTTAGACATTGATACCATCCAAATTCCACCATACCAAAGTCAATTTTTTTTTCAATAAGAGATATTTAAAATGTCACATTTACTTCCCACTGTCTATTCCACTTGGCTCCTGGTCCTTCACATATTTTTACCACTCACCACTTAACTCACTACTGCCTACATCATCTTCATAATCATGGAACTATATTTTGAGGGTATGTTCCAATATATACCAATTTCTTAATACCTATCCTGTATATGTATGTGCATATATGTGGTATATATATATGCTTGAATTGTCACAAATATATTTCAGTGTTTAACTTTCATCATAATAGAAATGTCTTAGTCAACTGAATATATTTTTTCAGTCAATGTATTATAATATATATGTATATATGTATGTATATATATATATATATATAACTAGATTTTTATACACAAAGGAAAAAAAACTTGAGAAGTAGAGTAACTTGTCCATGTTGACTCAGGTAGCAACTGTGATGCATACAGTGATATATGAAGAAGGACTGTAGATGTAATGAATAATCATCTGACTATTATCACACTTGTCAGTCTTTTTCCTCAAAAGAGGAAATTATGTCATATTAATTATATTTTGTGTACCCACATTTTGACTATCTTATCATAGTCCTCTTTTACTTTATTTTTGTGTAGGCCAGAGGTTCAGGAGTGGGAGAGAAAATTCACCAAAGACAGAGTGGGGAGCAGAACAGGTGTATTTATTGAAATAAACTGCTAAGGAGAACAGCGAGTGAGACAAGCAAGGTCTGCTGTGCCATGTGGATTAGCTCCCTTGCTGGATATTAAACTCAGGACGTAATAGTGATAGCACTGAATCTTTAACCCAGGCCACCGGGGAGACCCAGTCCTCTCACTTTCCTGTAACCATGATGAATGTTGTTAGCCTTTCCTCCTCAATACTATCAGTATCTTGAAGAAGAGGAGCTCTTGTATGGGTATAGCACTATAGGTAATTAAAAGTATGTGTCATATGTTTCTGTGTATTTTACAGAATGTCTGTTAAAGAAAATAGGCCACTATAGCTGGAACAATATAACTGGGGATATGAAAAAATAGAAGTGCTATAACTTTGAAGTCAAAGTTTTTTAGTTTACCTTTTAAAATATTGTTCTGTTTTTTTGATGTTTCAACTCAGTTTCATGGCCTTGCATATTCATGAATCCATGATCTATCTTGTGTTCTAAGATATGACAGAAAATTCTTTTAAATTGGAAAATGAACTTACATTTCAAATACACTTTCAGTTTCAACTGAGTGTTCATTTTCTTATGAGAACAATTCTGCCTTTTTCCCCTCATGAGCAACGTCTCAAGCAGAAAAACTTAAAAGAGAAAATACGTGTATTTTAATGTCACCATATGATTTAAGAAAGGTGTGAATACCACCAATCACAATCTCCCTCATGAGCAACATAATGATTCACATTTTATTCATGCACCCTTGGACTGATGGATTTAATCCCTGAAGCATATGAGTATGTCCTTACTCTCTCAATATGCCCAGAAATAAATTTTGTGGACAATATCTTCATGGCATTTTTGATAGCAGAATTCTACAGCAGGAAAATTGATCCCACATTCTCTTATTGTGAATTTTTATCATTGATTTTGTTGTAGGAAGAAGAAATAATTATGTTTCTAGCAATCCATGGTATGATAATCTATCTGAGTATTCTGTCAGATTTACTTTCATCATATAAGTTATATCCCAAATATCTATTAGATATTGTCAACCTGTCTAATTCTACAATAGTCTTCATGAGAAAATATCATTTATACTTAGTTGTTGTTTCAAACTTCATTGTGTTCCAAATAATTTGCATCTTTTTGAAGAGGATAAATATGTGAATTAAGAAGTTTGATTCTCAACTTTACCTCTGATTCAATTACTTAAGGCTTTCAAACTCTAAAATGAGTGCCATTGCCATCATATGGAATCAATATAATAATATCTTGTCTTTGGAAGGATGTTTGTGACAATGTTTAAAGTCTTTGGTTCAATTTGAATTCTATGCAGACAAAGCAAGTTAATTTAATTCACTGGCTTATTATTACCTTTTATAAAATTGCCACCTATTTCTTTGTTATGAGGTAGAGTTAAATGTCTTAATGTCCAGAAAGAGTCAATTGCTGAATAACTGTAGCTTGTTATTATTCAGAACTGTTTATAAATTCCTAAAATTCTCTAAAAACATGTGTCTGTACTCTACTAGTTATCATATTTTCTCAAGAGACTGAATTGTTTTGATTTGCTTTCCTGAAATGGAGATGAAATATGCTATAAATGTTTCATGATGATAAGCACAAGGGGGATGTTCGTGACAGAATTGTCTACCCCTCCCCATATCATGTTTTAGGGTGATAAAAAATGTATAGTCCTCCCTAAAAGAAGAATGGTCTAAAGGCAATGAACAAAGTATATATACTGGGTAGAGAGAAACATTAGGAAAAATGCAGACCAGATGAACCATTGTGTGAATATTTCCTGTGACTCCAAGGGGTGATCTAGCCTATGACTTTATGATGAAATTGTCCTTCATAGTTTTGGCTGTGTTCATTACGACAGACTAGGAGTTGGAAAACAATCATTCTCCCAGTATGCCTATCCAGATCAAAAATGAACTGTGTAAGCAAGTATTAGACAGAACTTAGCTGTGCTTCAGTTTACTTCCAGCAGGGACAAAATTGTGAGGATTATACTTAAACATCATCTTTACTTAGCAAAAAAGAAACACGTGAATTATTATTTTTTAAACTTGCTTCCAATATTTCAGAACACAGTGTTTTTTAAAAGATACTGCACTATGCATTCTAAACAATATGGGTTATTAACACTTAAGATATGTTATTTATTTCAGGTGAAGTATATAATGGTGGGGTAGGAAATTGACCTTCAGGCTTAAATTTAAGGCAAGTTCACTTGTTTACTAGCTGAATGACCTTGGGCCACTTATGTTACTATCAGTTTTACTTTCTGATTTTCAAAATGGAACTTTGTTTTAAAAAATTAGAACTAATGTATGCAAAGTACCTAGTGCTATGCATGACATATAATACAGGCTCAATAAATGATAAATGACATTGTTTTTGTTTTTACTCTTGTTATTCATGTATTAACCTCTCAGAATATCAGAATCTAAGACCTTAAAGGCATTTGCAGAACTAAAAGGATGCTGTGCTTTTACTTTCTTATTACCTAAAGGCATTTAGCCCTTGATTAAATATTGCTGCCTTCTTTGATACAAAAGCAGTTATACAGTGATTCTCATCATTACTAGAGTGCTGTGAACACAAATGTCTTGACTTAGATATCATAAAGCACTTTGCACATTGCTAAAAAAAAAATCATCAGACTAACAATTGTCTATGTATGATCTACAAACAAAATCCAAATTCTTTGAGAACTGAATCACATATAAACCTAAATTTACATATGATAGTACTTTTTTCAGGATGATGCATATATGTTACAAGTGTAAATATCATATTTCCATTACTATGTGATTAATTTTGGGGGCCAGCTATTATCATTTGGGGGAGACTTTAGAAGATAATTCAGCCCCGTCCTAAACTTCTGTTTCATAAGAGATTACAAATTCAATTTGAGAATCATGAAAGTTTGAGTAACATCATTCCAGTACTTCTAACATCAATGTGTTGTGCTATTTTTTAAACTCACTTATAATAAAAATGTACAATGTAACAGCTTAATTTCCATAGTCCTCACCTTTTTGTTTGTACTATATACTACATGACCAAAAATATTTTATTATCTTATTGTACTGAGTAAAAAAGACATGTTTCACAGTCTAGTAGATGCAAATATTAATTCTTTACCTTATTAATTGCTGTCATACTTAACTGTTTTGGGGCTCACTCCCCTCATATTTGAAATGAAGTGAAAAACATCTGTCTCACATTCATGAAATGAATATAAAGGAAATATTGCTTGGAAATTAGTTTACAGAGTTTTTAAAAATGTAGTTCCCTGTTGCATTCCCTTTGAGTGGTATGATAGTGCTTCCTCTTTTGCCCGTGAGTAGTCTCAATTTACTCTGAATTTTCACAGCATAATTCCCTAGTAACTCCTCTTTTCAGCTTCCCAAATTCCAGTTTGCATGACAAATTATACAATGATCCCACTTGTGAGGATTATGGGTATCCTCATACACTTAAGACATGCAGATGGCCAGCAGACATATGACAAAATGCTCATTAACATTTATCATCAGGGAAATGCAAATTAAAATCATAATGAGCTACCACCTTATACCTGTGAGAATGTCCCATATGAAAAAACAAAAATAAACAAACAAACGAAAGCACTGGTGACGATGTAGAGAAAAAGGAACCCTTACACTGTTGGTGGAGATGTAGACTGGTCCAGCCCCAATGGAAAGAAGTGTGGCGAGTCCTCAAAAGACCAAAAATAAATCTATCATATGATCAAGAAATTCCACTCTTAGTTATCTCTCCAAAAGCACAAAAACACTAATTTGAAAGGAACTCTACACCCCTGTGTTTGTAGTAGCCCTATGTATGAAATACAAGATGTAGAAACAACATAAATGCCCAGAACAGATGAGTGGATCAAAAAGATGTGGTATACATACACACTGGAATGCTACTCAGAAATCAAAACAGATAAACTCATGTCATTTGCAGCAACATGGATGGAGCTGGAAGGGATTATTCTAAGTGAAATGAGCCATGAGGAAAAAGATAAATACTGGATAGTTATACATTATATGTGGAATCTAAAGAAATTAGACAAAGAGAAACTCTAATAAAACTGACCTCTGAAAGCAGACCATAACTCTGAGGCCCTTAGAAGTGTAGGCAAGGATGACAAAAACAGGGAGAGCAAAGAAAATATGGAAAGGAGGCCGTGGTAAAGTATTGTGGATTGTGGGCAATTTGCTGGTGAAGAAACTATTGTGACTACAATAGTTGAGGGAAGAAGTTCTATATGATGAAAAAAATAAACAGGGATGGTTAAAAAAAAAGTTAGTCTCAAAAGAGTATAGTCTTATATGCAAGCCCTCGCATGTATGGTTAGAGGCGAGTGTTCATGAGGCAAAGGTATTGGTGGTAAGCATTCACATTTGATGAACAATTTACAGATAAATAGCGTGCCATCAGATGAACCTAAGTTTAAATATTGTCTCTTCTAATGATCCATATTGTTGGAAATATTTACTCTATAACTCAAAGAATGTAGTTAAATTACCTTGTTTGTATTGTCATTATATGACTTAGGGTGTTATAAAGAATGATCAGAAATCAATAATTAAAATTATTGAGTGATTCTTTTTTACAATGCCGAAGTTTCATCAGTATATTAATTACTGTGAACCAAATAGTTACAAGAATCAACAAACATGATACACATCTGTTCTGTTCTTGAGCATACATGCTAGGAGTGAGAGAAACAAAAATAAATATGTTCTGTTTTATGCTATCACTGAGCTTCTTATCATGCTGAGGACACAGATGTGAAAACTAAAATGAAATCTCTCTATTTGTCTTCAGTTGTCTTCCTAACACATCACCTTACACATTTTTACCAAAAAACAAGTTATAGACCTCAATTATCCTGTTTTATTTTATTTCCTTCTTTTTTGTCTCTCTTCTTCCCATGGAGAATAGGCCCCTGTATTAACTTGTTCACATGATGCAATTCACAATTTGAAAGCAAAAATGAACAAAGTGAATGAAAATATCTCCTAGATGATCTTCTATGTTCTTACGATTCAGTAAAAATATGAGAGCATTCATCATAGCATTCAGTAAAAATATGAGAGGAATGAGGAGATGAACACTCTTAGATTTGGACTGGATTGGAGATCCCATTCTAAGAGAGAGCCCTCTGTACAACTTTGGTGCAATCTTGTGAAATCACAATGCCACTTTCTCGTTGAAAGATGTAAGATTTTGAATTTAAATATTTGTGAGTTATCTTGTGATTCTAAACTTCATTTATAATGTTCATAAATATATAATTTTTGATAGATACTATATATAGTCAATGAGGGTCTGATACTCTCTTTTTAACATATTGGAATTTTACAGGTTCCACTAAACAACTATATCACCATATCACTTTCACTTTAAAGTGATTACAGTGCTTTAAATAGGATCACATAGGTCAAAGTCTCTTTTAGGACAGTATGATCTTACCTTCTTAAGATAAACCTGGAATGTATACTGCATTTTTATGTTCCCAAGTCTCACCCAAAATTTAGTGACCCCAGATATTTATGGAACCTTAGAATAGGCATTTTAAAAAAGCACTTATACCATTTTATTGAAAACTAACTTTGAGTAATTATTTGTATAGAATCTATCAAGCAAGAATATCTAAAGTGAGGTGACAGACTCTGAAGATGATTCTAGCACAGAGATGTGCAATACTGGGATGGGTAGGGAAGGGGAAAAGAGGAGATAGAGATTATAAGATTTAGTCCTTATGATTGGGTGGTCCCTAAGTCATGTCTGAAGCAAGTGATGTTCCAGGATTTATAAGTCAGTAAAAATTTCTTCTAAGATTTTCTAAACTTGCAAATGTCTCTGATAATGCAAAGTTTTAATCAAAACTGTCCATAGATGATATTATTCCTGTAGAAATACATGCAAAATATTAAGTTTTTACGTCATCCCCTTTTATTGATCTTCTTGTATTTGTTTGTATGATAATTGCCCATGCTATGCTTTTTGTTAAATATTTTGAGTGCCAACCCTAGTAAAATATAAGGTTTTTTTTTATTATTATTGTAGGTTTTCATTTCTCCTTTGAAAGTTGAGAAGGTAAAATTTTAAGTATAAATTGTATTATTTGATGAAGTATTTAGGAATTATGTTAAGGGAATCACTGTGTGGCTAGTTGATTGGATCAATCTTAACTATAAAAAATTGACAGATTTTTCACTAGAATCTGTATGTTTTTAAAAAGGTACTCATGTTTACTCTATATTGACTAATCTATACTCTCCTGCTTAAAAGTGAGAAGATGGACAGGATGAGCTGAAAAATTCCCTTTCAGTTTAAAACTTCCAAGATTCTAAGCTGATTAGCAGTCTTTGAACTTAAAAAGCAGGACTCTAATAGATTAAGATTGAGTTGTTTTGCAGAAGTTTGTAAAATTATGTTTAGCACCTGCTTTACAGTGATAATTGGTCACAGCAAGCATTATTCAAGTTTTTGAATCATTATTTTAATTAACATGAAATGAACCAATTTTTTTTTTTTCTAAAAGGTGTGGAACCTGTGTAAAGCTGCTCACTGAGTGATTAACATTGATTACCTCAAGAGTGTGAGATTAAAACTAGCTAGAACTTGAAATTACAACTTCCTTGTATACCCTTCTGTTCTTTAATTTGCAAGAGAAATGTACACTTTTGTAATTAACATTAAAAAGTAGGTTAGAGCATTTAAATTAAAATTTAGGCAGAGATCATTATTTCAGTTATCTCCATTGTAATTAGCTGGGTATATAAACTAGATCTACAGATGGATAGACTTTTCTGGTAATTGTGATATACTTTTCAATTATTGTAAATATGATTTCTAAATGTAAAAGTATGGTCAAAACTATCATTAAAATGTAAATCCAGGAGTCTCCCTCTTGTCACAGTGGGTTGAGTGCCTCACTGTGAAGCATCTGCAGCATAGCAACCAAATTCGATCCCCGGCCAGGGAGGGGACCCACATGGCCAGCAGACCTTTCCTGCCTTGCCCACTGCTCTCCTAAGCAGTGAATTTCATTCGATCTGCCTATTCTGCACCCCACTCTGTCTCTGGTGAATCCTCTCACCTCCCACACCTCTGGCCTGTACTTCAGCTCTTGCAAGCATAAATAAATTTCTTAAAAAGTAAATAAAATGTAAATTCAACTATACTTGTTACTTTAAAACGTAAACCATGATGATTTAAATGCTCAGCACTGAAAGTATAACTGCCATAATGCTGGTAGAATCACACTTTTTCATGAAATATGACTTGTGAATGTCTAAAGTATACTATTATTAACCTAAAAGTTTGGTTAAGAAAAAATACAATGGGTCAAATGCATTGAATTTTTCCAAATACAAACATGCATTTTCTACAATGATGGAAATATGAATGTAATGAGATTAGAAAGTTTGGTCAGAAATGCAAGGATGATAATAAATAGGGTAATTGTAAAATATAGCAATTTTGACATTTTTTATTGTGTTTCTTCTATTTAAAGAACAAAATATTTAATATTCTTTTAAGGGAGTATTCATTTTTTTCTTTGAAATGAGAAAAATATTGATTTAGGTAAAATGTCAGTAATTTTATTATTTAAAATTGAAGTTTTATGATTTGGTTGTCATCAATGAAATATGATTGCTATTGTTATTGTCACTATTAGCACAATGATAAGTTCAGTTAAAGGAAAGGTCCATTTGTTTCCTTTGGTCTTCATTAATATAAATGTAACATCTATGTCCATATATATGTGTACGTAGGTGTTTGTGTGTATATACATAGTCCATAAGTGACTTAAAATATCCTTATGATAATGACATGTTATTTTTTAAACATGAAAGCAAGGAAGAATAAGAAAAAAGTAGAGACACTGGAACACAAAATACTTAACACTTTATTTTTTAATTTATTTGTTTAGGCCTTCAAGAATTGGGGGTACAGGCCAGAGGAATGGGAGGGTGAGAGAATTCACCAAAGACAGTGGAGAACAAAACAGGCAGATTGATTGAAATACATTGCTGAGGGGAGCAGTGGGTGAGATAGGAGAGGTCTGCTGTGCTGTGTGGGTCATGTCCCTAGCCGGGATCAAACTTGTGAATATTGGCTGTGGATCGCTTCATAGTACTGTGATTTAACCAAAGAGATACACTTAACACTTTAAATATTATAGATTAATTCAGTCCAACTGAATGTACAGATCCCAAGACCTATACATTACAACCTGATATTCCCAGGAAGGTAAATAAATGCCTGAACCCAACTAAATTCTGGCTTATAAAATATTTGAGTCTAAAGATACTACAATTAAACTCACATTCTACCAGCATATTATAACAGTAGATAAACCTTTTCACATTAAATCTGTAGTTTGATGTAATCTGTTTGTAAACCTTCCCTCAAATCCTCATTTAGCTAGTATTCACATTCACATTCAGCTTCACATTGATTCTGGCCCCTCCACAGTAATGATTACATTTATTTCCAATTCCTATCACCTGATTATTAATCCTGTCTACATGGTAGTTTATTAAGACTGTGAAAAATCTAGCCATATCCCATTTTTCCTTTATTTGAAAATTTGTGTTCATATAGTTTCACTCCAGTCAAATTGAAGCCAAGCATAGGAGAAAAGGAAAGATGTTTTTATTTTAAAATATGAAAACATTCATTTAAATATTCCAATAAGTGAATGATAGTTTAAAACATTTAATTTCAACTCTATTAGTTTATTGGATCAGGTTTTATTTTATTTTTAGATTTTACAGATTTGTTAGTAAAAGGATAAAAAGAGAGGCACCTGCACAGTCACAGGAGGGCATGAGATTTTCCCAAGTTTTATTCAGTAGCTATCACTAATAAAACATTTTAAATGATATTTATTTTAAATACATTTATTTATTGACAATAATTTTTAAAAGTCAAGTTCCTCTTTAATTCAAATAGTCTGCTTTTTAATGCATTACTCTTGAAATATATGAAATATGACTTCTGGGAATCATTGAAGTTTCTGCCAATAGGTGATAGTTTGCTTTTTCCTACACTTGACAAATTGGATGAATCCAAGATTAGTCAAATTAAAATAAATAAAAAAGCAAGAATCTTAAAGGGAGATAACCTTAGGAGTGACCATACATATATGAGTCTACAGTGTGACACACAGTTAAAAAAACAATAAAATGAAACACATCATCATGCAAACCCACTACTAGAGTCATGAGTGCTCTCCAGCTACCTCTATTACCTCATGCCAAAAAACCCAGTACCACCTGCAGGTCCATCACACCTTCTGCAAAGTTACATACTTGAAATAGAAAACTGCACTCCACACTCTACCACTTCTATCCTCTAGGACTTTTTATACCTGACCCTATCCTTTTTTTCAATATTGGGAGGAGAAGCTAAACTCTCCATTCCTGCTCCACATGGAGGGTACTTTTCCCAGTAAGTTAGTTTTTTTTTTTTAATTATTATTTAATTAATTAATTATATTTGACATCGTTTGTATTCCCCAGGGAGTACCCACCACCATTCCACCCATGCACCATCACCTCAGTCCCTTGTGCTCTTTCTGCCCTCATCCCCATCTTTGCTCTCCCCTCCTCCCCGCCCCCCATGGTCTCATTGGTTTATCTTGGATATTTGGTCTTGTTTTTTGTTTACTTTTGGTTATAACTGCCCAATACCTTGAGCTTATTTTTCTTTGTTTTGTTGTTGTTATTGCTCTTTCATATTCCTCCTAATAGTGAAGCCATCCTAAATTTTTCTCTTGCCTTCTGACTTGTTTCACTGAGTATAATTCCTTCCAGTTCCATCCATGTTTCTATAAATGGCCCTAGTGTATCTTTTTTTGATTGCTGAGTAGTATTCCATTGTGTATATGTACTACATCTTCTTGATCCAGTTATCTACTTTTGGGCATTTGGGTTGTTTCCAAGTCTTAGCAATTACAAATAGTGCTGCAATGAACATAGGAGTACAGGTGCTCTTTTGGATCGGTGTTTTTGTGTCCTTTGGGTAGATTCCTAGGAGTGGGATTGCTG